>JARHVA010001158.1:1200000-1520000 GCA_037957365.1 Torreya grandis | reverse complement strand
AGAAACTTCTCATATATCCAAGTTGTCAACAATATGATTGGTCCCATGGTCTTCTACCCTCTAACTAGCATCTCATATAGATCATGTATGATCTATACCCAAATGATAGATCTCATATCATATAGAACTCACTCCTACAACATCATCTTGCTCAAGGCTACCATAAATGATGGTACTTTTCCATCTAAATAATGACATAACACTCACTGTATCATAATACCTATCACAAATTTCTAAATATCTAGAATCTATGATGTATATACATCATCTATACTAACTCTCCATCCTCCAAAAGTCATCTTTGAGCCTATAACCCACATAACTAAGGTTCTCCTCTTTTCTATGCTATCTAGTATCCTTATGGTCAATGGTGCTCCTACTATGGGTAGGCTGAGGATGGCATGGACATCCTCTAGTGTGATGGCCATGTCTATCACATCCCCATAGACCTTTCATATAAAGGTGTTAGTCATTCATTCCCAATAACCAAGGAACATGACTAATAGATCAACACTCATAGGGATCCTACACATATCAGCTATGCCTCTTAGACCTATGGATACTTATCTAGCCCTATCTCCATCTAACAATCACTCAAATAATGTTAGTAACTAGGACACATCCACTAATATCTAAAACTTGTATTGTCTCTACAACCAAGAAATAATAAAGGATATATTAGTTCCTTCATGTCATGTATAGTCATAATACATTCTTTTTACATTTTAAATAAAAATAAGCCTAATTTCTTTCAAACTTATTCATTTTTATTCATTATAATCTATTTCTAGCCTATGTGATCCTTCTTTCCCTCCTTTGGTCATTTTAGGCCATTTTATCCCTCTTTCAACCTTTTACACATTTTTCCATGCTTATTTTAGTTCTTTGGTCAAACTAGTTTGACCAAAATTTCCCTATTTTTGCCTTAATTCATTCCAAATCTTAGTCAAACCTCTTATTTTCCCCTTCTTAATGTTTCATTATCATTTTGGACCTTTCAAATTAGTTATCAAACTACATTAGGTTGGAAACCTTCAAAATGTATAGGGTTGACCCATATGTATTGGTTTGACATTATGGATTCTACCTAGTTTCAACCTACTGGGTTGATTGGGTCGATCTAGTTCATTTTGCCTATCGACCCCTTGTATTTTCCTAAAAAGTGCATTTTCCCATTTTTTTCCTAATTCCTTTAAACCCATTTCTTATATTGTTATTTTTCACCCCTAGAATCTAATTTTGTCTCATTCTGACATATAAAAATTGTAAAATTATAAATTACTAAAAATATACTTGATTCACTACAAAGTTGAAAAAATTAGTTTGAGATTCATAGTTGCATACCTATAGTATAACAATTGTTACCTCTAGGAGTCCCTCTTGTCTAGCTTATTGTGTCCTTACCATCCTATCTTGTTTGATCTCCAAAGATCTTTTTTCACTCCTTCACAAGTTAAAATAACAAATGACATGTCTTTTCCCTTATTTAAAAACACTTTTCAAAATTTAAAATTCTTTAATTATTTTCTTGTAGATTCCTTTGTTTTCCCATATCTTTGTTTTTACTTATCCATTTTCAAAACTATAAAATGCATTGGATTCAAGCTAATGTAGAGATTATTTTCTAATATTATATGTCTATCTTTCAAAAAATCTGATTTTTGGCTATTTTTTGTACTAACTTCTACAAGTTTGCCTAGTGTTCTTCACATTGGATGCCTTCACTTTCTCTTGTAGTCCACTTCTTTATATACAACATTAAGGTAGGTAAAGTTGTGTATTTTTCAATTTTGTCCTTTAATTTATCTTATTTTATGGTTATTTCACTTTACTTAGCATCATCATTATGTGTTATCATGTTCTATCCTAAAGCACCATCCTGTGTTGCACTTACATGACATGTGATGAGCTTTGAGTGGGGAATATGTATACACATAATATTTTCAAAATTTTATTGATTATTGACACTTTTTATAATATAATAAATTATCGATTATAAATCTCTTTGAGTGCATGTCGTAAGGGGTACACCCAGAAAGGTGTGGGTAGACCATTGGTGCTTCATAAGATTGTTATCTCTTTTTCTTCTTTCCATATACACACTCATCTCCTAAAAACATTAACCCCAAGCTTATTCTTCTCATCCTTACCCATTCCAATAATTTTCCTCTTTCCATCTTCTTCTTATCTTAATTCTCTTTTGCACAGTTGGTTGTACTAGGTTGACCTTATATAGTTTAGGGGTATTTTTCACTTGTTGGGTTTGTTAGCCTTTTGACTAGCCTAGATTAGACATAGTGAATTATACCTAAAAACATATAAGGTTGATTGGGTCAACCCTATATAACTAATATTTCCAAGAGATTTTAGATCAAGATCTACCTATATATATAAGTTCATTTCCAACCATTTGTAAGTATAGAAGTGAAGAATAATAAGTGTGAATGAACATCTACTTATTGACCATTCTATGTGAGCAATAAAGCTTAGGGTTCCATACTTTATTTATAGATATGAATATTGTCTTATGGAGAATTATTTTGGATGCATAGATAGGTTGTGTATCCTAGAGTTGATTTGTCTTTGTTATCCTTACATACCACAATAACCTCTTGTGAAGCACCTTGGCCAAGGGAGAGATTGAGGATCAATAGGTTCATCTTCAGGTTAGGTATTACTAACTTTATTTATCTTCTGTAAGAGTAGATAGATAATGAAATTTTTCTTCTATTCCCATGCATTAGGATTATATATACATTTACATGAGTATATGTCTTTTATGTATGTTTGGTTTAGTTTCTTTTTTTTTTAATTGCCCATTTTGTGCCACAAGTTTTAGTGTGCACTATATTATATTTAATTTCTTCTTTATTAAAATAGGTGAATATTAAACCTTAGGTATCTTTTAGGGTTATTTCATGATTATGTTAGATTTTAGAATTTGGGACCCTTCCTAGCATGGTGTATTAGACAAGCGATCCCATAATTAGGTCTAGCAGATCCCCATATTAGTCATGCTCCCACTTAACAAATGTATTCCCAATCAGAATTGTAGGTATGATATATCTTCTCTAAGCTAAGATTGATTTATAGACATGATGAATTTATGATTTCATATACCATTTACCTATTCATTATCTAATTATATCATTTATCCTAACATTATTTACCATCACTAGCAATACTTTCCTTTGTAGGGGCTATAAGGATATCTTGTCTTGATGTTTGAAGGAAATAGACTCAACGACCAATAATGATCACAAACACATTATTAAGATATAGATCAACAAAAAATTCTTTATAGAGCATCTTTTTTGAAAGGATGTTAGATAGAAACTTTATAACTGATCATTTTTTTATCTCAAATATTGACCATGACATGCATCTCCCTATCAACAAGAACAACAAAACCATTTTTCACTTTTCCAATCACCATTTACCTTTACCATGCCTTGTCTCTTGGGGGAAAACCTATAGACCATTTCATTATAGGCATATTATACTATTATATTCCATTTACTATGATTTTTTAACTACATTGACATGAGGTCCTTTGGGACTATGTAAGAAGCACTCAATCTCTATTGAGGTCAGCTCAGTAAGCCCTTCCTCATGCTCTCACCATTTTGTGAACAATTGTTAAGCTTGAATGATCTCACTATTTTGTGAAAAACCTAAGCCATGCTCTCTCCATTTTATGAGCAATCTAATCCAATCATCATGTGGGGGTAACTTTGTTGCCACTATAGATAAGTGTCTTCTAATTTTTTTATTACACCATTCGTTTACTATTGACCAAGGATTATTTTTAGCTATCTTGCTTATACTATTTTGACCTTGTTTCCCTTTGATTCTCCCTACACTTTCCATGGAGAAATTTTGATCTAGTTTCAATAGTTTAGAATGTCATATTGAATGGCAGTCTATGGTAGTAGTGTGACATTAAATATGGCAAGTTTTCTTTCATTAATCATCTTATCTGGTATCATTGATTATAACCACCTATGTGCAAATTAATATTGTATTTGATAAACCTAATTATAACCACCTTTAAGCAAATAAAAATTATGACATTGTTTCCTAATTATAACTACTTATGGGAAAATTAGGTATAATTCCTTTTTATCATGCATTACTACATCATCTATTATTAATATTATCATTTTCCTTATCATTTGCCTTTATTTTAAAACTCATTGTGACTTGGTCAGTTTTTCATCACCCTTTGTGTTGGTATAATCATTATGACTTCAAGTCCTAATAGGATTACTTAGGTTATGCTCAATTAAATTGAGGTCAACTCAGTCCCCCTTTTCATTACACTCTCACCATCTTGTGAGCATTTTAAGTTGGTATGCTTTCACCATTTTATGAGGTGGACCATTTGGTATCTCTTAATTCTTAATAAAGTTAAGATACCTAGAAATTTCCTAAAACATTCATTATTTTTTTTTAAAAATATAAAAACATTTTGTTTATTTGATTGTTGTTGGTGTTTTTTCATCTCTTGTTTTACTATTTGGTCTTGCTTTATTTGTTTTCCAAGTATATCTTGATAGTCCACATAGATTTTGATTATTCATCTCTTGATCTAATATTTTTAAGGTGTTCTTTATTCTTTTATACATTCTTGTTCTTACTTAAATATTGATTTTTCTTATCTCTATTTTAAGTTGGGATCATTTATGTTTATCTTTTTATTGGTCTTTGGTTTTTAAAAAAAATTTAAATAGCTATAACTATGATTTTGATCATTGTTTTACCATTAGCCTTAGTTATATTTATTCAAATTTGAACTGGATCCACAAACTAAAAATATCATGTCATTATGAGTTATTCATATTTATGATGCCTAATTTATTTTGCTATAGCAATCACTTTATTCTCTATACTCAAGTCTTAATGTCAACACAACTCTAGTGAATAGGTCTTTAGATCACTATATATAACCTAGGCTCAATAGTTTTATCACATAAATCAATGCTTAGACATGCATCTCTTTGCATACATCATGATTCTAATCAAATCTCTAGTCAATTTTCATCATCCCTCATTCATTCTCTCCCAAGTTTAGGTTAACTACATTAGCTTGATGTCTTACTAGATTATGTATGCAATGCTTAATTTCTATTGGGGTCAGCTCAACCATATTCATTCTTATTTTCATATCTTTCATCACTTTATGCATTTTTATATGCTTATTTTTTTATGGATTTTTCTAATCCATTATACCATCGCATCTATGTTTTTACCCACTCATCTTTAATCTATATTTTAGGTTATATCCTTGAGATAATTAGTTACCAATTTGACCATGATTAGGCACAACATTAAACCAAGTCACAAATTGAAATCATCCCTATGGGAGGCAAGACCATTATTTATTCTTTATAAATGATCAAAATTATCCTTGTGGGGGCACAATTATCTTATCACGATAAAATTTGATCTAATTGGGTACTTCTTATCAACATATTTTAGAGATAAAAATTCTCCTCTTCTTCTAATTCCAAGCTCTCTACACCTTTTCCCATGATGGAAATATTTTAGTGTGAAACTTATCTTGGGATCAATCAATTCAAAATCATACAACTTAGTCATAAATATAAACTTCTACATGAAATATTGATGCCTAGAAACTATTAACCTTCAACCTTCTAACACACTACACAACTTATAGAGAACACTTATTAGCATCTAGGTGAAGTCATTAGACTTTTACAAGGGAAATTAGACAACTTAATCATATCAAACAAGAATACACATTAGAAGTTGATTAAAGAGAAGTTGGAACAATTTATTAATAGTCTAAGAGTTGTCATAGAGTACAAGGTTACGTAGATTTTTCCTCATACTAATATGAAAGATAAAATTTAAGGCCATAAGGCCTAAATAAATAGTATAATAGAAGAGAGAGAATGATAAATGTGGTGTGGAAAAGTGGATAAGGGGTTATGAATGACCATGGTGCACTCAATCCTATAGTTACATCAGTTACACAAACCTTATTCAACTCTCCCATGCATTAGTCTTCCTTAATGGCTCTTTTTGGCATTGGAGCGAGGTGATGGGGCTGAGTTAACGTAAGTTGTTCTTATCAAAGGCTTGACCATGATCAAAATATTCTATCACTATATCTAATGGTAATTACTTGGGCATATATGGGGTGTTACTGGGTCTTTAAGAGGCATTGCGATGATGAAACTACCTCCAATCTTACAAAGTGGTTGTTGAAAGTGAATTTACCCCATTAAAACCATCAATCACTAGGCATTATACCTTGAATTTACTCTCTTCGTTATCCCCTCTATACCAAACTTGAGCTCTTTTGTTGAACAAATGAGTCAAATAGGCCAATTAGGCCTAATAGCCTAACTACTTATATGTTGGATTCCATGAAACCTACAAGAAAGATTGAGAACATATGTATGGATGAGTATTATCTTAAAAAAAATTAATAAACCATGATATATGCTTATAAAGTCATTAAGCACTTGAAATTTCACCTTCCACTAACATTGGTAGACTAGTAGTTTTGAAATGAGTTGCAGAGACATTTCCAAGTGTATCCTTAGAGATATTATGACTTGATAAGATGAAAAAAGTCTTAAAATTTCCCATTCAATTATTGGAATCATTTTAAACATATCTACACCCTTCTTTTTGCTCATTCTCTTATAAAATCATAGTTTTATGAGTATTCCATATGGATTCTATACAGCTTAAACCCATGAACAGGTTCTCATCTGAGTGATCTTGACATTATAGGTGTTTTTATACCATTCTAAGGTGATATGATGCTAAGACATCGAGATTTATAAAAATTAGGTCTTCTTAGGGTTTTAAAGAGGTGTATGAGTGCTTAGGAGTCTTAGTGATAGTTCATAGTGAATGGATGTCCAAGTTAGGAACAAATTACATGAATCTATAGTGCATTGACCTCCTCATCTTCCATGAATGGTTTGGGTTCCCATGAAAAGGGTGTGTGGAGATATGAACATTGAAATGTGGCACTAGGTTTATTTTCATACCAATTCTAATTGGCTATCCTATTAAGGTTCATTCATAAATATTAACCCCTAAATTCCAACCAATATTTCATGAATCTTTCATCCATTAGAAGTCTTAAACTTACCTAGGAGATTTTTCCTTGAGCCTCATTATGATTAAGTGGGTGAAAACTTGAAGATGAGCTTTTAAATGATTATGTATAGGGTGAGCAGCTCAAGCAAGGTTTTAGAGACACTTTAACCTTTTACACACTTATTTCCATCTAAAAAATCTTCAACAAGGTCTTGACCATCCTAATATGCCACTCATTAATCATCCAACTTGTTATAGGAGCTTGGAGAGACCTTAAGATGGTATTAGGGTCTAAAATTAGGCTTAAGGCCTACCTATTCAGTCTATACTTAAGGCACTTGATTTTAGCTTTGAATACTATCCCTTTGGAGGAGGTCTAAGGACCCTTATCACCATGTTTAACTAAATAAAGACTTATGTGGGTCCCAAAATATATATAGACCCTTTGTGGCATAAATCCGTCCTTCAACCCATAAGACCAACTATCACATATAGGGCTTGGTCTGTGATAAAACTATGGGTATACCCACTATTTATATAATCCAAATGAAGGCATGGGTACCTAAAAATGGTCAAGATGACCATTTTTACTTAATTTTTACACTTGTTCATGCCTATAAAGGCCTCAAACTATCAATTTGGCTTATACTAGTAGTAAACATCCTATTGACTGTGTGACCAGGCATGAAAGGTCTTAGTATGGTCTTCTCCCTGAATTTAATCCTTAATCAACTTCTCTAGCTCTATGTCTAGATCAACCCCAAACATCTCATTATACTCTTATGTTCTTATTTAGGGTTTGGGGATCAATAACCTAATTTTAACCTAGAGGTTTGTAAGTGTGCCATCCTAAGGTTTTCTAATTCCAACCTCCATTGAATAGCCTTGGGACATCTCCATTATTCTCTCCTAGGTCTCACCTTCTTGAACCTACCCTTTGTCTATAACTCTCTTAGTACTCCATATGCATGTGTATGCTCACTTAAGTATTCTTAATTGAGTTTTTGATTTGAATAGAGTGAATGAATGTGGTTAGGACTTGAGTAGAACTACTCAGATCTTCCACACTATCCACTACTTCATATGAGTGTCTTTAACTCATAGAAATTATCTATAACTTTGAGTGGAGAAACTTACACCTTGAGACTCTAGCATATACTTTATCCTTATCCATGACTTGACTGAGAGTATGATCTTAGTCTTGCCTAGGCTGTAGTTACATTCACCCTATTTTTTTGTGATTTAAGATCCACTTAGAAATGAAACTCATGTGCTAATATCCTCTATTTGACTTGGCCTCTCACCCATTAAAATAATTGTGCATTTCCATCCTCAATACTACCTCAATGACAAACCTATAGGTGTTTTCCTTGCATTCTTGGTTGGGTAAGGAGTAAGACCTCTTGTTGACACTAAGATTTTCACCCTTGAAGAGATACTCAGTTTTCCTCATCTAAGTGGTAAAATGGAATCTCTATTTTTATATGGGTGAAAATTATATTGAGATGAATCTCTAGATTAGGGGCTATCTCCCCTTGATGTACCTTTGAATATCTTCTAAACTAACCACTATGTATGAAAAGAGAGAAAGAAAACTAAGAAAATAAGTGGTGATGCACCAATATTTGATATCCTCATAAATCATTAAAACCACTACTTAAAGGTAAATAAGGATGTTTCACACAAAATCACAAAAAAAGACTTTGTTGCATCAATATTTCATAAGTTAGATTTAGAAAGGTACTTAATGTCTAGGAGGGTGATGAATGATTCTACAAAGAGAATACACATATACCACTTCTAAGACATTTATACACTTAATAAATAATATTAACAGAGACCTACAACATCATCCCTTCTACACATTGGTAAGTGACCATAGATTGACATGCTATAAAATAACCTTTTCACTAGTCATTATCAACAAGATTAAAACTTATACTCAATAGTGCAATGTGTGAATGGTGAAATCACTTGTATTTTATTCAAGAGTTACTAGTACAAATCTGAATAGAGTTTCACTATAACTTGTGGAGGCCCTCAAATGAGTAAAAATAATACATATATATTTTTATGGAAGGGAGGTTAAGTGAATGAAATGCAAAGATCAATAAGACATGTGTCAACTGAGAATAGGAATAGTTAGAATCAATTCTATAAGATGTTCTCTTTATGGTTATGCCAATAAAATTAAGATATACTAAATAGTGTTTTTCCATAAATAGATCCATCTATTAGAAATTTGTTTTTATGTTAATTACTTTTTACTAGCTCATCGAGCTATGAAATGGTGTAACAACCTAAATTTTTAACCTTTTATTTTTTATTGTTGTCCACCAGATGTTTAGAATTTTTCCATGTGTCACTTCCACATTCATCTTTAGGTTCTCACACTTTTGTTTTAACTCTAACAACTATTCCTTGTAGCTTTAAATTGGCATTTTATAGGCTGTCACCTTTTGGGTATTTTCTTTGGACTTCTTATCTTCAGCATTCTTTTGGATAATTAATCTAAAAGAATTATTTTAGGATCTTCTTCCTTTCCTCTTAGATTTTTTGAAGTGGACCTTTCTCATTTCCTTTGGATTTTATACTAAGTGTCCTCTATAAAAATAAAATTTCCCTTTGGCTTACTGAAAACATACCTTCAAAAAAATACAAGTGACCCTTTGGAATTTTGAAATGGTCCCAATTTTATCTAAAACAATCCTTCAAACTTTTTAAAAGGAACCTTTGGAAAATATGAAATTCCCTTCAAACTTTTTGTGAAACACCCTTCAGAAAGGCAAGGGTCTCTTTTGGCTTGAAGATATCTTTCAAAGAAATTAAAACTGTCCCTTCAGAAAAATGAAACATACCCTTCAGCTTTTTGTACAGGCATCCTTCTTGAAAAGTGCCCTTTGAGAAAGTTGTATCAGACAAAATGTCTGAAATAATTTCTTTGGAAAAGTTACCCTTTAGGATTTTTGAAATGGTCCTTTGAGATTTTGCAAGTGACCTTTTTGAAAGGAAAAAATATCTTTTAGGAATTTTGAACCAAGCCAAAGTGTCCTTTGAAAAATTTAAAGTGTCCCTTTTGAAAGGAAACATACCCTTCATAAGACTTGTCTAGGCCATTTCTTGTGAGAAATAACCCTTTCGGAAAGTTGAATGGACCATTTTATTGAAATAAAATCCTCAAACTCAAAAAAAAGGTTCTAAATAATTTGACAAAGGCTTAGAATAAAAACCTGAAATAATTCATTGTAAAGGACTTAGCCAAAAGACTAAAGAAAAAATATTTCAAAAGGAAAACACTTGGGTTTTTTACATGTAAAATACTTCAAATTTTTATAAGAACATGTCTTCTAAATGAAACCTTCATACTAGTCTTGGACAAAGGTATAAACTCATACATTTTTCGCAAAAAAGGGGTGCCCAATTTTGGCCTAAAAGGCCAAAATTTGGTCAACACTTCCTCCATATGAGTGTCTTGAATACTTGGGGCCAATTTTACCTTAAGAAGGTCCCTATGATCTCACTTTTCCACCAATTTCCTTAATAGTGACTTCCATCACAAAACTCTAAACAAGACAAATAGAATGGTTGTAGGTGATGGTTTGTCTTAGATGGGATAGTGAATTGATGGATATGGGGGTAAGTTGGTAAATAATCCATTCTAAAAATATTATCATACACTTGATACCTTTCACCATTCATCTCTTCCTTAGGAGAATCCTTGATCTCCCTCCAATAAGCCAATTGTCAAGACTCTTTTGACTCTTATTATACAGACTGAGATAAACTAAAGGTGTCACCTACACATTGATGGCCTTGAATGAGCATAGAAACATCATATCTACCTTTAGAGTTTTTTTCCACCTTTTATCTACCTTTTCATTTTTTTGGACACCTATATTTCAACCATACCATTTCAAGAGTCTGTCAATAGGTGACTGTTGCCTTCAATACTATAGGTGTTCTTTTATTTTCTTGGATGGAGTGATCATTGATATCTACTCTCATCCTTAGTTTGGACTTTCCCCCTTATACTCACTAAATTTCACCATGAGCAAGATGTGTCTCTTCATACACATTAATAAGGCTATATGCCTTCATCTGTCTATGATGACTTTTGTAGGGATCTAAGTATGAGATTGAGGGAGTAGGGAGTTTAGATCCCTTTAAAACCTCCTAATTACCTACCTCACATTATCCTCTATCTTTTAAAGGTATTAACTCTCTTTACCACAACCCATATTATGCCAATGAGTGGTTCACACATAATTATTTGGAGAATCTTATACTACAATAGGATCCCATTACTGGTTTTAGATGATTATTTACTTACTAAATCATATATATGACTTATGGGGACCTATCCTTTAATGATCTCATGTTTTTTTAGGGTTACAAGATAGATATAAGTATGTTCACATGACTTGGATTTGGAATGAGGGATGGATGAGGGAGGGTGACTATAGGGTGATTAGGTTGAAACATGAAGGTAGGGTGATAACATAGTAAGATGCTAGTGAAAACCATAAGAAAATATAGAGAACAAACCATGACCTAAAATAGGATATGAAAACATTTTCAAGGCAAACCTCACAAAACATGAAGATTATTATACATATGCCTATCAAATATACCACTTTGGAGGTAGGAAAAGGGGCACACATAGTGCTAAGGTGAAACATAAGAAACTCAAAAAAGCCTTAATCTTTACAAAAGACCTTAAAATTTTCTAAAATTGATTGAGTGAGCTTGGAGGCAAGGAAGATGGTCCTATAAAGTTATTGGCTAAGTTGAAAGGTTGGTAGAGTGTTTCAGGTTTCACCATGCATATCAGCTCTAGTTGAAGGTCCAATATCTTCTTGTCATCTTAGAATATCTCAATTAGAAAGTTCTTATACATTCAACTTCTATACATTGCATAGTCCTACCTGTAGATTGCACACACTAATAGTCTTAAAGGTTTGATGGTTCAATAAGCTCACATATATGGGTAAAGTGCTAAAAATATTGTGATATGATCCTTAATGACTTGAGGCAACATGATCACTCGTTTTTTTATCAAACAAGTCAATAACCCACCAAAACCAGTCTATTAGAACTGACCTATATAGATAGAGATGGTGTATAGATTCCTTAAGTTCGTAAAGAATGTTTATAAAGTTTGAGGGGTTAATATAGGAATAAATTTTCCATGTATGGAATATGATTTAGTTTAGTTCATGTGGCCAATATATAGTACCTCCATTATATTTCCTTTGAATGGTATAAGAATGAATGTGAGGAGCTATCTAGGTCTACAAAGAAGCTAGTGAAGAAGGAATAATAGTTTTGGACTTGTTCTACATTGTTTGACCCTGAAACTTCTTCCATAACTCTACACTAAATTCCTCTAAGTAACTTACTCCCCCATATATGGACTAACCATACCATTCCATATAACTCACCAAATTCACCTAAAAACACCATTTTTTTCACCATTCTCTACAAGTCTCTAATTTAGAACTACCATTTTAGGGTAGAGGGAGTGAAAACAAATGTAAAATGGCTTCTTTAAACTATGGTACAATAATTAGAGTTGAGAAGATACCTATTTAGCATGTTTGGGGCCCATGTGACTAGTGGGATGTGGAAATAACTCTTTAAATGGACCTTTAAGGCATCAAATGCTTTAGTGGTGGTCTAATGAGGTTTATGGAGTTTATTGAAGGCATGGGGGTGACTTAGTGGCCCTGTTGGCCAAATTTGGACTACATAAGAAACTTTGATGGATTTGGGGTAAGAAGATAAATAGGTTATTTATTTAATATAAATCTAATGGAATAAAGAGCAAACTAGATGCAAGAGAAGATCAAGTCACTTACGAAGATTTTGAAGCACTTTAAGTAGGCTTAAAGTGTAAATTTGGAAATCTCAAAGGACCAAACCATCATGGCATGTCATGAAAGAATGATCAAAGTAAGTTGGTCATGAATTTAATCAGTACACTTATGGAGTCTACCAAAGCTGAGGAATTACATGAAATGATGATTTTGGTCCCATAAACATCCTATACAAATTTTGTATTTTAATGAGTTCTCTATCTCTAGATATAAGATTCTAAAGTTGAGCTTGTAGAATGGGACATGCATGTAGACACCAAATTTGTGACTCATGAAATACCTATTTAAATTCAAATGTTCTAAGGATGAACACATAGATAATAAGTGTCAAGATAATAGGAGCTTAGGTTGATATATAATGGTGCATAGGTTATCAGCTATGTTAGTAGGTCCTAAAGATCGAATGGTAAAAATTCAATCACGCATTCATATATCAATGATAAACTCATAGTCAAAAGGTTAGTGGATCATAAGATTAAGCATAAGACTAACAAGTGTTAAGATCTTAGGTACCTGAATAGATATCTAATGGCATGTAGCGACTGATAAAGCTATTAGGTCTAAGTTAATCAATGGTACATGCTACATCATATAAGTAGATCTAAAGACAAGTGATGGGTCAAAAGATTAATAAATCTCAAATAAAAATGCATGGGTGACAAGTGTCTAAACTATGTTAAACTATAATAATATCTATGGCTCACATCCATTTGTATAAAAGATAATTAATGAAAAGCAAGGCTTGAAAGAGTCAATTTATCTTATGGATAAATGCATAGTTACCAAGTGTCACTACCATGTTAACTACTGAGTAAATCAATAGTGTGCATTAGGAGCCCAAATTAAGATTGATGATCAATGTTAAAATTTGAAGCCTTGAGACTTTAAATAGAGATAAAATATGGTTGAGGTCAAACCAAAACAAGTATCCCAAAGGAGGATCATAAAGATAGACATGTTGGAATATGAGTTTTCACCACCCCAGGTAGGTAAACACATAAATGTAAGATTAGATATGATTTGGATAACTAGGAGTAGACCTTGCAAAGTCTTTTAATGCCATTAAATTTTTATAAAAAATTTCAAAAGCTTCTAGACATAGGTTTTACATCTCATTTAGATTTAATAAAACTTAGCCTATAGATCTTAATTTACAATCATGACTATATGAAAACCAATAGGGTTATTAGCTTCATCCATAATAAATATATATTTAAGATTTAAAAATAATTTTAGAATGGTGAATATGCAATAAATGTCAAAAGGAACATCAAAAAGTAATCCCAAGTAACTACCTAATAATATGAAGGATACCAAGTATGATTGAGGAAGATAGTGGGGCATTTAGCATTTAAAGGTCCTTAGGGACTTGTTCTTATTTAATGGATTATGATTCAACATCCTCAGATCAATGTTAATTGATTAAAGGGGGTTGGATCACATTTATTAAGGGAAATATATTCAATTCCCCTCTCTCTCTCATCCTATTCTACTATAAATTCAATCTTTGATCTTTTGATTTAGATCCCCCTTAGCTTGATATAACAAAGCTTTGCCAAAATCACTTTATAAAACTCTTTTGAAGCAATATATGACATCTCAAATTCTAGTGGAATGCTAAGTGTGCTTTATTGAAGTTTTATTTATAGAATGTATGTTTTCTATTCATCATATATATGTCCTTCATGTACCTTGATTCAAGTCTATTAGTTTCTTATAGGTTATATGAAGTGTTGGTTAGTGAGGTTTGCATTGAAGTGTCATAAGTCCATAGTGTTTTTCTTAAACCCATCTATTTTTGTCCTTCAAGTTGTAAGTCTCTTTTCATCCTTCATAAAAAATACTCATGTTTTTAACCTTATCATAGAATATAATTAGTTATTGTCCTAATTGGATTCATCAATAGTCATAAAAGTGTCTAAGATGAGAGTGGATCATTGAACATTGGGTGTATCACCATTTAGACTAGGTTTTTTCCCTTTTATCTTTATTCCCTTTTCCTTGGTATAAGTATAGGTTTAGGATAAGAAATGTATTATCATATCTAAGGACCTATCCTCATTAAAAACCCTAAGAGGTCTAAACCAAGATTAGGTAACCCATAACTTAGGGTCATTCCCATGTTGGACTAGATTTGAGTATAGGACCTGAATAATTCTTTGCTCATCTAGGGTGCAAACTAGGTCTCCAATAGTTTTGGCATGATCGATGGGACCCATTATCTTTGGAATAGCTTAATTCTAGAGTTGAGAAGATTTATTTAACTCAGAGGGAGACATCCACCATCATTAGAAGCTAAATATTCTCCAAGTTTCAGAGTTCATAAAATCATCCAGACAACACCTCTCATGCCAAAGGTTACTAGAAGGTCAGCTACTAAAGGTATTCCCTTTGAATTTATTAAGCTACCTTATATTTTTTATAAAATATAAAGATTAAATAGGACAAGTCCTCATCCCAAAAATAAATATTCATCACCCAATCATCCTATTATTTTAATTAGTGTAACCCCCACTATGTAAATGGCAAGGTTCAAAATGAAAGATTTTATCCCCTTCAATGGTGGTATCCCTCTTAACCTTTAGTAACATGATGATATCCTTGCTTCATATTTAAAGAGTCTACCATAATTTATAGGAGAAAACTCCACCACCCATATAGATCACATAGCTGACATTGTAAGCCTTTGTTCAGTACATAACATTATGAAATCATCTAGACAACACCTCTCATGCCAAAGGTTAGTAGAAGGTCAGCTACTAAAGGTATTCCCTTTGAATTTATTTATCTACCTTATATTTTTTATAAAAGAGAAAGATTAAATAGGACAAGTATTTATCCCCAAAATAAATATTCATCACCTAATCATCCTATTATTTTAGTCAGTGTAACCCCCACTATGCAAATGGTAAGGTTCAAAATGAAAGCTTTTATCCCCTTCAATGGTGGTATCCCTCTTAACCTTTAGTAACATGATGATATCCTTTCTTCATATTTGAAGAGTATACCATAATTTATAGGAGAAAACTCCACCACCCATATAGATCACATAGCTGACATTATAAGCCTTTATTCAGTACATAACATTATGGAAGAGAATATAGCCATGAGACTACTAAACACATCCTTGAGAGGCAAATCCCTACAATGGTATAGGGTTCTAACTCTTACCTCAATAAATAATTAAGATGAGTTTGTTGAGGATATAAGTGACCATGTGTCACTTGTTTAATAACTCACCTCAATCAAGAGGGTATCCCAAGAATTTGTTATTGATTTCAAATATATATTATAAAAGACTTGGGATAGGATCCCTATCATCATTAAACCCACACCCAATTATGTTTTTATTTACTATTTGAGAGCATTGAATTTAGATATTACAGTCATGATCCATTCTATGGATGAGACAACTCTGGCTTGGGCTTATGAGATATCTATAAGGGTAGAAAACTATTTGATATAAGCAAGGAAACTCATGCCAAGATCTCTCATGCCACTTTTTACTAAGCTTTATCCAAACCCACCTACCATTTCACTTCTCTAAAATAGAATCACCACTATATATCATGTAATTATAGAACATATAGTCTCTTGTTATGATTGATAATTACAAGGGAGGTGGCTTAACTAATTTAGGAGCTTAAATTTCACTAAGTTGACTATCATTAACATAAACTTCACTGACCTTATCAGCTTGCTTGTTCATGAGTGAAAGCTTAGAGAGCTCTTCTTGAAGAAGATATTTATTCCCTAGAATGAGTAGAGTATCCCACATATTAATGATAACATTAGAATTATTCATGTAATATACAATTTTTAAGGGAGAATTGACACTCTTGGGTTACATATTAGAAGTAAGAACATCACTTGTAGCTTGTGTGATTTATGGGATGAAGGGATTCTTCTACTTCTACCCATGTGTTTATGATGTCTATTATGTTGGAGAAATTGTATTGACTATAGCTTGAGTGGTAGGATGTTTAATTACTTTGGGATGTGTTAGAGTGGACTTAGACTACCCAAAGTGGTCATGAATCATTCTCATCATAACCCTTATGTGGGTTACAACTGAATCATCTATCTTGAGCACATTTTACCCCAAGTGTACTACTACTTACTCAAAAGAGTGCTCACCTTATTTAAATATATCTAATATGGTCTCATTAGTAGGTGATTTAATTAAATCCTTTCTTTTTAACTTGGGACATCAAATAGGTTCATTATAGACATGTCTCCATGAGGCATTTTATAAGCCTCTTGTTGTTGTGGAGGAGTCATGTTGTGATGTGCTTGAAAGGTGTCCCTACTACATATAATAATCTTGACATACTTCCCCACTTGTATCCATTACAATCTCACCTATTTGACCCTATAGATTAGACCATTGACCTTCTTGTGCAAGGTTATTTTGTGTTGGCATCAATGCCCTTGAACTACTAGTAACATTACAGTTGTAATTATTGTAAGGTCTGGCCTTTGTGATATACCCTTGGCCTTATTAGGTAGGTTGATAAGGGGGTATATTGTATGGATAATATGGATATAGATCCTGATAAGGGGATTGATAAGGTCTATAAGAAGTATATTGCTACCTCTCTAAGGCAACCAATTTGTTGTTTTGAGCTTTAAGTAACCCCTTTATCTTTCTAAGCCTATCTACTTGGCTACCATCATATTGGTCTTAATTTATTAGGGTTAGTAATAGAGTAGTGGTGGGTTAATGAGGTCGAATATATAAAAATAAGGGCATGAGGGGTCTATGAGTAAGCTTACCTACTTGGATTAGGATTTTTTCTACTTTTATGGAGATTTCATATGCTTTTGGCAATGTGGTACCCCCCATGGACTATATCATTATAGCAACATCACAATTAAAAGACTTTAGATAGTAAAGGAAGGCATAGTTAGGTGTAGGATTGATAATGAAAAGAGTCCTATCCCAATTTTTTTGAAATATGTAATTAAAATCAACCATGGATTCTTGGGGTTCCCTCTTGAGTGAGGTGAGTTTCTCAACTAATGAAACATGATCACTTCTATATTCAAAATACTTACATAGACCATCACCAAATTCATCCCATGTGTTTATATAAGTAGGAGTAAGAGCCCTATACCACTTAATATCTTTACCTCTTAAGGAGGTTGCCAAGAGTCTCATGGCTACATTTTCTTGGGTGATGTTGTGTACTAAGCACAAGCTAGCTATATCATCTATGTGTTCCACAAGGGTGGTAGAGTTTTCCCATATGAATTAGGGCATAATTTTCAAGGTAAAAATTTGGATATCATCAAATTGGTTAAGGTTCAAAGGACTACCACCATTAAAGGATACAAATACTTGCATTTTATGTCTTACCATTGGAATTAAAGGACTTATAGTAGACTATGTTTGGGAAGAATTGGTATAATTTGGGGAATTTGGAGGTGTGGGATTAGGGTTAATCCTAATAAACTTATTTCTTCTTTTAATATCCAAAGATATATCAATAAATTATATCTATTTACCTTTTGAAGATGATCTAGTTGACACCTTTTACATGAAACTGCCTTCCAATCTACCACTTACTATCATTAGCCTTATATATGTCTTCCAATATTGTTAAAGCATGTGAAATTAGGTCTCAAGGCACTTGATATTTGGTCCCACTAGGTGTGCCATAATTTTTAGCTACCTAGGTTGCACCTTTCTTAAAGAAGACTGTTCACATCAACCTCAAACCTAGACTAATATTGGATTGACCTATAAGTTGTGGGCTACCTAAGGTGTAGGTCAAACCTCTAGTTTTGATGGGGATAGATCCCATAATTTATGACTTGAATTATCTATTTACAATACCTAATCCTATTTGGATGGAAAGTGATAAGGATAAAAAATTATAAATAACTTACACTAAAATGGTGATGCACCAACAATTGAAGATCCTCTCATAGTTTTCCCTTTAAACATACTTATACACCTAATGAAAAAAAAAATTGGTCATACCTCTTAATGGAGTTATAATCATGAATGTTTCATGTTAATGTCAAGTGAAGGTTTTCAACTTGAAGGATGAGAACCTAGATCTCATAAGACATTATTAGTTCATAACTTTTCAAGAACAACTATCCTTATATACACTTCACATAACCTGCATGGACTAAAAACATGGAATTAGGTGAATAAAAGGACCTACAAAAAACAAATACATTCATATACTCTAAAAATAAAATATCATAAGGCACACTAATATCCAAACATGAAGTTTATAACTATTCTTATATTGATTCAAAGAGGCAAGGTATAATTTTGGTAGAGCTTTGATATACCTAACCAAGGGATTCCAAAACAAGAGCTCAATGCCTACTTAAATAGAATGTTTGAGAGAGAATATAGAATATTTATGGCATAAAAGAGGATAGGGTGGTTTATATGAGTTACAATAGGCATGTTCACTCCTCTTATGCATTGACACTTATTTAATGAGTCCACCTTGGTGTTGATATGATGTGTAGATGTTGTAACTCCTCTATTTGACTTCATGTAGGTCATGACCATGCTCAAAATATCCCAATATTCCCTCCAATGGTATTTAAATAATTAAAATGGGGTGTGTATAGGCCTTTAAAAGGCATTGAGTAACCTTTATTTCAATGTATATGTTGACTTATCCTTGAAACTATCCCCATACCTTAACAATGGTCTTCAATTTGGGATATGCTTGCCTAAATGGGAAGTTATAAAGTGAAATGGTGGCTCATAAATTCCATAATGTTATTCTATGACCACTAGAGCATCCCATATGTAATTTAATTAGGCATATTTTTAAGTTCTTAATTTCTTACATACTCACTATTTAAAGACTTTGAACAATTGAATAGATAGTCAAATCACTTGACAAGACTTATATTGATCCCATACATTGACACTTAGAATTTTCCATACTATCATTCACCTAAAAACACATTTACCTTTCTTGACTAGGTCTCTTTTACCAATTCCACAATTTGGCTATTTATAAGGAGATAATAGAGACACTTACAAACAATTTCATGGATACTTCCAGTCTTGGAGGATTAGAACAAGTCTTAAAATTACCTCTCCCATAGTTTATAACTGCAAGTTGGGATCTGCAACCCATTTTATCCTTAAAACCCTAAAAAATTTCACTTTTATTAGGTGTTTGTATAACCTTCATATAATCAAGTGTCATGAACATGAGCCCCCTTGAGCTGGTAACATGCCTTTAGTGTTGGTCAAGCCATTATCTCTTATTTAGATGCATCTTTGATTAAACATTTCTATTTGAGTCCTTATTAGTGTTTAAGGAGGGTTTGTTTGGGGTTCTTAGTGATTTTTCATAAAGACTAGGGCTTGAATCTCTAAACTAATTATATAAAATGCATGCCAACATATCTCTCAACCTCCCCTAAAGTATTTGGCTCCCCATGCATAACATTCATGTTGTGGGGAACATTTGAAGATGCTCCTTGGGTGAGAAACATGCTTCCTAAGTAGTTCTTGGGTGTTTATAGGAAAAATGACTGACTTTAGGGACTTATCCTAGGATCCAAATTGGCCAAAAGGATTATAATCACTATAATGACTTTCCCCAAGAATGTTAGAGGCATTCTTGATTTCCAAATTACTATTTGCTCCAATTTTTGTGAGATAATCCTAGTGGAGGTGATAGGTTAGTCTATCTACATACCTAGATCATGAAATTTGGCTTAAACCCTATGGTTGTGAGGAAACTACACCTTTTTACCAATATGAAGATTACCTTAGAGGTCATATGAAACATCAAAATTGGCTTGATCAAGCCTCTTGACCCCTGATGAGTGCATATAACTTTCAATCTTAATACCTATGCCTACTTGTAATATAAATCATCATGGAAGTCTATACAAATGGATGCAAGATGGATTAATTCAATGCTTTAGGATTTAACTTTCCATATTATCCTCATTATGCACACAAACACTTCCATCTCCTTGCTTTTACACTCAAACTAATCTTTTTGGCTTGTTTCATATAGTTTAACACCTACACATGACAAATAATGAGTTGTCATGATGATAAAAAGGTTTGAGGAGATATTAAATGTTATTTTATTATCAAACCACCTCATCTAGATGGGGTTTTGGGAAAGGATCCACCATTGGGTCACTTTTAGGGTTAATGCAGGTTTTGCAACATCCACTATCTTAATAA
Organism: Torreya grandis; assembly: GCA_037957365.1. Lineage (NCBI taxonomy): Eukaryota > Viridiplantae > Streptophyta > Pinopsida > Cupressales > Taxaceae > Torreya > Torreya grandis. Next base: position 1,498,847 of record JARHVA010001158.1, on the reverse strand, counting down.
TGGTTCATAGCATATGTAAATCCAAACCATAAAAAAATATCATGAACTTATTGTGAATTGACATCCTCATCTTCAATTAATGGCTTGGCATCCCATGTAAAGGGTGTGTGGAGATAGGAGCATTAGAAGGTGGAACTTAGGTTGTCTATAGACTAATTCTGATAGGTTATTTTATTAATGATCATTCATAAAGTTAAGATACTTAATTTCAACCAATAATTCATAAATATTTATTAAATATAGATACTTAAACTTCCCTAAGAGCTTTGGCCCTGAGCATCCTTTTGATGAAGTGTGTGAACACTTGAAGTTGGGCTTTGAGTTGACTATGTTGAGGTTGAGTGGCTCGAATAGGTTTTTGAATCCACTTTTCCTCTTTTCACACTTATTTCCACTTGAAACCTCCTTATCAGGGTCTAAATAATTCTCACACATATTTCATTGACCATCCAACTTATTGTAAGAAATTAGATAATCCTTAAGATGGTAGTAGGGTCTATGAGTAGGCTTGAAGTTTATTTGCATTGGTCTATCTTCAAGGGCACCTGATGTAAATATGAATGATAAGATATTTATAGGGTGGATGAGGACATTATCCACCATTGTTTACTGTTATAAAACCTTTTATGGATACAAAACTATCTTCAGGCCCTTCATGACATGGATTCACCTTTTAACCCACAAAATTGATTGTCATAGACATGGTTTGGTCTGAGATAAAATATTGGTTATAACCACTATTTATATAGCCTAAATGAAGATATGGATACCTTTACCTAGTAATTATTACCACTATTACTAAATTTTGAAGCTTTTCCATGCTTATAAAGGCCTCAAACAATAATTTCACTTAGACTAGCAGTGGAATGCCTATTGACTGAGTGATTAGGCATGAAAATTTTGAGTATGGTCTTCTCTATTGTTTCTTGAGATGCTTATGATAATGACATGTCAAACACATGTCTTAGTGATATGAACATTATTATATGATGATTTCCAACATTTTGTCCTTCACATACCATCCCCTTTCTCAAGTTTAGGGCTTGTGCTTATGAAGGCCTATGTATCTTCAAATCTGATGATTATTATTCCTTTTCCTTCTTAGATGTGATTACGCTTAAATTTTTAATATATTTGATTATTAACCATACTCATCCTTTTATGAGTGTTTTATTTTTACCATAATCAATAAATGTTTCTTCATGTGCATCAATTCTAGTATAGGTATACACGCATACGTGCTGACTATGTACAAGGTCTGAGTATCATGCTAGTATCAGTGAAGAGTGGTTTACAGCTACTTAAAATATAGTAAAACATTCACATATCCACTCATCTCTTTATAATTCATACCATTTTATGCTCATACCACTCTTCATTACTTTAAATGTTCTACATAGTGTTCTTGGAGACTCTACTATAGTAGGCCCCATTGACTAGTTATATGTGGTTATTTGCCTCCTCAGTGAGGTGTATGACCATATATGTCTAACCTTCCATTATTTCATTATCCTTGAGAGTTACAAAGGAATATGAAGGTTTTTTGGCATGGTCTATACTGGGACAAAAGGGTGGAGGAGTGAATGAAGATGAAAGTGGAGTGACATGGGGTGAAACATGAATAATGGGGGTAAAACATAGTGAAAATTGTTGGAAATATTGTCATTGATGTCAAAGGTCTAGCATTATTGGTGATAAAGGCCCCATTGCATTTAATGATATTTTTAATTGATATATCTTGGCTAATGTGAGTTAATATTTATTTAATATTAATGAATATATTTTTGGTTGCATATGACACAAAAGAAGGGCCCATGGAGAAGTTAAAGAGCCACGGGGTAAAGACAAAAGAAGGATGGGACACATTTTCCCATGAAGAGTCATCTTGGGGAATTCCAAGAGTCACCAATTGAAGACAAGAGAGGAAGGGCACAATTACTCATGAAGGGACACTTTGAGGAATATGAAAAGTCACCAAGATAAGGACAAAAGAGGGAAGGACATTTTTGCTCATGAAGGATCACCACATGACTTTTCAAAGGCAAGGATATGAAGGGCCATATAAGTTTGGTGCCATTTTCCATGAGGATTGAAGGGTCACAAAGGGGGAAGGCCAAAGGTCATTTGGAAAGCTATAAATAAAGACTTGAGAAGCCATTTGTAATATGAGATAAAGAAGTTGATTTTGATATTGTATTATCTAGCTTAGAAGAGCATTTTTGAGAGATGAATATGATTTGTATCTTTTATATCTAGCTTAGAAGAGAAAAGATGAGAGAGAAAAGAGATGTTGTAATTAACTATCATTTGTTGAGATAGAAACATTGAGAGATAGTTGTGTGGTTTACACAAAGGGTTTGGTGCTCCTGTGGGTTGGTGCTCATGAATTGTTGTTGTGTTGGTGCTCAACAAAGGGGTTGGTGCTCATGAATTGTTGCTATTTTGGTGCTTAGCAAAGGGGTTGGTGCTCTTGTGGGTTTGTGCTCATGAATTGTTGCTGGGTTGGTGCTCAACAAAGGGGTTGGTGCTCCTACAAGTTGGTGCTTGCGAATATTGTTTGGGTTGGTGCTCATTCATATACTTGAGATTGTTCTCCGTGGTTTTTCCCACATTGGGTTTTCATGTTATATCTGGTGTCTCTCTCTTGTGTGGTGTTTATTTTTTTAGTTTTATTTCATAACTTGAATGTTTTATTAAGTGTAATTTGATTAAGCTAAGAAAGTTTTATAAGATATATGATATACTGATTCATCCCCCCTCTCAGTATATTTTGTGCTTAACAATTGGTATCAGAGCAAGTTCCTTTTTGAAAAAGGTTTACAGCTTGAAGTAGATCAGGAAAGCACAAGATGGCCATACATGAAGGTGCCTCTACAAGCAAAATAACAGTTGATCAAGAAGAAGAAGAGGATGAAGCCAAAGTAAATATGGAAGGAGAACTCATGTGTGCCTTAGAAGAGTTGAAAGTTGTTGAAAAGAAAAATCAAAGATTGAAGTACCAGATTGAGGAAATGAAAAGGAGTCAAAGGAGATAATTGAAGATCTATAAACACACTTTGAAGAAGCCAAGAAGAATTAAGAAGATCTAACGACACAGTTGGAAATAGAAAGAAAAGAATGTGAAAGGTATGTTACTGAAATTGCCTCTTTAAAAGAAGAGATTGAGAATGCAGTCAATAATTAAATAGTCAATGATTCAAAATTTGAGAATAGCACTAATATGCTAAATAAGATATTAGAAAGCCAAAAGGCAATATCAGATAAGATAGGTATCAGTTTTGAAAAGAAGAAGAGCTATGTTGAAGCTCTTACAAATGAGGAAACAAGAAGGGAAGAAGTGAAGAATACAGAGGACAAAGAAGGATGGAAGGAACAAAGCTATAAAAGGCAATCAGGTCAGAGATACACAAATAGGTCCTATTATTATGGTTACTATTTTTATTTTAATGGATATGGTCATAAGAAATTAGAATGTAGAAAAAGAGCTAACAATCTCAAAAAAGGTCATGTAGAGTCAAGCAGAAGTTATAACTCTTTTGCTCCTCTATCAATCTTTGATGAAGAGACCATAATTTGTTACAAGTGTAACAAATTTGAACACATAGCTCAGTATTGTAGAAGTGTGTTCGAGTCAGTCAAGAAGGACCAGAGTTTCAGGGCTCCATTCATTAAGAAAAAGGTTCAGACATGGCAAAAGAAACAACCTGAAGGTTCCATGTTGGTCTAGATAGCTTTGCATGCAAGAAATGAAGAAAAGCCATGGTTTATTTATAGTGGATGTTTGAGGCACATGATAGGAGACAAGATCAAGTTCATAACCTTGAATAAGATCAATGGTGGCACAGTGAAATTTGGGGACAATACTACTACCAGAATTGCTGGAAAAGGTACACTAAGTTTAGATAATGGTAAAACTAAAACTAAAAATGTTTTATATGTAGAAGGTCTTAAGTATAATATTTTAAGTGTAAGTCAAATGTGTGATCAAGGGCACACACTAAAGTTTTATGCAGAAGGTTTTGAAATTAGAATAAAAGATTTAGATGTATTGGTTGCAGATGCTCAGAGAACATGTAATAACTTATATATGCTATCAAACATCAAAGGTCAAAAATGTTGTTTGAGTTAGATTGAAGAAAGTTGGATATGGCACAGGAGAATGGGGCACATAAATTTTGACAATCTTGTCAAAATATGAAAAAAACAAGCAGTCAAGAATCTTCCAAAGATCACAAAGCCATCTAACACGCATTGTGAACCTTGTCAGCATGGGAAGCAGGCTAGAAGGTGGTTTAAAATAAAAGAGTACTCAACCACTCAGATGCTAGAGCTTGTTCACACTGATCTATGTGGACCTATGAGGACTCAAAGTACTCAAGGTGATAAATATTTCATTTTGCTTATTGACGATTTTTCACGTATGACTTGGATAATGTTTTTAAAGAAAAAATCATAAGCTTTTAGATAGTTTAAAGCATTCAAAGCATTAGTTGAGAATGAAACTAATATGAAGATTAAGTGTCTAAGATCAGATCGAGGAAGAGAATTCATGTTAGATCAATTTATTGAGTTTTGTGAAGATCATGGAATAAAGAGACAGTATTCAACAACCAGAACTCCACAACAAAATGGAGTAGTTGAATAGAAAAATAAAATAGTTCAGGAGATGGCGAGGACAATGCTAAATGAATCCAAGATAGCAAATAAATATTAGAGAGAGGCATTTGGTATAGTAGTGCATATTCAAAATAGAGCTTTGTTAAGAGTTAACAGTGACAAAACTCCTTATGAGCTATGGAAAGACAAACCAACAACAGTTGATTATTTTAGAGTTTTTGGTAGCAAATGCTTCATAAAGAGAATCAATGAAAAACTTAGTAAGTTTGAATCCAGAGCAGATGAAGGTATATTTATTAGTTATTCTTGTAAAAGTAAAGCTTATAAATGTTATAACAAAAGAACCAAGAAAATTGTTGAAAGTACAAGTGTCAGGATAGAAGAAGATGGAACATAAAGAATTAGTGATCTAGTAGACATTTCTAAAATCATTGAAGAGGAAGGCTTTGAAGAATCAGATGAAGATGAGGAAAAGGAGAAGGAGAAAAAGCGCACCAAGACTCCATCCAAATACATTCAGAAAAATCATAATTAAAGTGACATCATCAAGGATATAAAAGAAGGAATTCACACCAGAAGAATGATGGTAAGTGAATCTGAACAAGTTAATTTCTCTTTGTTATCTAAAATTTAGCCTAGAAATTTTTTAGAAGTTAGACATGATGAGCATTGGGTTAAGGCTATGGATGAAGAATTAAATCAAATAGAAAGGAATGATACTTGGGAATTAGTGCCTAGACCAAAAGATCACAATGTGATAGGAACAAAATGGGTTTATAGAAATAAGTTGAATGAAAATGGAGAAGTGACTAGAAATAAAGCAAGATTAGTATGTAAAGGATATGCTCAGATTGAGGGAGTAGATTTTGAATAAAATTTTACACCAGTGGTAAGGTTAGAGGATGTTAGAATGTTTTTTGCATATGCAGTGTTTAAAAATTTCAAAGTGTTTCAGATGGATGTCAAATCTACCTTCCTAAATGGGAATCTTGAAGAAGAGGCCTACATTAAGCAGCCTAAGGGGTTTATTCTCTCAAATATTAGTAACCATGTATGCAGATTAAAGAAAGCATTGTATGGATTAAAACAAGCTCCCAGAGCTTGGTATGAAAGACTTGATAAGTACCTACAAGATCAAGGATTCAAGACATGATTTGCTAATAGTAATCGTCACATCAAAATAGAAGGTGAGCATCGATTTATTGTTGTGGTATATGTTGATGATATCATTTTTGGAGGAAATATTGAAAAGATGACAAAAGAATTTTCTAATAGAATGCAAAAAGAATTTGAGATGTCTATGCTTGGAGAATTATCATTTTTATTAGGGTTGCAAATATTTCAATCAAATAAAGGAATTTTCATATCTCAAATTAAATATGCCAAGGAAATGTTGAATAAGTTTAGTTTTGAGGATTGTGCACCAGTTGGCACACCTATGTGTATATGAAATAAGGTGAACAAGGATGAAGATTCACCTGTTACATATCAATCTTCATATAGATTTATGATTGGTATTATTTTATATTTGACAGCATCGAGACCAGACATCATGCATGCAGTAGGTATGGTTACAAGATATCAGTCATCTCCAAGAGATATTCATGTTCAGTTGGTGAAAATAATATTCAGATATATCAAGGGGACATTGGATTATGGATTATGGTATCCCACAGGTAAAGATTTCACTTTAGTTTCTTATACAAATTTAAATTGGGCAAGGTGCTTAGATGACAGAAAGAGTACAAGTGGAGGAGCTTTCTTCCTTAGTGATAGCTTAGTATCATGGCTAAGCAAAAAGTAGAACTCAGTACGACTTTCTAAATTTGAAGTAGAATATATTGTAATAGTATTGTGTTGTACTCAAGTGCTTTGGATGAAGCAAACTTTGGAAGATATCAAGGTAAAGTATGATGAACCTATTTCTATTTTTTGTGATAACATAAGTGCTATAAATATTTCAAAAAATCCAGTAATGCATTCAAGAATAAAACATATTCCCATTAGATATCAATTATTGAGAGAGCAGGTTGCAAATCAACAGGTTAATATGGAATATATTAGTACTACAGAGCAGATTGTAGATATTTTCACAAAGGCACTACCAAAAGACACATTTGAGTATCTATGAGAGAAGTTGGGAGTAATTTCTTTTACTTGCTGCCATTGAGGTTCAGCATCAGTTGAGGGGGAGCTAAGTGTTAGCTCCAGGTAGGCCCTTTGCCATTGATTTCAAAGGGGGAGAATAATAGGTATAGGTACAGGTGTATAAATAGGTATAGGGAATAGGTACATGTTGTTATATTAAGGTGGAGTTACTATATGTTTTCAGATAATAGGATATGTAGGTGATAGGATATGGTAGTTTTAGAATTGAGGTTGCCATCAATGACAAAGGGGGAGATTGTTGGAAATATTGTCATTGATGTCAAAGGTCTAGCATTATTGGTGATAAAGGCCCCATTGCATTTAATGATATTTGTAATTGATATATCTTGGCTAATGTGAGTTAATATTTATTTGATATTAATGAATATATTTTTGGTTGCATATGAGACAAAAGAAGGGCCCATGGAGAAGTCAAAGAGCCACGGGGTAAAGACAAAAGAAGGATGGGATGCATTTTGCCATGAAGAGTCATCTTGGGGAATTCCAAGAGTCAGCAAGTGAAGACAAAAGAGGAAGGGTGCAATTTCTCATGAAGGGACACTTTGAGGAATACGAAAAGTCACCAAGATAAGGACAAAAGAGGGAAGGACATTTTTTCTCATGAAGGATCACCACATGACTTTTCAAAGGCAAGGATATGAAGGGACATATAATTTTGGTGCCATTTTCCATGAGGATTGAAGGGTCACAAAGGGGGAAGGCCAAAGGTCATTTGGAAAGCTATAAATAAAGGCTTGAGAAGCCATTTGTAATATGAGATAAAGAGGTTGATTTTGATATTGTAGTATCTAACTTAGAAGAGGATTTGTGAGAGATGAATATGATTTGTATTTTTTATATCTATCTTAGAAGAGAAAAGGTGAGAGAGAGGAAAGAGATGTTGTAATTAACTATCATTTGTTGAGATAGCAACATTGAGAGATAGTTGTGTGGTTTACACAAAGGGGTTGGTGCTCCTGTGGGTTAGTGTTCACAAATTGTTGCTGTGTTGGTGCTCAACAAAGGGGTTGGTGCTCTTGTGGGTTGGTGCTCATGAATTGTTGTGGGGTTAGTGTTCCTGAAATTTGGTGTTTGTGAATATTTTTTGGGTTGGTGCTCATTCATATACTTGAGATTATTCTCCGTGGTTTTTCCCACATTGGGTTTCCACGTTATATCTGGTGTCTCTCTCTTGTGTGGTGTTTATTGTTTTAGTTTTATTGCATATCTTGAATATTTGATTAAGTGGAATTTGATTAAGCTAAGAAAGTTTTATAAGATATATGATATACAGATTCATCCCCCCTCTCAGTATATTCCGTGCTTAACAAAAATGGCAATGGGAAACCACATGAAATGGTAAGGTATGAAAATGACAAAAGCATTATAATACAATCAATAGACACCTTAAATACCTTAACACCTATATTCATGAAAACACACCACTTTAGAGGCATAAAAATGACATACATTGTGAAAAATACAAACTAGGATTCTCTAAGAAACCTTAATATTTGGTACAATTAACTAAGTGAGATTGGAGGCAAGGAGGATGGTTTATAGGCCTATGAGGCTGACATGGAGGTCAATATACTTATTCACAATGGAATGATGATGATCCATTAAAATTTCAACAATCCATTTTACATAGTTGACTATGTTTGAAGGCTTTGAGGGCAACTTTGAACCACATACATTGTTACTAGGCAATGAACTTGAGATATGTATGAACCCTTTCCTTTGAAGACATATCAAGCTGAATAAGGGACTAATGGATCTAAAACCTAAGAAAATAGGTATGGGGGAACTTGAAATACTCCACCAATTTTTAAAAATAATCAACACCTTCTGATGAGGTCACTCAACCTTTGTTCAATTCATAGACCTAACTATAGATTACACACTATGCCAGTCTTGAAGGTTTGTTGGTTCCATGAGCTCACACATGTGATTTAAGATCTAGAACTACCATGATAAGTTACTTTAGGACTTGAGGAAATTATAATTAAGAGGAGGGGGTGAATCAATGAGCCTAAAAAATACAACTTCAATTTTTATATTTATAAACACTTAATCACTTACCACAAACATTCATGAAGCATACATATCATTCATAGCAATAAGCAAGAAAGATAATGTAAGATCAATTACATAACACATGACATATGTGGGAAACCTCTTGGGGAATAAATCCCACTATAAACTATAATTGGACTACTATCTTATAAAAATAAGATCTAATTTAGGCCAATTGCAACTAATTAAGGAACTTAAATCCCTATTTAGTGAGACTACAATCCCACAAGGTGCTGCCACACCTTTCTAACTAAGATGCAATAATAACTAGACCTTTTATCAAGTTTCTTGTAAGGATAATGCAACCACCTTAGATATTGAGATTCCAAAATAACACCTATGAACACATTTACCTTTTCATTGATGTCTTCAACACTTAGTGATGGACCTCCACTTGTCACTCTTCACCTTCACTCATAATCAATCTAAAATAACATTATTCTCTTAATATAATTATGAACAATAGGTCATAAAAATAGTCCTTAATATGTGTTACACTTCAATCATCCTCAGGGTACTCTACCCCTCCTTCTATCCATAATTCACACACACAATCCTCTCTCCAACCTCTCTCAATTCTCTCGCATAAAGTATAGAAATCACCATCTTTGATTTCACTATTTATAGAGAATTATTGATAATAAAAATATTTCTCAGTAATTAGGCATTATTTAACCCTTACATCATCTATCACATGAATACATGGCTCAAAAAAATCTTCATAGGTCAGCCATAGCATCTATGGGTCACCATTAAGTAGCTACACCTTTTAATAAGGCCCTTATAGCTCTTATAAGTCTTATGGATACCTATTCACCCATTTAGCACACCATCAAACAAAATAAGAACATAGGATGAATTTAAAATACATGGGTCCACTCCTTTTTTTCCCTTTGACATCCTTAAATGATCACAATAATCTAATCTCAACTCTATGTATGCTCAAACAACTCAAATATGGACCTTACACATAGGAACACCATTACCAAACATACAGTCAACTTCTTAATCATTTTTCATAGTCAAGATAGATTGATCACACCTAAAAAATACTCACTAATCATCCTCATGGAGATTACAACATTCCCATATATCAAATTCATCATGAGACATCAAAACAATATCAAAAAAATCTCAAATATCCTGCTTAGTTCACTTGTAGAACAAGAACAAACACACAGTCAAATTTTAAGCTTAATATCTTTGGTTGTACACACTTTTAGATCTTGAAATTAGGTTCATTAGATGTTATATGGAGTCCTCTTCATCTTTTATTTTTAAAACACCAAAAAATTGAAATTCTATCAAAACGTATGGACAAAATATAATGCTCTAGTTTTTCCCTGTGTTAAATTCAAATATTTTAATGGCAACGGTTAGTTAAACCTCAAAAAATTTACAATAATCTCATGTCCTCTAAACTTTGGATCAATATCACACCATCAATATTTTCTAAAATTTAATGCATATTCCACAAAATCCAAATGTTAAACATTTGATATTTGACCTCATCTCATGCAATCTAGAAACTTTCACTCAACGCACTCCATTGATCTCTATGGATCAGTCAGGTATTTAGAAAACAATGCTCACCATTTGATCAATCTATATGAATACTTGATCAATATTGGATCCTTATCTTTTAATTTTTATCAGTTATTAAACATCATATAACTATCCTTATCTCATTTCTTCCTAACTTCTTGGAGTAATGTGCACCATTGATTTTACTTAAGCGTTAACATGTGCATAAATGACTACGTATGGGAACCCTTTCAATATGATTGAGTAGCCATTTTTGAACCTTAAGAAATTATTCTACATTTAGATTCATGATCTATAAAAATGGACCAAATTATATCCTCATATAGGATAATCTAACTATAGTCATATAAAATTCCAAATTGGTAGTTTGAGTGTGGCTTGTGACACTCAATCCATAGGTTCCTATTGCATGCTCTTGTGACCCTTATATACACCTTTTTTCTCATTTCTAATCATCTGTAGCCTTTTGAATGATCATTCCATCTCATCTAGACTTTATTTCTTAGGAAAATCCTATCCCTCAAGTATCGATCCTATAATAAAGGAATGCCATACCTAGACTATAACGTCAGACCCTAGGGTGTCCTATTTTTATTGCTTTTATCCCTTTGTAATTTGAGCCCCAATGGTTATTTTCATCTGATCCCTATCCTTTATCATGTCATCCTAGCACAAATGTATTTGATTGATGACCAATACATCCCTATAAAATCTTATCCAAAGTTAATTTAAAAAGAGAGGTGATAAATCATTTAAAGCAATGAAGAATACAAGTAAACTGCTAAGGCAAACTTCACTATTCTATACATACAATCACCCAACACAATTGTAAACATATTCAACCTCTCATACCAGTCCTTAGCCACATCAATTACTCTTAATTTGGAATTTTGGCATCTACATCAAATTATTAAACAAAGTACATAAATTGGGATAACTACATATGGCTTGATCCCTCTTTGGAGTATTGGTATGTAGGCAACATGCCCACATAAGGGTTGTGGATCACAAGTTCAATGCATCTTACACACAGTAACCCCCCCTTTTCAAGTGATTCAAATCCTATTTATCAAGCATGATGTAGGGTTAGGGTTTGAATATTATATCATCTCTATAGCAAGATCCATCGACATTCAACACTCAATATTTTACAAGCAAGCTCACATAGGAATAGTGAAAAGAACCTAGAAAAATTAGGTCTCTATGACTAGTTTGGACAATAGTAGCAGGAGTCAACAATAGCATTGGACACTAAAGTGTCATATTTTTTATGCTTCTATGCTTTCACTAAATAAAATCTTGATTCTAATTTGAGACACTGTCCCAGTCTTGCACAACCATTTCCAACCTCCGTTTCATTCATCTCAGTTTAGTTTCAAGCTAAGTTATATTTCTCCTTATTTATTGCTATATTTAGAAAGGTTAAAAAGATAGATAAATTATAAAAATTAGGACTATAATTATTGTAATATTATTTATTGATTTATTAATCTAGACCCTTAACTAAAATAGGAATAAAACTCCAATATTCTTTAAAAAGTTAAATCATTTGGTGATCTTGACATACTTTGTTTGTGCAAAAAATCCCTAGAAACCCTAGGAAAAATTTCTTGCTAAATTTTCCCATATATTTTTTTTAATTTTTCCTACATATATTAAATTATAATATCATATTTAATTTTTAAATTTATTTTAGTAATTTTAAAAATCATTTCTTTCAAACCCTAGTTGAATTTACTAGGTCCCTTTATTCTTGAGGTATAACCTTACATGTTTATGAGCTTCATATACTTTTTATGCAAATTCTAGTTTGTTATTTAGATTATATTATTTTAATATTCTCTTTAATTTTTAAATTTGTTTTACTTATTCCATCTAAGCTCCTTACATCTCTTCCTTTGAGATGAAGTGCAAGACTTAGTGGCAACCTCTTGAATTCACCCAAATTCCTCCAAGGCATCCATATATCATGATTAAATAACCAACTCAACTTCTTACTGTATATCCTACACATCTATATTGCACTAATTTCCATGAGTATAATTTTGACAATGAGTAGTATAAGAATAAAAATGGTGATACATACACTAATGTTCATGACCCACCACATCGGGCTCTTGATCCACTTCTACCTATCATTAATAATCATATGGTCATCAACAAAGATTTGTTTCTACAAAGTTTTAGAGAGAGACTCAAGGAAAAACCCCAAGATCATACCCTTATCTTACAATCTATCTTGGAAATTAAAAAGGTTAAGAAATTTGAGTCTTCCATTCCTTCATAACAACCATTTGTAAATGACACTATGGGGAAATTATGTCTCAATAACCCCATATAAAATCCTAACCTTTATATGAGGCACCACTAGTTACAGCTAGTACATCTTTGTCTCTCTATGTGGTTTCCTTTATGTAAGAGATAAAATCTCTTCAATCCAAAGTGCTGCATCTTGAGCAAGGTGCCTCTAGACCAACATAGGCTATGGAATCTTTTGCTCTACTTCATATGCCATTAACATGTCATATTTATTATACACATTTACCACCAAGTTTTGTTCAACCCAAGCTAACTCTATATGATGGCAAGGGTGATTTAGAGACACACTAGAGAGGTTTTCATGTAGTGTTCTTGAACTATGTGCCAAATGACTAGTTACTAAGCAAGCTATTTCCATGAAGTCTAAAGGATTATGTTTTATAATGGTTCTATAGTCTACCAAATTAGTTATTCAACACATTCAATCCTTTATATAACATGTTCCTCACTCATTTTAGTATTAACATAGGTGACAAAGTTTCTTATGCCCAAGTTTCACAATATAAACAAAGGTCAAATGAACATCTCACAGATTATGTTATTTGATATAAGACTATCTTGTTTAAAATGACTAGCCCCATGGCTGATCAAGAATTATAGGATCTCTTCAAAACAAATCTTTTTCTAGCTTTGCATGAGTCAATAATGTTCAAAAATTTCTCTTCCTTCACTGAGTTACGTCATACACTAAAGGAAAGAGAAGTCAAATTAGTTTCAATGGGAAAACTCAATTACACAAGCATATTAAAAATAACAAACAAGAGTAATAGTAAAGTCCCATACAAATTAAAGGTTAATAATAGAAAAATTCAAAATCAACCTACTATTAATATGGCTTTAGAGACCCCTCAGTGAGTGGTTTTATCATCACCTCCTCGGTAAACATTTACCAATCTACCATTATCTCCAGCTAGAGTCTTACAATAGTTATTGCAATGCAATATCATATCTCTCCCTCATATTTAGGAAGTTGATACAACAAAGCCTCTTCCACGTGGATATGATCAAAATTTATTTTGTGATTTTCATAGGGCACTAGAGCACACTAAAAATAGATATATCAATTTGAAACACAATATATATGACTTGATAGATGATAACCTTATTAATATTGGCACTCTAATTGGGCTTTCTCAAGCAAATCAAACATAGGAAAAAGCTTTGAAAATTTTCTCAAATGTTTTCCCACAACATTCTAAACAATATACATGGGATATATCAAGTGTTCACCATGAATATCATGCACACCCTCCACTAGCTACATACTAGGCACCTTCACTTGAGTCACATTCTTTAAGTAACATGATTGGTGTGTATAATTCTAGAGTTTAAGTTTGACCTTTGATCTCCTTTCTAGAGCAAGAGATAGTTGAGGATGATTTGGATTACCATGCACTTTTTATCAGAGCCTACATTAGTCATCATCCCATTCATAGTGTTCTCATCGATAATGGATCTAGTATGAATATGGGCACTATGATATTACTATAGCATTTGAGATATTTACAGCATGATATTACCCCAATGGACACATTTATTAGTCCATTCAATGGGCACATATAGAGTTTATTGGGTGAGATTTTACTTCCTCTACAAGTTAGTCTAACACATGTGGCCACACCATTTACTATTATTCCCAATGCAGGAGTATTTGATATGTTTCTTGGTCAACCATGGATTCAAAAAATTTGTGTAGTACCTTCTATAGTTCATAGATACATGAAATTCATTCACACTAATCAAGTTTTTATAGTTAGTGGAGTTTAGTATGAGTTACCACTCCCTACTTGAGAGCCATCTCCTAGTCCATAGTCACCATTTTTATATCCTCCACAAGTTACAATTTCTCTTCTAGTTCATATTTAGCCATAGTCAAGGCCTTCCTTGCCAGCATAGAGAGTTCATACACTTCTATAGAGGCCTCTTTTAGAGAAACCACAATTTTAGGACTCTAAACTATTTTTAGCTATAGTATTCACACATAGGGTAACATCATTGAGGTTTCATGACTCTACACATAGAACACATGTTTAGAGAGATTCTTCTACTACCAGTTGGGTCCCTAAGAGCCCCATAGTTGCATCAACTTCTAAGAATTATAGGGGTCCCCACAGTCAGTTTCCACTGTAGATATTTTAGAGAATTTACAACATACACAACTTTCAAATCCATAATCTCAACCCTTTCATTGTGCTTCATGATCATGCATGATCCCTCTCCTTGATACAAGACACCATGATAGAGAGTCTCTTATGAGACTCATTGGTTAGTATCATTTCTTCTCAGCATACTTGTAAATAGTTTCTTTATGCTTACTTGTACATGGCTTACTCTCAAATTATTATACATAGTTTCTTTATTCTTGCTTGTACATAGCTTATTTCAAAAATACAAAAACATTCAAATATGTCAAAATATAAAAAAATTAAAATAATTCAATACACCAAAAACATTTCAATTATATGCATTATCCATGCTTTACATTTATACCATCATCTTAGACTTACATTTTATTGTTTTATGTTAATGTTTGTCAATTTCTATACATTACCATGATTCACTTGATCTTTTTTGAGTGTGTGGAGTGACACACAGATCCTTGATTGCTTCACTCTACCTATTGAGGAGGCACCCTAATTCTACATTCGAGACATACATTGATATATCTACCCATTGGGGGCATCTTCTACATGACTACATGACCTAGGTTATATCATTCCTATACCACACACTATAGTTATCATGTTTATGTACATTAATTCATAGATTTCATAGATTATTCTATCGACACTCACTAGTGCATAACACTTGTGTATTTCTTAGCATCTACCTAGTCTTGTACTCTATGTTTTGCATACTTTCAATTATTGATTTGATTAGTTAGATGCAATTTTATTTAAAGCATTTGCATGCCTTCCTTTCTTGTTTTGAGTAGTTATATGTGATTGCATTTCTTAGTTCATACTTTCTCTCTTATGTGTGCCTAAGGACATTTGACAATGTCCTTTGCTTCTATTCTTGTGTGTCTCTTAGGAAAATTGTCAATGTCCTTTGCTTGTAATCTTTTATGTTCTTATGGCCCTCATACCGACCTTGTTTATTTTCAATTATATGTGTATGTGGCATTTGAACATGCCTTGTATGATTGCTTTCCTAGTTTGAGTGACATGTTCCCATGCCACTTGTTTATTTGGGCCCTTGACCACTTTTGAGTGCTTATTTATTATTGCCTTGTGTGCTTGTTGCTTATTTTTCTTCTCAATTGTTTGCAATGTTATGATCCACATCATGCATTATCTTTATTTCTTGGGTGCTATGATGGACATCATGTTCCATCCCTCTTTGAAAACTAAAAACTAACAATACCAAATAAAAACTAACATTTATAATTTCAATTCAGCATATTGCACATGCTATTACATTTTTAAATCTATCTAGGCAGACCCCTATTTATCTAAAAATCTCTAATACAAACCATGCTATATCTGGAAACATATCTTGGATTATCATTGCTATATCATGTATTTCATACCATAACACACTTGCAAGGATTTTTATTTCAAGGGAAATGATTTTATGGTCTTCATTCCTACCCTCAAAAGAGGGATCAATAAATAGGGGTTTTGTCATAGAGATCAGAGCCTTCTACTGGTCAAAGATCAATTTTTAGAACACTTTAAAAAATAATCAAAACCTAAAATAGGTAGAATAGACTAAAACATAGTATGAATAAAAAATAGTAATAAAAAATAACAAAGGATAAGAGTTCCATACTTAGAATATAGCATCAGATAATAAAGTGTCTTATTTTTGGTGCTCCTATCCAAATAGAAAAAAAACTATATTTTCTAGAAATAGATAGAAAGGTAAGTTTAGTTATAGTTTTGTTAGCTATAGTTCAATTCAGATTGGGTAATTTTAGTATAGTTTTTCTCAAATATTCTAGATATAGGGGGAATCATGCGTAACATGATGGCTCTCACTTTTAGTTTTAGATTGGGTAGTTGGTACAACTTTCAAATTAGAATCCATTTTATAGACACCAATGATTAGGGGTAATGTGCACGACACATTTACCTTCTCTTCATACTACTTCATTGCATTGCCCAAGTATGCTTAGTATTTATGTGCCTTATTCCATCTTTAGGTTGTTGGAATCATTTCGAAGTGGCTTTCATACAAGCCTAGTTCCCAATTTTGGAGTGGCTTTCATACATGCATAATATACACCTTTTAGAATGGCCAAGATTGGCCTAGTTTCTAGTCCACATTTGGATATCCATGACACCTTTTCAGATTACATAGAATTCATGGTCTTTAAGAGCCATTTAATATGACACACATTCATACTAGTATTAGTTCATAGCTTCACACTTCATGCACAATGATGGAGCCAAAGGGTCAGCCTTTGTATTCTTGAGCCACCTACTCAAAGGGATTAGACACACTATCCAAACATCAATGAACACATGCATGACCACATAGCTTCACTTATTTGGAAATGATGGAGCCAAAGGGATAGCATTTGTATTCTTGAGCTACTCTCAAGGAATTGGGAACTTAGATCCATTTGTGATATTACTTTTGGTTCAACACATACCAAACATTACTCAACATCATTTGACATCACACATCTTCATGGGATTCACCCTTTCAAGTAAGTTTAGGTACATTTTCCATTTTTTATTTATCCTATTATTTCACTTTGCTACATCACTAGAATAAAGGGTGGGCAAATGTAGTCATATAAAATGTCCAAATTGGTAGTTTTATTGTGGCTTGTGACACCCAATCTATAGGTTTTTCTTGCATGCTCTTGTGACCCTTCTAGACACATTTTTACTCATTACCAATCACCTATAGCCTTCTAAATGATCATTCTAGCCCAGACAAACTCTATTTCCTAGGCTAATCCTATCCCCCTAGGTCTTGATCCTATAAGATAGGAGTGCCATACATGGACTATAACACTAGACACTATGGTGTCCCATTTTTAGCACTCTTATCCCTTTACAATTTGATCCCAAATGGTTAATTTCATCTAATCCCTATCCTTAATCATGTTAGCCAAGCATGAATACATCTGACCTATGACCAATAAATCCCTATAAAATCTTATCCAAAGTTCATTTATAAAGGGAGGTGACAAATCTTACAAAGTGATTAAGAATACAAGAAAACTACTAAGGTAAACTTCCTTATTATTTGCATACAATCACCCAACATAGATGCAAACACATTTAAACTCTCATACTAGTCCCTAACCACCTCAAGCATTCTCAATTTGGAATTTTTGCATCTACATCACACTATTGCAAAAAGTACATTAAGTGAGAATGCTACATATGGCTTGGTCCTTCTTCGGAGTATTGGTATGTAGGCATCATGCCCACATAATGGGTGTGGATAACACATTTAGTGAATATTACACACACAAATCCCCCTTTTCAATTGATTCAAATCTCATTTATCAAGTATGATGGAGTGTTAGGGTTTGAATATTAAATCATCTCTATAGAGAGATTTTTTGGCATTCAACACTCAAGATTTCACATCTAATCTCACATAGGAACAATTCAAAGAACCCAAGAAAATTAGGTCCTTATAACTAGTTTGGACAATAACGACAAGAGTGGATAATAGCATTGGACACCAAAGTTCCTATTTTTTTGGCTCTTATCCTTTCACCAAATGAAAGCTAGATTTTGATTTGCAACACTGTCCTAATCTTGCACAACTAGTTTCAACCTCTTTTTCATTCATCTCGGTCCAATTTCAAGCTAAATCATATTTCTCTTTATTTATTACTAATTTTAGAAAGGTAAAAAAGATAGATAAATTATACAAATTAGGATTGTAAATATTACAATATTATTTACTAATTTATTAATCCATACCCTTAAATAAAATAGGAATAAAACTCCAATATTACTAAAAAATTAAATCACCAACTATATAACAAATAGCTCTTAAAAGCCTTATGTGTGCAAGATATAATTCCATTAAGATGCCTTCTCAAAATATTCTGTCACAGAACCAACTATGTCAAAACTTGCCTGAGAGGCCAACATTAAGCATGCATAACTTTTGTCATGCTTCAATGCATGATCTAAAATTTAGTAAAAATAAATTATGATAAAAAATAAACAAACCCATAAGATCAATTTCTCTCGATGCCTTCACATGTGCAAGATATTACACCATTAAAATTCTCACTTGGCTCTTCTTATGACATTGTAAAATTGGCTAAGTATGGGAAAACACATTCAAACTTCCTAAGATCCTAACTTTGCATATGCATAAATTTTGATGTGCTACATCGCATGATCTGAAATTTAGCCCAAATAACGTAGGAAAAAAAATAAACAAAATTATATGATCATCTTGTTTTAACACCTCCACATGTGTGAATTTTGACCTTATCAACCTGCTTACTCAGATGTTTCTATCTACATACAAATTTGGATAAGTATGGGAGAACAGTGAATTATATCTTAGAATCTAACTTTGCACCCTCATATTTTTTACTATGTTTCAATGAATGACTTCAGATCTGGTGTATAAAATCTAGGGAATAATATGATCACAACCATATGACCAACTCTTCTTGATTCATTCCCATGTGGTAATGATGATGTCATCAAACTATATACTTAGATTTTCTACCATTGGACCCAAAGTGTCTAGATGAAAACTATGATCAACTAAATGAAATCCACTCATACACACAAGCTCTCAAAGCATAGATAACATATTAGGGACCTCTTGCATATGATCCAATAACCATACTCATCATTTAACATCTCGAATCATAGCAAAACTAAAGATAAACCAAGCCTCCTTTGGGCATACTATAATAGGCACATTGCACACTTTGTCATTGTCACTTAGGCTATCAAAAGACTTCATCCACTCAATAAGACACCTCCATGACATCACCATGACACCATCATGACAACTATTCAATAATATCCCCCTTTGTCATTGATGTCAACAACCATCATATATAGCAATATATAGTTCACCTTTTCTCTCTTCATGTACTCCAATAGGAACTTTCTCCCCCTTTGACACAATGACAAAGTGGGCACCAACTGATCTTGAGGACCTTAAAAGACCAACAAATAGGAAATGACCACCTTAAAAATATGATACAAAATCCCCCTTACCTTGAGATAACTTTTGCTTGTCTTGACAACTTCCTCTTGCTCAATGCCAACACTTTCTTCAACTAAGCATTGCAACAAGTGAATAAAGAACACAAAAAACCACAAAACTCTGATGGAACACATCAAGAATCATCTAAGAGGGACTCACCCTAAGAATTTTGAGCAATTACAACTTATCATCATATTCATATATCCACACCTCATGAAGAATCACCACATTTAATTACTAGCCTTCTTTCTCAATCTTTCTCTTTTGGATAAACTGAGAAAAAAACACCCTTTCTTCAAACTAGGCATGTCTAGCCTCCTTGTATCCCTACCTAGAACTTGTAAATCCCACAATACTTATTAGACACATCTTTAAGACCTAAAAATTCATATATGGATTGCTCTTATAAGCCCCCTCAATCCCACTAATTTGCATCACTAATCTCATCCTTTGTAACATACTTTCGTCACAAACCAATTATCCAATTAGCCATTCATATTGACAAAAGCTTGAATAAAATGAGAACCACAAACCTTCAAATATCTTTGAATCCTATTTTGACAACCCATTTAGCCCATTTATCCTATTAAGAGCCTTAGACCTTAATTCAAAAGGAAAACTACATTTTTAACATATCCCAAAACCCTATAATCTTAAAACAAATAGGGTCAACACACCTCCTTTTGGTCAACGCACACATTTAAAACTTCTTGCACACCTGGAGACACCCATAAAAAAAATTTGGACCAAAAATTTGAGCAACCATACATTTGGGAACAAAGACTTCCTATAACCCATTTTATGCCTACTTGCGCTTAAGTTAAAAATTGAGAAAACTAAGAGTACTCAAAAATATTCAATTGACATAAACATACCTTCAGACCATGAAAGCACCTAAATATCATCATAAAGAAGTGTATAGACCTTTTTGATAATAAAAATCTTATTGATATTTACATCAATCTCATTAAGCCACTGTTGACGCAGAAGATTGCACCCTTGGCAGGAGGCTGATCTCTTGCCTTCTTCATGCAACATTGGAAACTCCCCTCTCACCTGTGGGACCAACGAAGCTAGAGGGGAGAGTCTTTAGATGAGGGCTAGCTCCCTCTGATGTATCATTTAGGCCCTGTTTTCTCCTACTGCTAATGACTAAAATGAAAAGGGGGGGATGAAAAGGGAGAGAGAGATGCTGAAAACAAAGCCTAAGCCTAAAAAAGAAAAGGTGATACACCATAAAATGTGATCCACCCAGCCCAAATATACACTTTTCACCAAAAGGAAGTGCCTATACACTTCATCTAAAGTGAGAAAACCTTTTTCATTAGTGGGTCAGGGGTATATGGAGATATAAGGAGGAAATAACTACTAGAGGTGTTCTGGGACACACTGCAGTAGCCTATCCACTTCACCTACACTCCTCTAGGGACACTTCTGACAGACCTGTAAAAGGAAACTCAAAAATGCACCAGTCATGCTGAAATCACTCTACAAAAGCATTAAGAAAATGGCTTAACACAGAATCAAGGCATAGACACATACTAAAGATGTAAAACTTAGAATGAAGGTAAAAATGTTGTGTTTTGATTCAAGGTAAATTTATAGCAGCTCTGCCTTACAAGCCCTGAGAGATTTTTGGGCAAAGTTTTGCCTTAAGGCTGAGAGCGGATTCCTTCTCAAAAGAAAAGTTTAAAATTTATAGAAATAGGAAGAGAAACTTAGCACTTCTTGGGAAAGATTTTGGTGTTCATTTCTGTAAGTGGCCCATGTGCGTTATGAACCTTAGGAAGAGGAAACCACTGTTACTGATGTCATTCTTCAGAAAATGCCTACTAGAACCATGCTGCACAATCACCCAAATTGACTTTGGCATCCAAACACTAATGTAAGAACATGGTTGTGCCTCTTTTCTACAAATAGATAATGGTTTGTCCCCTCATCAATGCCAATTACAGAATATAGGTTGTGCTTCTCATCTGAAAATGGCTCACCTTCCCTTCACCACTTGAATGCTTTATCATTTTTGCTCTTTATTTTCTTCCTACTCTTTCAGCCCTTAGGGGTGATCTTTTGGTAGGTCATTGCATTTCTTGGGCTCTTTCCATGGTTAGTGCTCTTTTAACTCAAAAGCAAATGGCTATTTCACTGTGTTAAATTTGATGTTCACGCGGCCATCACCCAATGGATAGTTTGCTTGCTTAAATGTGATAGCTTTTAGGATGTCACTGTCCTCAGCAAAAGTCATCGGGTCCTTTTTGTGGTTTTTCTTCCCCACGGGTTTTCTATTTTAGGATTTTTCCCATAGATAAAAAGTCTATAGGAATTGGCTACTTTGACTTTTCTATGGGCTCTTTGAATTTTTCCACACCTTCAGGCCCTTTGAAAATATTTTCCCCAAATTCCTTTGGGCCTTTTGTCTGAAGGAATTCCTTTAGACAAAAAGTTCAAAGAAATTTGGAGCCTTGAGTTTTCTCGCATCCCTTAAATCTCTTCAGCTCCCTTTGGAACATTCTCTGCCCTCCGTAAGGGCTTCTCAACCTTAAACTACCCTTTAGTTGTAGGGCACACCCTTGAACCAAGCCATTAAACAACCCATTGAACCAAAATTGGTTCAATCGATTCAATGGTTCAACCACTATGTGTTGATGCCATTGAACCAAGCCTTTGAACTTGTAGATGAACCAAACGATTGAACCAATTCATTGAACCAGTTCAACGGTTCAATGAAGCATGCTGATGAACTTGCTAATGGACTAATTGACTAAACTAAGTGTTGAACCACACCATTGAACCAGTCTATTGAACCAATTTTTTGAACCGGTTTAATGGTTTGACAAAGCACGCTAAGCCCATTAAACTTTGGCATTGAACCATCTGATTGAACTAGAAGCTACTTGAACTGATGTTGTTGAACTGACTGAGTGAACCAAGGCCAATGAACCTTGTGTTAAACTTGAACTGATTGAACTGAGCATTGAAATTTTTTAATGAACTAAGCACTAAACCTAGCTGCTTGAACCAAAGCTGAAGAACCTAAAGATTTAACCAAGGCTTGAAATTGAAGCGATGGAATTGAAGTGTTGAACTAAGGCTTGAACCAAAGCCGA
The DNA here is from genome assembly GCA_037957365.1 of Torreya grandis. Taxonomy (NCBI): domain Eukaryota; kingdom Viridiplantae; phylum Streptophyta; class Pinopsida; order Cupressales; family Taxaceae; genus Torreya; species Torreya grandis. The sequence continues at coordinate 1,475,877 of JARHVA010001158.1, read as the reverse complement.
TTGAACTACCAATTGAACCAAGGCTTGAACTGAAGCGATGGTTCAATAGTTTGAAGATGCCAAGCTTCCTTGTAAATTTCTTCAGATGAAGGCCCAAAAGAGCCTTGTAAACCCCAGAACTCTCTAAACTGATCCTTCATGAGCCAAAGGACTAACTTGTTGAGTTCGTAGAAATCCAAAACTTGTAGAGTCCATAGAAATCCAAAACCTGCAGAGTCCGTAGATTTAGACTTGTAGAGTCCATAGATTTAGACCTGCAGAGTCTGTAGAAATTTTTGCAAAGTCCATAGAAATGAATAGATTCATGAAAAATCAAAAAATGAAATGGCCTAGAATAGCATGGACAGAAGGGGACCATTTCTTTGGCCAGTTGGGAAAAAAATGGTCAACGAATTGGTGACTCCCAGGGGAAGCATGCCTGCTATGCTTAAAGACCAGTTGCCTTGTAATCTAGTCCATTAGGCACAGAGTTAGATGCAGCTTGAACAAAGATCAGCAATAGCCCCAAAAGATATAAGAATCAAACATGAAGCTTCTTACCCCACATGCAAAGGGAAACACACAAGGCTAAAAACACTACTTGTGCAAACTGCACTTAAGGAAAGCAGGAAAGAAATTGAAAGCAAACTACTATATACAGCTAACTAAGAATGTTCACCCCCTCCTGGATCAAAGGGAAAATTTATTAAGTCCCCTTCCTAGTAAGAAGACTTATGGTGGCAGACAAGTGGCTAAAAGAAAAGGAGATTTGATGACCTACTCCTCTTGCTTGTCACCTATATTGGCTGGTATCTGAGTGAATCAGATTTGAACATGCTTCCAACATATATGTACTCTGCTTTCCCTTAGAAGCTTGTTGAATGTTGGTCCCTCATACTAGTGCTCTTCAACAAGAAATCTATGGCTACTAGCTCATCACCATAATCCCTTTGATCTGTACTGTTCCCTTGCTGTGTATCATGGTCTGACTTGTTTCCTTTTGCCTCATTAAAGACTCTGTTAGACTCATCCTCTTCTTCTTCTTGGCTTTCTTGAAGAAGGGTGACTGTGATGATGTCTAAAATGGACTCAAAACATGGTTGTTCATCCCATATAACATCACCTCTCTATTCAAAACTTTCTCCTTTAAGGCATTCCTCCAGGAAGACAGACCTCTCCTTTTCCTCCTCAGCGATCTGGATCTCTAGATGTTCAAAGATATCCTCCTGATCTTCCTCCAACTCAGGCTCCTTAGCATAGTCATCCTCCTCATCGAAGCAATAAGGAAGTTCATCAAATAAGTGGGAAAAGATCTCACCATGCTTTTGTTCCTCTTCGTATTATTGGAACATCTGCATATATGCATGATGAGGTCTTCACAAGGAGCCTCCATGATGATTCTGCCTTCGTTGTCACTCATGATAGCCTCCTAGAAAACTAAAAATTGGATCTTTTTCTCCTCATTTGCCTCTTACAAAATAGTTTACTCCTTGAGAAGGGGTGAGGTGGGAAAACCATGTGGAAGAGGAGGCAGTGCTTGAGCTAGAATTGAATGATTCTCCTCCTTCCACTTGGCTAGCACTTCATCAATATCAAGTGTGGTCTGATATCTCTCTTAGAAAAGTGTAGATGGGGTGTGTTTAGACATAGAATGTGCCATTAGGTTTGAACCATCCATCACACACTGGCTGAGGAATCTCTCTCTAGATTCCAACTCTATAATTCTCCTGGCCAGATCTTCTTGGAAAAGCCTTTCTTGGAGGTCACCAGCATCATCATGAGTAGGAGTAGCCTCAGCTTCTTCAAGGTTTTGAGAAAATTCTTGCTTCTCCTCCTTCCTACCCCATGATTCTATTATTTTCCCCAGTTTAGGATCTCAAAATTGGGATTTTGCTCTTGTGAACAGGCAACAACTTTGTTTTCTCCAAGGTCCTAAGGCTCATCCACAAGGTTTGGAAGTTTGAACTCTCTTTCAAGAAGCAGTCTCATCCTAGCCTCTAAATATTTAATTTGCTTGGCTAGATTGTCCTAAAAGAGTCTTTCTTAGAGGTCACCAACATCATCCTCTTCAAGGCTCTGGGCTGGTTCCTGGTATTCCCTCCTCCAACTTGGAATCTACACATCATGTTGGAAAACTTAGGGAGGTTGAAGAATGCTAGAAAGAAATTGTTGATGCATTAGAAGAATCTCTAGAAGAGGGATGTGCTGGCTCATGGTATTCCCCCCAATGGAAGATTCACAATTTAAGGAATTGAGAAGATTGATCTCCATGGGGGGCTACTTTGATGCCCTTTGATGTTGGAAAGCCAGGTGCACGGGATTGAGAGCAAATGCATTAGATGAGTTGGAATGAGTAAGTGCTATCTGATAGAAATGATTTGGTGCATAAGAGGGGGATTTCTTTAGAATAGGAGGGGACACATAAGGCTGACTGCCTTGAATAAATGGATTTCTCCATTTTTCTACCTCCTCCTCCATGGATTGCAAGGCTTGAGCTTGCCTAAACAAACACTCCTCTTTATACATCAGCTCCTACTGATATCCGTACTACTCCTCTAGTCTATCAATCTCCATCGTCTACTTCTCAAATTCTAGGGCCATTTCCCTTATCATTGCAGGACAACTAGGAGGGCTACTTGGGGAGATGCCATAAAAAGGCTAAGCTTGATCATGGTAATATGAAGGAATATAAGGCCCATGATTTTGTGCAGAGGGATTATACATACAAAAGTGATTTTTAATGGCACCAAGCTGCTTAACTAGCTGATTCAACTTAGATTCACCATTGGTGTTGATGCAAAAGCCTCCAAAGACTGGTCAGTTAAAGAACACACCAAAAATTCTTCAACTCTTTGGACACAACTTGTCCTAGTTAGTCCCACTGGGCATGCCAAAAATTGTTGACATAGAAGATTGCACTCTTGGCAAGAGGCTGAGCTCTTGCCTTCTTCATGCAATAATGGAAACTCCCCTCTCGCCTATGAGACTGGTGAAGCTAGAGGGGAGAGTCTCTAAATGAGGGCTAGCTCCCTCTGATGTATCATTTAGGCCGTAGTTTCTCCTACTGCTAATGACTAAAATGAAAAGGGGGGATGAAAAGGGAGAGAGAAATGTTGAAAAGAAAGCTTAAGCCTAAAAAAGAAAAGGTGATACACCATAAAATGTGATCCACCCAGCCTGAATACACACTTTTCACCAAAAGGAAGCACCTATACACTTCATCTGAAGTGAGAAAACATTTTGCATCAGTGGGTTAGGGGTCCATGGAGATACAGGGAGGAAATAACTACTAGAGGTGTTCTAGGACACACTGCAGTAGCCTATCTACTTCACCTACACTCCTTTAGGGACACTTCTAACAGCCCTATAAAAGGAAACTCAAAAATGCACTAGACATGCTGAAATCATTTGGCAAAAGCATTAATAAAATGACTTAACATAGAATCAAGGCATAGACACATACTAAAGATGCAAAACTTAGAATGGAGGTAAAAATGTTGTGATTTTATTCAAGGTAAATTTTTGGCAGCTCTGCCTTACAAGCCTTGAGAGATTTTTGGGCAGAGTTTTGCCTTAAGGCTGAGAGTAGATTCCTTCTCAAAAGACAAGTTTACAATTTATAGAAAGAAGAAGAGAAACTTGGTGCTTCTTGGGAAAGATTTTGGCACTCATTTCTACAAGTGGCTCATGTGCGTTTTAAACCTTGGGAAGAGGAAACCACTATTACTAATGTCATTCTTCAGAAAAGGCCTGCTAGAACCATGCTACACAATCACCCAAATTGACTTTGGCATCCAAACATTAATGTAAGAACATGGCTATGCTTCTTTTCTACAAATAGACTGTGGTTTGTCCCCTCATCAATGCCAACTGCAAAAAATAGGCTACGCTACGCATCTGATAATGACTCACCTTCCCTTCACCACTTGAATGCTTTGTCACTTCTACCCTTTGTCTTCTTCCTATTCTTTTAGCCCTTAGGGGTGATCTTCTAGTGGGTCACTTCATTTCTTGGGCTCTTTCCATGGTTGGTGCTCTTTTAACTCAAAAGTAAATGGATATTTCACTGTGTTAAATTTGACGTTCACACGGTCGTCACCCAATGGCTAGTTCACTTGCTTAAATTTGATGGCTTTTGGGGCATCACCATCCTCGACAAAAGTCATTGGGTCCTTTTTTTAGCTTTTCTTCCCCACGAGTTTTCTATTTCAAGCTTTTTCTTGTGGACAAAAAGTTTGTGGGAATCGGCCGCTGTGACTTTTCTATGGGCTCTTTGACTTTTTTTGCACCTTCGGGCCCTTTGAAAATCCTTTCCTTGAATTCCTTTGGGCCTTTTGTCTAGAGGAATTCCTTTAGACAAAAATTCTAAAGAAATTAAGAGCCTTGAGTTTTCTTGCATCCCTTAAATCTCTTTGGTTCCCTTTGAAACATTCTCTGCCCTCTGCAAGGGCTTCTGAACTTTGAACTACCCTTCGGCTATAGGGCACACCCTTGAACTAAGCCATTGAACCAAAATTGGTTCAATGGCTCAATCAATTCAACATTTAAACCACTTCGCACCGATGCCATTGAGCCAAGCCTTTAAACTTGCCGATGAACCAAATGATTGAACCAATTCGTTAAACTGTTTCAATAGTTTAATGAAGCATGTTGATGAACTTGCCAATGGACTAATTGACTGAACCAAGTGTTGAACCACACCATTGAACTAGTATGTTGAACCAAGTGATTGAACTAATTCATTAAACTGGTTCAACGGTTTAACGAAGTACGCCGAGCCTGTTGAACTTTGGCATTGAACCATCCAATTGAATCGGAAGCCACTTGAACCTGATGTCACTAAACTGACTAAGTGAACCAAGGCCAATGAACCTTGTGTTGAAATTGAACTGATTGAACTGAGCATTAAAATTTTCTGATAAACTAAGCACTGAACTTAGCTGCTTGAACCAAAGCTAAAGAACTTGAAGATTAAACCAAGGCTTGAAATTGAAGTGATGGACTTGAAGCGATGAACTAAGGCTTGAACCAAAGTTGATTAAACTATCGATTGAACCAAGGCTTGAACTAAATTGATGGTTCAGGTTTGAAGATGCCAACCTTCCTTGTAAATTTCTTTAGATGAAGGCCCAAAAGAGCGTTGTAAACCTTGAAAGTCTCTGAACTGATCCTTCATGGGCCAAAGGACTAACCTGTTGAGTTCATAGAAATCCAAAACCTACAGAGTCCATAGAAATCCAAAACTTGCAAAGTCCATAGATTTAGACCCGTAGAGTCTGTAGAAATTTTTTAGAGTCTGTAGAAATGAATAGATTAATGCAAAATCAAAAAATGAAATGGCCTAGAATAGCAGGGATAGAATGGGACCTATTTTTTGTCCTGTTGCGCAAAAAATGGTCAATAGCCACCTAAAACCACCCATTCTAACTTTGTACTATAGCTCCTTCACAAACTAATGGAGCAAACTCATGAAGTTATTGCTCCCCTTAACCTATGGCCTTCTAAGATCAACAAAAGTCTCTGTACAAATTGGAATTATGACCTTCAACCCACAAACTTTCTTCTCCATTGAAAGGAGTATTTTAAGAATCATAGATAGAGACCTCTTACTTTATAATGTCCTAGAATAATGTAAAATCAAGAGTTTCCCATAACTCCTCATATTCCTTCTCCTCCTTGGTCATATAATACTTATAGTTATTATTCTTATTCTTCTTAGGATTAAGAGAAGCAACATGATCAAAAAATATAACATTACACTTTTTTTTATAAAATTGGATTGATGATACATGAAGACAACAAAGATTTATGGCATACCTTTTCATCTGAAGAATCTACCTTGTAGCTTAGAACCTCATCAATAGGGACAAATAATTGATGTTATTTTCATGATACATTCTTATAAATAACAATATGTTCACTTGGATCCATACGTACCTCAAGACTAGCCTCAACCAATATCTTGGTCTTCTCCTTGAGCTTGAACTCTTCATCCTCAATATGAATAGATAATGAGACCTCTTGTTACTTTTTAACATCTAAAGCATTCTCCACCATAGAAAAAAAAAATTACTTGGACCTAAAATCTTATCATGACTCACACTTATCACCTTTAGCTTCTATGTGTTAAAATGATTTATTTCTTGCACTCTAAGATCTTGATTAAACATATTCTGACTTATAGACCTTTTCTTGCAAAACCTAGAAACGTGACCTCTCTATTCACAATTTTAGCACACCATATTCCTTTATGGAAACATAGTTTGTCTTATCATGTTTGGACAAAAACTTGCCATATATCCTTTGTCATGACAAATAAAACAACCTTCCTCTTTTTAAGAGGAATCACCTTCTCTAATACTATGTGGAAAGTGGTTTATAAAGTGTCCCACATCAAGATAGTTAAAGCGCTTAATTTTCCTTACTCCTTTTGACTGATGAACCCATCATAGTCCCAAGCAAACTCATTTCTAATAGGTTTCTTGCATTCTCTAGCCTTATGACCAAATTTATTACATGTATAATATTAACCATTAAATCTTGCATACCTCATGGCATTTAGATGTCTGATCTGATTTGTCTTCATTCTTCCAATACCTTTAGTTCTTGTTTGATGATTTGTCTTCAAAGTATGATTGTCCTGGTTCACATTAGTCTTAATCTTATCTTGAGTAACATTATTTTGTTCTTCTTCATATCCAAGACTAGTTTTATAATTATCATGCTTTTAACCACTTAGAATGTTGTCTAGATCACATGAGCTCCTTTCAAATCTCACAAATGTCTTCACCTTACTAGTTATCTTTTCTAGCTTGAATTTCAAAAATTCATTTCTAGAAATATACCTTGAACATTCATCTTCTTTAGCTTTTAGGCTTATAGATAGAATTTCTAATTGAAAACTGAGATGCTTGATCATCTATTCATGCTCCTTGGTGTCTTCATTCAATCTTTCCTCATACACACTAAATTACTCCTCATAGTCCTTGAGTTTAGATTTCATCTTCTTATTGATATTTTTCTTAATCTTTAGTTCTTTAAGAGCATTCATCAAAATAGTCTCATAGTCCACCTCATCTTCATCATTATCTAAGTCACTCCAAATAGACACCTTTTGATGTGAGCAACTTCCTTCCTCAGCCATGAACAGAGCTTTATCTTCAATAGGACCATCATCTTCATGATCATGTTTTGAGTCACTATCTTTACTCTCATTTGATGAGCTACAATCTTATTTCATGTAGAGACTCTTCTTATTTTTTAAGGAATTCTTCTTATTATTAAATTTTTTGAATCATTGTTATTATTTTGACCTATCAAGGCCAAATTATTACCCCTATAATATGAAACTTTCTTAAAACTAGTCAATAACCCTTTGAAATTGGTCAAATCAGTGAATTATGGCTTAAAAACATAAAATTTTGGTCAAAATGTCAAAATTGGGATTAAAAAGGTCATTAAATATCCAATTTAGCTTTTAACATGTTCAAAAATATTATATTGGCTTAAGTCCTAAGTTTCAAATCTTGAAAATGTGATCTCATATATTTTATAAGACTAAAACGTCCCAAAACCCCCTTACACGCACCAATTTGCAATCTTAAAACATGAAAAAGGTTAGAAATTTAAATTTTTGTGTGTATTGGTATTTATTATTTCTTAAATCTTCTATTTCAAGTGGTGGGGAGCTTTAGTTAGCTTTTAAAAGGGAAAAAAGAGCTCTTTTCCTCTCATTTTGTAATAATAATACATATTCCATATGGTTTCCATATAGATAGGGCATGGGAGATCAAGTTAAAATAATTATTAATCTTCATGAAAATTTTCATGGAAATTCATGGCCATATAGGTCCAAAACTATTCCTCTTTTGGTACTTGCTTAGTTTGCACAAAGGGACTTGCTTGTAGGTTTTCTAATGGTATGGTTTGCTAAGGAAGAGTGAAGGTCTAAAATTTAGGGTGAAAAAACTAGACTCAGATGGATTTTTGATGGTCTAAGTGGATATTAAATTATATTCTCTAGGCTCATGAACCATCCTTTTTAAGATAGGGTAATTTATTCAGTCTTGCAACTAGAAAGGCAACCGGTTTTCTCCATTTTATCCTCAGCTGGGTAGAGTTTCAAGGCAAATAAAATTGTTCCATAATCTTGGAGACTTATTATACTTTTATATTGACTTTTGAATCTATTATTCATGTAATTCAAGGTCAAAAAAGATCACAAACTCAGCCAGTTAATCTGTAGTGTAACATGCTTGCAAAAGGTGAATTGTATGATTATGGAAGAGGAAGGTAGCCTCAAATTTTCAAAAAAATTATGTTTTGCAAGGTTTTACATCAAATTTTTCATGATTTCCATCATATTATAATATGTTCTTCTTGTTTCGTGGCCAATAAATCTCATCTCCATGCTCTCAAGGTGTCTCCAAAGAGTTTATTTTGTTAAGCATGGGATATACTGAGAGGGGGGGTGAATCAGTATATCATATATCTTATTAATCTTTTCTTTAACCAAATTCCACTTAATCAAACATTCAAGATATGTAATAAAAATCAAACAAATAAACACCACACAAGATAGAGAGAGACACTAGATATAACGTGGAAACCCAATGTAGGAAAAACCATGGAGAACAATCTCAAGTATAAGAATGAGCACCAACCCAAACAATATTCACAAGCCAAGCTTGCAGGAGCACCAACCCCTTTGCTAAGCACCAACCCAGAAACTATTCATGAGCACCAACCCACAAGAGCACCACACCCCTTTGCTAAGCACCAACCCACAGAAGCACCAACCCCTTTGTCGAGCACCAACCCAACAACAATTCATGAGCACCAACCCACAGGAGCACCAACCCCTTTGTCGAGCACCAACCCAGCAATAATTCATGAGCACTAACCCATAGGATCACCAACCCCTTTATGTATACCACACACCTATCTCTCAATGTTGCTATCTCAACAAATGATAGATCAATACAATATCTCTTTCCTCTCTCTCACCTTTGCTCTTCTAAGCTAGATATAACAAATACAAATCATATTCATCTCTCAAAATATCTCTTCTAAGGTAGATATTACAATATCAAATCAACCTCTATCTCTCATCTATTCAAATGGCTTCTCAAGCCTTTATTTATAGCTTTCTAAATGACCTTTGGCCTTCCCCCTTTGTGACCCTTCAATCCTCATGGAAAATGGCACCAAACTTATATGACCCTTCATATTCTTGCCTTTGAAAAGTCATGTGGTGACCCTTCATGATCAAAAACGTCCTTCCCTCTTTTGTCCTCATCTTGGTGACTTTTTATATTCCTTAAAGTGTCCCTTCATGAGAAATTGCACCCTTCCTCTTTTGTCTTCACTTTGTGACTCTTGGAATTCCCCAAGATGACTCTTCATGGGAAAATGTGTCCCATCCTTCTTTTGTATTTATCCCATGGCTCTTTGACTTCTCCATGGGCCCTTATTTTGTCTCATATGCAACCAAAAATATATTCATTAATATTAAAAAAATACTAACTCATATTAGCCATGATATATTTATTACAAACAACATTAAATGCAATGGGGCCTTTATCACCAATAATGCTAAACCTTTGACATCAATGACAATATTTCCAACAATCTCCCCCTTGGTCATTGATGGCAACCTCAATCCTGAAAATACCATATCCTGTCACCTACATATGCTATCATCTAAAAACATATAGTAACTCCACCTTAATATAATAACCTGTACCTATTCCCTGTACCTATTTTCTACATGTACCTATACCTGTTATTCTCCCCCTTTGACATCAATGGCAAAGGGTCTACCTAGAGCTAACACTTAGCTCCCCCTCAATTGATGCTGAACATCAATGGTAGGAAGTAATAGAAATTATTCCCAACTCTTCTCGTAGATCTTTGAATGTGTCCTTTGATCGTGCCTTTGAGAAGATATCTGACAATACATATACATTATTCCCTGTCCTTTGAGCATCTACATTCAAATCATTTGAATATTTTCTTATAATCTCACAACCTTTAGCATGAAACCTTAATGTTTATCTTTGATCACATATTTGACTAACACTCAACAGATTATGCTTAAGACATTTTACATATAAAACATTCTTAGCCTTAGTTCTACCATAATCCAAACTTAAAGTACCTTTTCTAGCTATCTTGGTAGTGTTTTTATCTATGAATCTCATTATACCACCATTGATCTTCTTTAGAGTTATGAACTTACTTTTATCACCTATCATATGCCTTGAACATCCACTATCAATTAACCATGGCTGATCTTTACCTCTTATATGCAGAGCTGTCTGAACCATCATAGAATCTTCAGGTTATTTCTTCTGCCATGAACATGTCTAAGCCTTCTTCTTGATGAATGGAGATTTGAAACTCTGATCCTTCTTGACTGACTTTAACACACTTCTATAATACTAAGCTATGTGTATAAAGTTGTTGCACTTGTAGCATATTATGGTCTCTTCATCAAAGCTTGATAGAGGATCAAAAGAGTTGTGGCTTCTGCTTGACTCTCCTTGACTTTCCTTCTTATTTCTAAAATTGTTAGCTCTTTTTCTACATTATAATTTCTTGTGACCATATCCATTACAATAAAAACAATAGCCATAAAAATAAGACCTGTCTATATATCTCTGACTTGATTGTCTTTTGTAGCTTTGTTCTCTTTAGCCTTCTCTATTTGAAATGTCCATTGTATTTTTCACTTCTCCCCTTTTTGTTTCCTCTTTTTTAAGAGCTTCAACATACCTCTTTTTCTTTTCAAATCTGATCCCTGTCTTATCTAAATTTGCTTGTTGACTTTCCAATATCTTATTTAGCATGTTAGTGCTATATTCAAATTTTGAATCACTGACTACTTTATCACTAACTGCTTTCTTAGTATCTTCTTTTAAAGAGGCAATTTCAATAACATACCTTTGACATTATTTTCTTGTTATTTCCAACTGTGCTGTGAGTTCTTCTTCATTCTTCTTGGCTTTTTCAAAGTGTGCTTGTAGATCTTCAATCATTTCCTTTGACTCTTGTTCATTTTTCTTGATCTAGCATTTTAATCTTTGATTCTTCTTCTGAATAGCTTCTAACTCTTCTAAGGCAAAAATGAGCTCTCCTTCCATATTCACTTCAGCTTCCTCCTCTTCTTCTTCTTGATCATCTTCATGTATGGCCATGAATAGAATCTCTTCTTCTTTTGAATCACTGACTCCACTATCTTCACCTGAGCTAGGATCCTTGGAATACAGGCTCTTCTTCTCAAATCCCTTCTTAGATTTGCCTTTGAAATTATTCTTGTATGTAGGATTTTCTTATTCATCATCATTAACCTTATCTGGGCATCTAGCTAAAAAATTTCTAATCTTTTCACAATTAAAACATTTAAAAGGTAATTTTCCTTGATATTTACCTATTCCTCTTTTTGGCTTGCAAATGAAAAGTGCTCCATTTTCATCTTCATCATCACTGAAACTATCACTTGATTCTTGAATCTTAGCTTTCTCCTTCTTTGATGTCTTGAAATATGCTTCTCTCTTTAAGTGTTTATCTTGTTATGTCTGCATCTCATATGTCGTGAGAATACCATGAAGCTCATCCATCTTTAGCTTGGCTAAATTCTTCATCTCCTCGATTGCTGAAACCTTTACTTCATATCTCATTGGTAGAGATCTCAAAACCTTTTGTACCAATGTTGACTCATCCAATGTTTCTCCAAGACCTTGAATCTGATTTACGATTTGATCAGCTCGCAAGAGATAACTTGCTATCTATTCTTCTTCTTCCATCTTCAAACTTTCAAACTACCTTCTAAAAGTCTTCAGCTTAGCTTGCTGAACCTTTCCATCACCTTTGTAAATATTCTCAAGTTTTACCCAAGTTTCATGAGTAGATTTACATGGCATAAATTTAACAAATTTAGATTCACACAAACCACATAAAATAACATTTAAAGCTTTAGCATTACATTCACTTGCCTTCTTTTATGCTGGAGTAATTGCAAATGTTTGTGGCTCTTCATATTCCTCCACCACTACTTTCCATATGTCCAATCTAAGGGCCATCAAATAAACCTTCATTCTCATGCTCCAAAAAGCATAATTCATTCCATCAAACAAAGGTGCCTTATTTGTATAAAATCCTTCCTGTGACCCAGCCATCATGCTTTCCTGATCTACCTTCAAACTATAAAACTTTTCAAAAAGGAACCTACTCTAATACCAATTCTTAAGCATGAGATATATTAAGAGGGGGGGGTGAATCAGTATATCATATATCTTATTAATATTGTTTTTAACTAAATTCCACTTAATCAAACATTCAAGATATGCAATAAAACTCAAACAAGTAAACACCACACAAGATAGAGAGAGATACCAGATATAACATGGAAACCCAATGTGGGAAAAACTATAGAGAACAATCTCAAGTATATGAATGAACACCAACCCAAAAAAATATTCACAAGCCAAGCTTGTAGGAGCACCAACCCCTTTGCTAAGTACCAACCCACAGGAGCACCACACCCCTTTGTCGAGCACCAACCTAGCTACTAATCATGAGCACCAACCCATAAGAGCACCAACTTAACAACAATTTATGAGCACCAACCCACAAGAGCACCAACCCCTTTGTCGAGCACCAACCTAGCAACAATTTGTGAGCACCAACCCCTTTGTGTATACCACACACCTATCTCTTAATGTTGTTATCACAACAAATGATAGATCAATACAATATCTCTTTCCTCTCTCTCACCTTTGCTCTTCTAAGCTAGATATAAAAAATACAAATCATATTCATCTCTCATAATTGCTCTTATAAGGTAGATATTAAAATATCAAATCAACCTCTATCTCTCATCTATTCAAATGGCTTCTCAAGCCTTTATTTATAGCTTTCCAAATGACCTTTGGCCTTCCCCCTTTGTGACCCTTCAATCCTCATGGAAAATGGCACCAAACTTGTATGAACCTTCATATTCTTGCCTTTGAAAAGTCATGTGGTGACCCTTCATGATCAAAAATGTCCTTCCCTCTTTTGTCCTCATCTTGGTGACTTTTTGTATTCCTTAAAGTGTCCCTTCATGAGAAATTGCAGCCTTCCTCTTTTGTCTTCACTTGGTGACTCTTGGAATTCCCCAAGATGACTCTTCATGGGAAAATGCATCCCATCCTTCTTTTGTCTTTATCCCATGGCTCTTTGACTTCTCCATGGGCCCTTCTTTTGTCTCATATGCAACCAAAAGTATATTCGTTAATATTAAATAAATATTAATTCATATTAGCCAAGATATATTTATTATAAACAAAATTAAATGCAATGGGGCCTTTATCACCAATAATGCTAAACCTTTGACATCAATGACAATATTTCCAACATATTTAGCATAAATTAAGGAAGTTTTGCAAATTTTAAGGTTTTTTGTGAAAAACCATGTTTCAAATTCATCTCTTTCCACTCTTCTAATGGCCTCCAAATTATTATGGTATGATTTTTAGGTGAATATGGTTATATATAACTCCTTTCCTTGGTTTTGTCATGCCCCACCATGGTCCTTCCCACCACCATCCCATACACCCCTTCTCATTGCCATACACAACCATATGACTATGTTTTGTGCCTTTTGTTCACCCTCCATCATGTTTCCATTCTCCATTCATCTCTACCACCCTCACACCTTATTCATTCCATAGTTTCATGGTGAGAAAGAGCCAAGAGAGATGAAAATAACCATCAAAATCATGATAAGGGAATATAATCATAAGCAAGGCATCAAGACATAGTCAAGAGAAAGACCTACAAGCACTCTTAAGGCTTAAAGGAGTTAGTTTCATCTTCAAAAGGTATGGTTAGCCAAGTTTGTCTCATGAGTGAATAAGTAAGAAAATAGTAAGCAAGTCTCAATGAGGGTTTAATTAGAGAAATTTATACCTATAGAAAACACTAGGAAGACCACCTACAACCCACTATGAAACCTTATAGTAAAGCATGAGAGGGTCATTTCCATGATAAAAGGGTATGGTGTGTTGAAGATATGATTTATTAAGGAAATATATACAAATGAAGATTTGTGAGGGTTTTAAAGGATACCTTTTATCATTTTATATCATATATTTAGGTAAATAACATCTACAACCATATTAATGATTCCCTATAGGCCTTTAGCATAGTCATTACCTACAATTGCCTTAAGGCTAAAGCAATTTCTAAGTCAGGAAAGGCCTAATAACTATGAGGAATTGAATTTTTAAGGAACAAAGAATAGTTGATCATTAGAGGGAGATGGGCACATATCATGATGAAGGAAGGGATTTAAATAAAAAATATTAACCTACAGCCATGTTAAACAGGCTTGCAATCATCAAATGAAAGATTTTTCTAATGCAATGGCCTATTGAGGAGTTTTATTATTTCAAGAGTGTGTTAATAGATAGTTTGGATTATGACCATTAATAAAGGATGAAGGGATTCTCCTAAGTATATATATAGTGAGGTTCACCTAACAAGAGCATCTACATCCATACTTAGGAGTGACAAGGTTGTAATCATTTACCAAGGTTTGTCAATGCTAGCAAGAATAAGAGTGGATAGTGGCCTATAGAGTTATTTCATATCTATTGGATGAAGAGTTTTAAGAGATTAATGATGAAAATATCATCAAAATTACAATGAAATATCTCTCAAAGGACAAAATTTAACCTACAGTCAAACCCCCCAATGGTCACTTGTAGCCAAGGAGGGAATTGGTATTTTGAACTACTCATCAATGCCATGAAAATATGTAATGTTTGTGAAGAATCCACATATAATGGTGACTTGAGTGACATATCATGATTTTTTACTCTCTCTAAGCACTCAAGGACCCTATTTGCAGTCTGTATAAGGGCCTTTAAGAGCTAAAACACAATCAAAATCTTAATACAAGGTATGAGGTTATGAGGGGATTATGTTCATAAGATAAATGTTAATCAAAGGAATAATTTTTTTTCAAATTTAATTGAGGTGGTTACTTAGGAGAAATGATATAGTTTTATACTTTAAGGAATGCATATACAGTATAAGTACATTGTACTAACTAATGCAAAGTTAAAGGCCTAAAACCTTGCATAAAGGAGTCAAATGGCTATAAGGAGATGGATAGAAACCCATATTTGATATAAATATTTTATAAGTGTATATTGAATATGACATGGCCATTAATAGTTTTAAAACCTAACCAATACCCACCTATAATAGTGTATAGTTAGTCATGGGAGGGCCTACTTACCTTGTTTAGAGGTCAAAGTATGCTAGAAATAAGGGTAGAGGTTATTTCTAAGCTTCTTGAAAGGAATATTGAGATATTTTAAGGTTATTTTTACCTTTAAAACCTATCAAAAAACATGAAATCACTTTAAAATATGCCAAAACTCAGTCAATTATGCACATAGTACATGCAAAGGAGGCAAATTTGAAGATTCTAGCATTTACAGGTGAAATTTTGGCTTAAAATTTGGTACATAGGGTCATAATGAGTTGGATAATAATATACATAAGTTTAAAGGCCATTTGATGAGTGAAATTACTTTTTGTTTTGTCACAGTCATCAACATGTCTATTTGAGGTCACTATTGGAGAAGGTAGCATTTTGAAGTGCCAAAAAGGTTTTGAATCCTAGGTGAAGGTTTGAAAATCATGGGATGATGTTTTTAAATCATAATTATACCTTTAAATATTTTAAAATATCTAAATTTTATACAAACCATGCTCATACAGGGTTTTGCAAGCAAACAAGCATATAGGCCAAAAAGGCATTTTTAGAATTTTCAAGCAAGGAGGAATTAAAAGTGTTTTTATAGCATGGTACAAAACAAATGATTATTGTTTAGGATTTTAGAATTATGGGGAGATTATTTTTCATCCTGGTGAAGTTTTTCACTTTTTACAGTTCTAGATACCCTTTTAAACCTCTTGTTCAGATGTTCATATCTTTCACCACTTCAGGAGTTTGGATGAATGATATTAGTATGTTTTTAAAACCCGTATTTAATTAAAATTTAAGGTTAATTCATGGGTTTTGATTTATGAACAATTGTTAAGAGTGTAGGCAGCTTAAAATGCAAGCAAAACCCTACAGGGCCAATTTCCTCCATGTGATAATTTTACATATATTTCACATGGGAACCCAATATTTTTAGAGATAATAAGGGGGTTAGTGTGATATAAATAAATGTAAAACAAATTTCATTTGGAGGAATTATCTTCATGAATCATCATGTTGAATATCTAGCGTTAAAACTCTCCTAAACCCTCAAAAAACTAGTTTTAGAAAAATTTGATTTTATTACCATAAAATCACCATGGATGAACCTAATTTTTTTTAAAACATAAATTAAATAGAGAGAGGATTCCATAAATGTAAATTTTATGTATGGATCTATATATATTAGGACAAAAATCATGTTTTTTTATGGAAAAAGCATGGAAGGTGAAATACAGAGTAGTTTAATGAAATATAATCAATGAAGATTGAAGCCTAAGACTTTTTATTCATCATAAAATATTCATTTGATCATAAATCATCATGTATGTGTTTCTACTATCTCAATCAAAATGGCCCATTTATAGGAAAATGGGGCAAAACATGCCTAGTCAACCCTATTAACTGAATGGTGAGAATCTTCTCATCAAAATCACATATCATGTGATGAGAAAAGTTTTTCTAGGTCTAGTATCTTATTTTTGTAGGATTCATGGTGTTTTTTTCAAGTCCTATGGATTTTCAAATACATAGATTAACCATTAGGCCTAGTTGGCTTAATAAGCCTATTCTATCTATCAAGTAATGTAAGTTGGTGTTAAAGATGATCATCAAGAAGTTCATTTCCAATTTCAATGCCACATTCCATGATAATTTTAGTATTTTATTCCATTTCATGCAAGGAGGGAGCTTAGTTGGAGTTGATTGGTCTTAAGCTTCAGTTGACTAATTGATAAGATCATGTATTTTCTCCTTGATTTTCATGCAATCAAGACTTTCAAACACCTCCAAATTAGTTAAAGTGGAGTTAAAACATCCAAGATATGGTGTAAAATTCATGCAAAAGAATATTGACTTATCAAAATGGGCCCATCACTTTTCTAATGCCTAAAATGACCTTCATGAAATATTTTCAAGAAAATACAAGTCTAAATAACTTTTTTTAACTATTAAAAAAGTGGGTTTTAACTTGAATTCATGTCAAGATGACTTCTTATTCTCACCTCTATGCCAATATCTTAGATATTTTTCTATGATTTTGCTATATATTTTGGCTTTTTAACCATTTAAAAAAAAATATCCATCCCTCTCTTGGCAAGACCAAACTCTTCCAAGATTGAGTTTTGTAACCTTTTCAGATAAATAAAATGATTATTTCAGATTTCATTATGCCAGTATAATGTGTTTATGTCAGTTGATTTGCATATGTGGTAGAGCTTTCTCCTTTGTCAAATCCTGATTCTCACCTAGAAACTAGTTTGTCAAATTATGTAGGTCATGTTCAGTGTTTGATGTCTTTTGGCTGAGATTACAATGGATAAAATTAGATGGTTAGTGCCTTGAATCAAGTTTATTCCATCATTTCCCTCAATATTTGATCACTAGATAAAAACTCTTCATGAAATATTGATGCATAGGAGTTAATTGGAGTTGTAGATTCAATCTTTTCTTATCTAATCAATGTTTTAGGAACTCAAATTGAGTGGATAACTAAAAATATAGGTGTATCACCAATAGTAAAGTAATATTTACCCTTTAGTTTCCTTATCCCACTTTTCATCCTAATAATCAGTATTTTAGTAAGCAGTGCAAAGTGATACATTAAAGGAGCTAGCCTCAATAAAATATAGAGGTCTGGTATGAGTTCAAGTGTCCCAAAACTTAGATCACTCTAATGTTAGTCTAGGTGTGAATGTTTTAGAGCTAAATATATCAAGCCTTCAAGTAGGGTGCTATCTAGATAGATAACAATCTTTTCTTCCTATATGTCTTCTTGTCATCATCTTGGCATTCACCATGCTCTTCATCATCTTTTTTCCTCTCTCCATAATTGAAAAACATTTGAATGGTAGTTTACCCTTATACTTCCCTAATCATATGCTCAATTTCATATTAATCAAATAAATTAGTTCATCCTAATCAATGCTCGATATGTCATCATTTATTCTCATCTCATAAACAATAAGGGTTCCATGTAATTGATCTACCTTCAACTGAGTAAGATCATGAATCTCTTCTATAGTAGATACTTTTAGATCAAAATTGAGAGATATAGACCTTAATACCTTTTATAATACATTTTCCTCTTCAATATTCTCTCTAAGACCTTTGATGATGTTCATAGTCTCATTAACTCTTTGCAAAAAAGATGCCTTAGAATCTTCTTCCTTCATCTTGAGACTTTCAAATTATCTTCTATGAGTCTAAAACTTAGCAAGATTGACCTTTGAATCTCCTTCAAAAATGATCTTCATTTTTTCCCATATCTCTTTAGTAGATTTATAATGGATTATCTTGGTGTATTCAATCTCTAAAACACCACAAGTGATATCATTCACCACCTTAGAATTGTTCTTAAATGAAGTCTTGTTTGCAGCACTAAATGGAGGAGTAATAGGAGAAACATAACCATCTAGAATATATTTCCATAAATTAAACCCTAGGGACATAATATATGTCCTCATGCTTTCACTCTAAAAAGCATAATTGGATCTATTAAACATCAGTGCTTGCTTAGTAGATAAACCTCCTTGATGACTACCTATATTGTACCTTGGATCACCTTCAAGCTATTAAGCCTTTACCAAAGGACCTACTCTAATATGAATTGTTAGAGGTACAATCACTAAGAGGGGGGGTGTGAATCAATGAACCCAAAAAATCCAAATTCAATTCTCATCTTTTATAAACATTAAGTCAGTTACCACAAGCATTTATGAAGCATACATATCATTCATAACAATAAGTAAGAGAAATAATGCAAGATCAATCACATAACATGTGACATACGTGGGAAACCCTCTTGGGGAATAAAACCTACTATAACCTATAATTAGAATACTATCCTATAAAAATAAGATCCAATTTATACTAGCTTCAACTAATCAAGGAACTACAATCCCTATTTAGTGAGACTACAATCCCACAAGGTGCTACCACACCTATCTAGTTGAGCTATAACAATAACCATACCTTCTAGTAAGTTTTACCTTGCAATGAGGCTTCAACCACCTTAGATTATAAGATACCAAAACAACACCTATGAACATATCCACCTTTGCATTAATGTCTTCAACACCTGATGTTGGACCTCTAGTTATCACTCTTCACCTTCACTCATAATCAATCTATAATATCACTATTCTCCCCATAAAATTATGACTAAAAGGTCCTATAAATAGTCCTCAATATATTATACTCTTCAACTCACCCTTAGGGAACTCTACCCCTCCTTTGATCCATAATTAACACACACAAGCCTCTCTCCAATCTCTCCCAAGTCTCTTGCACAAAGTCTATGAATCACCATCTTTGATTTCACTTTTTATAGAGCATTCTTGATAATCAAAAACTTGGTCAGCCATTAGGCATGACTTAACCCTTAATGAATCTATTACATAAATACATAGCTCAAAACAATCTTCATAGGTCAACCATAGCATCTATGAGTCACCCTTAAGTAACTACACTTTTTAATAAGGCCCTTGTAGCTCTTATAGGTCTCATGGAGACCTATTCACACATTTAGCACGCCATAAAATAAAATAAAAACATAGGACCACTTTCAAATACATGGGTCCACTCTTTATGTCCCCTTTTACATCCTCAAATGATCACAATCATCTTAGCTCACCTATGTGTATACTCAAATAACTCAAATAGAGACCTTATACATGGGAACACCATTATCAAACATATAGTGAAATTTTTAAGCATTGTTCATACTCAAGATAGATTGATCATACCTCCAAAATACTCATAGAGCATCCTCATAGAGTCTAAAACACTTCCAAATATCAAATTCATCATGAGACATCAAAATAGCATCAAAATGAGCTCAAATATCCTTCTCGGGTCACTTGTAGAATACACAAAAACACACAATCAATTTCTAGGCTCAATATCTTTGATTATACACACTTCTAGATCTTCAAATCAGGTTCATTATATGTGCCACGGATTCCTCTTCATATATTATTTTTACAACACTAACAAATTTGACTTATATCAAAAGATATGAACAAAATACAGATCTCTATTTTTTCCCTATGTTAAATTGAAATATTTGAATGGCAATGGTCACAACAAAAACTTTTTAATCATCTCATTTCCTCTTAGCTTTGGATCAATCTTGCACCATTGATCTTATCTAAAATTTAACACATAGTCTACCAAATCCATATGTTAAACATCTAATATTTGAACTCATCTCATGCAATTTGGAAATTTTAACTTAATGCACTCTATTGATCTCTATGGATTAGTTAGATATTTAGTAATCAACACTCATCATTTGATCAATCTGTACAAACACCTAGTCACTATTGGATCCTTATCCCATACCTTTGTTCAATAATTAAACATCATGCACCTATCATTATCTTTCTACTTTTTGACTTATTGGAGTAATGCACACCATCGATCTTAATCGAGCTTTAACATGTGCATAAATGACTAAGTATGGGGACCCTTTTAATATGCTTGAGTAGATATTTCTTAACCTTAATAACTTCTTATGTGTTTAGATGCATGATCTCAAATTTAGATCAAATGATATCCTCACATAAAATAATCTGACCATATAAGAAACACCTCCTAAAACCCTCACATGAGTGAGATATAATGCCATTAATATGCCTTCTGAAAATCATCTATCATAGAACCAACTATATCAAAACTTTCCTGGGAGGCTAACTTTGAGCATGCATAACATTTTTTATGCTTTAGCACATGATCTAAAATTTAATAGAAATAAACTAGGATCAAAACTAAAAAAACCCATCAAATCAATTTCTCTTGACACCTTCACACATGTAAGATATTCCATGATCAAAATGCTCATTTAGCTCTTCTTTCCACATTGCAAAATTGGCTAAGTATGGGAAAACATAGTCAAATTGCATGGGAGCCCAACTTTACATATGCATATCTTTTGATGGGCTACAACACATGATCTAAAATTTAACACAAATAAACTAGGCACAAAAAATAATAATCCCATATGATCATTTTGTCCTAACACCTCTGCACATGTAAATTATGACCTTATCAACATGCTTACTCAACTCTTTCTAGCTACATGCAAATTTGGCTAAGTATGGGAGAATAGTGAATTCTATCTTAGAAGAAAACTTTACACCCTTATATCATTAAATACACTTCGATGCATGACTTCAGATTTAGCACATAACAATGAGGGACTATTGTGATCAAAACCATATGAACAACTCCTCTTGACTCATTCCCATGTGGTAATGGTGATGTCATCAACCTGCCTACTCTAATTTTCTACCACTGGACCCAAAGTGTCTAGATGAAAACTATGATCAAAGAGATGAAATACACTCATATACACAAGCTCTCAAGTCATAGATAACTTATTAAGGACCTATTACACATGTCCAATCACCATACTCATCCTTGAACATCTCTATCATGCCAAAACTGAAGATCAACCAAGCCTCCTTTAATCATACTAGAATAGACACATTTCACACTTTGTCATTATCACTTAGACTATCAAATCACTTCATCCACTCAACAAGACACCTCCATGACATCATTTTGACAACTCTCAAATAAATTTGACCAAACAAGCCAAGAAACCATGAGAACCATTATGTTCAACTTGGCATGTATAGACAAAGATGGCATACACATTCCTTAAGTTCTTAAGGAATGTTCATACAACTCATGATACCAATCCAAAAACAAATTACCATGAGTAGAAGTAGACTAAGTGTACTTCCCCTAGCTAAGATCTTGAGCCTCTATTCATTCTCCTCCATATGGTTTGAGCATAAACTTGAGGAGCTCTCTAATCTTGTCAATGAGCTCAAGGGGAAGGTAAGATGGTTTTGAGATTATTTTACAATGAAACATTATTATTTATCTCCCACTTGTTATTACTAACCTCAATTTACCAATCCCTAACTCCACTTAAGCCAGTCTGTACTATATGGATCTATATTATCTTAGAAACCTCTATAACCTATAATTTCTCTACATTTACTCTTGTTTTAGACCAAAAGACATCATTATCAAGTGTTTTGGGGGGAAAATAGGGGTCATCTAATATTTTGAAGCTAATGGTATGAATTAGGGGATTTTAAAAGTCATAATTTATCATGTTTTGGGCCTATTAGGGGGGATTTAGGTGTTGACCATGGTGGTAATGAGATTAATGGGGCATGAAATGCTTTGGTGGTGGTCCAATGAATCTCATGAGGTATATTGAACGTGTGGAAGGTGGATTAGTGGCCCATAAATGTCATATAATGCCTCATTATTATTTAAAAACATTGATTTTAGTGCACACATATGACCCTAAAGGGGAATATCAACTGAATACTATGCTAACATCTATAAATATACTCTTGTAATCTATTAGAGACCTTAATTTCGGCTATAAGACACCTCTTATGTTGTTATTAAAGGATTGAAAGTGAACATAAATTATGTTATTATTAGATAAAAGGTGCTTATGAATTCTCACTAGACTACCTTCTCAATCCACCTTTGCCATGACAATTTTCAATTGTTGGAGCTCCAGCAAAGTGACCAATGACCCTTACACATGATCAAACATCATGACAAAACTTGATTAAAATTAAAAAAGAGGTATGGAAGCTCATAAAGAAAAGTTATAGCATAAAAATATATTGACCTGATTGAGTGACTAAAACTCACAAGGATGATTAGAAACCATGAAACTAATGATGGATCAAGACCCAAGGACATTAGGTTGACCCCTTTCTAGGTCTTAGATTAGAAAGTGGTCAGCACTAACTTCATGACCTACTTAACTAAATTTTGGATCATTTTATAACTTCTAGATTAGGTTTTACATGATAAAAGTAGTCTAATATCATAATAAAGACATGGTGTACCTATCTAGGCATGAAAATATCTAATATATTACTTTTGTAGTAGTTTCATCAAGTTTCTCAAGTGATTTTAGCAATTTTAGTGCCAAAAATTCCTATTTTGAAAATAGTCATTTAGTTATTCAAGGTACAATTAAACTCCAAGAATATTCATGACCTTATTTATTCATATCAAGGTTAAATAAATGGTTTGGAATGAGTTTTAGGTGTCAAAATGTAGAAAACCAACTTATTTCTCATATCAACTTCCTTAGCGGATCTAGGAAGGCCATTAGTTTTTTCTCAGTATAGGAAGGAAAGAGAGATATTTAATTCCAAATATCTTGAGAAATGATAGGGACCCTAATTAAATTCAATTTAATTGATATGGTTTTCATATTCATCCCCCCATCTTTATGAACAATCACTAAGAGTTATAGTGGGTCACTATGTCCTAGTCATCCAAATAAAATCCAGGTTCGTATTCATTTCTTCACTTCAGATGTTGATGGAGAAAAATGGTTTTAGAGGGATGATTTAAGGTTAAAATAGGAATTTTTTCATGATAGACATATCAATTACTTTGTATTTATAATGAGGCTATTAAAAAGAAACCAGTTGTCTATCTTGACTTAAGTTTGGGTAGTTTTCAAACATTTTTGATATATCAGTTGAATATGTTCATATTCAAAGGTTTATTAAGTCCATATTTTAGGTAAAATAAAACTATTTAATTTAATAAAAAATTTTAGGTACCTTCATCTTGAAAATAATCTCTCTTGAGGTAGCTAGGTGACATAGGGCCTTTCATAATGAATGGTTGTAGGTCTGAGGAGTTTCTGATGTGTAGGAGTATCTCAGTGAGATCAACATGATCTTATCACATTATTAATGGATAATAATGTTTTATTCATATCAATTATAGATATTATGTGATGTATTAGAAACCATACTCTCTTAAGACTATGCTCTCTCTCAAAGCTCAATTGAGCACTTGTAGGCCTAATAAGCGGGCTAGAAGGAAATAATGTCAAATGACAAGAGTTATGAGGAGTCAACAAGAAATAGAGGTTTGTTTTGAGAGAATGAGTTTGTTTAAGATTTATCATAAGGTTTTAAATATTCCAAATGACATTATGAGAGAAAAAGACCATTATGGAGCCTTTAATGATTAAAAGACATAGTTATGTCTGTATATTACTACATTATCAACTTAAGAAACCTCTAAAGGAAGGAGTGCCTTTAAAAGTGTGTTTATGAGGCATAAAGATGAATTTTAATGGTGATTTAAGTCACTTATAATGGATGAGAGTTTTGATAAGGTCACCAAGGTGAAATTAGAAGCAGGAAAGAATACCTTAAAACCAGTTTAACATAAACTAAGGTTCTTTAGCATTTTTAAAGTAATATCATGTTTTGGTTTCCTTTTTGATTAATCTCTTTGAATGATTATTTATTTTAGTTGATAAGGAGATTTATAGTCAAAAAACACTCTTGGAATCATTTTTTTTACATCACCTTGTCATATGTCTTTCCGTAGTTTGTACAATGAGTCAAAATACAACCTATAATAGTAAGTCTTGGATTAGGCTTACTTCAAGAAGCATTAGGTTCACATATAAAAGTAGGTGGTTGTCAAGTTTAAGGTTCTAAATGATAATAATTTTATATTATATCATCTTGAGATGATAAATTAAGTGAGTTATTTTTTTTTTCAATCTATAGTCAACTAAACACTAAAATCACTACCTACATCCATATAAGTGAAAATACAATCAAACTTTCATGCAATATGAACTTGTGAAGAGAGAAGGTGCAATGAAATGATTATGGATGGATGAGTTGAGAATAAAGTTAATTTATTTAGGACTAAAGGGGCTAAAACACACCAAACTAAGTGTCATGAAAATTTTCAGCCTATAGTCAAATACAAATGGTCATTTGTAGCTATGGCGTTATAAGGACAAAGAAACTTTCTATGCAAGATGAACTTGTCTAATATGAACTTATGAAATGGATGAGTTGAGCATGATAATGTTATACATTAAAGATGAAAATAAGGTTAGGATCATAAAATAAAATTGACTTTGTATCTATAGGTAAGTACAAGGTTTTACTTATAACCATGTTCTTATAGCTATCCTAAGGGGACTCAACAGAGCTTGAAGGACAATGGGCATGAAATAATGCAAAGTTGAAATTAAAGGATAATGAGGAATAATATGAATAAAATCCTATGGAGATGAACATATGATCACAATAATCCTTTAAAAACATGAATATCTCTCATGAATTCACTTAAAGGCCTATTTGAACCTACAGTTAAGCCTCAAAAGAATACCTACAGTCAAACAATCAACCCATGCACAATGCATGAAATGTATTATTTGAGTGGATATTTGAGGTTTATATATGAATTAAGGATATTTTATGATGTTATAAATCCATTTTATAGATTTTTTAAGGTCTTATTTCATCTATTTCTACACCTATAGCCAAATAAATAGTGAATGTGTGCCCACATCTATTTCAAAGATTAGGAAGTCATTCACAAGAGTGAAATGTTAACAAATATCACAAATGGATGTGATATATATCTTGTTTTATGATTAATTTTAATGATCTATGATAGTATGAATGTAATTCATGTCCATGAAAGGTGTCTTTGAAGATCATAAACTCGGTAGAACAATGCACAGTCTAATGACACAGTCTTTTAGTAACCTATAAGCCCACTTACAAAAAAAGTGTAAAGAGATCATGTTTATCATTTGAAGGAGTATGTATAACATTATTAAATGAGTGTGATGACCTAAATAAATGTCTTTATCAAGTTTGGATCCAATAAATAAGGGTGGAACTCAGTTCATAGGCTTCTAGGGTCAACAAACCCAATTTGCATAAAACCCTCAATGATGGAATTCAATGTCTTATACCTTTTTGGAAAGTTAATGTTTATATAAAATAATTTAAAATAATTTATAGGGTCACTCATAACATTTCCATAGCCTTTTTCTATGAAATTAATTTTTGAGGTCCTATGACCAAAGAACCTTCATCAATCTTTTCCGCACACAGTCACCAACTTGAGAAGCAAATTTGAAGAGCATAGATATTTTTATAGAAGAAGCATGGTAACTTGAGGTTGTAGAAGATCCTATAGGAGGTCCCAAGATTAAAAATTCTAGAGTTGGTCCAGTCATTTAGACCTGCAACTTCATGAATAATTAGTTAGAGTATAAATAATCCTATTTTGCTTAAGAAAGAGCTCAAAGAGGTCAGATATTTTCTTAGAAATTTTATGGTAAGATGAATGGGAAATAAATCCCATAGGATATGTCATATGGGTACATCTAGCACAAATTATTTACATTGGCTTTTATAAATGACCCCTATCCTTTATGAACCATTATTTTAGAACTTAAACCCCTATAAACCCTCCTTAAACCCTTTAACTGACTTGATGGAGAAAATATGATTATTAATGCCATAAAATTAAATATTTTGACTTATAAATGATCTTATTAACCCTAAAAACTCTCTTAAGATTCAATTTTAGGTGTTTGTTCACATGTATAGGTACAATATGGTATGGTACAAGGAAAAATATGTAGTTTTTATCCTATTTTTGAGGGTACAAGCTATGGATTTATCTAAAAAAAATTGAATATGTTTATGGGGACTTAATATAGGTTTAATTATTATTAAAAATATTATAAAATTCTCTCAAAGAGTTACACATCTCTTGCAAGTTGGCCACTAGCTCAATATGTGAGAAAACTTAGTTTTAAAAGCCCAAAATCAATGTTGAAGGCTTGAGAGTGAAATTAATGACATAAATATGAATGGATTAGTTGTGTTAAGGTTTAATAGGTCTTATAATGTCATTTAAAATCACAAAAGATTGTAATTTTATTGAAAACATCTCAAATAACACCTCAAGCACACAAAAGTGTCTAGGCTTGCCAATAACCATTTCATGGTTTGCTCATCTACACAACATTACAAAAATTTAAATTTGTAATGGATGAGGGTATTAGGACATGTAAAGTAAATCAAATACTTTTTTATAGTTTCACATGTGCAGGTGGTCATTTGGGTCAATTTTCTCTTTCTAGGCCTAGGAGGCCTAATTAGAGATAGAAATGATATAAAATGGATAATTTCACTTGGAATTAGATCATTAATGTTTATATGAGTCTTTAAAGAGATATAGGTTAATAAAAGATGTGATTATTTTTATAGTATGATATGTACATTCTTCTAGATAGGATAGTTACAGATTTTTAGGGCTATAAGGAATGAGTGAAAAAGCAAATAAATAGAGCAAACTGGCATATTATGAAGGGTTTGATGGCTCCAATTGACTTGTTTCAGGTATAGATTAATTTTTATAAGACTTACATAGAGTTATTTCTCATATTTAAATACAAACCCCAAATTTCTCTCTCCTACACCTCTTTACTCATGAAGGAATCAAGTGACCAAAAAACTAAATTAATGCATATAAGTTTTTCAAGAGGATTTATTGATGTTTATCTCTCATTCCCATGATTATTAAAGTATTAATAAGCAAATTTTAGTTTGAATAAGGTTTCAAAAGTTTAAAATGTCTCTAAGACTCCTAACTAGACCCTGCTTCCTTCCAACACCTAGTCAAAGAGGACAAAGTCAAAGCAATTAAAGAAGTATTCTAACATCTAAAGAAAGATGGAGAAACCTCATAAATAATTGGATAAGGTTTAAATGGAGATATTAATGAATACTTGACTAAGCCTTTAACTCCTATTTTCAAGGAGGTGACTTATTCACCAATAATATAGGTATATGTAAGTAAAGATCTAAGAGATTATATGGGTCAAATACCAGAAATGAATGATAATGACTCCTTCAACCTTAAAAACAAGTATACCTCAACGTATATGCCATTTTTCCAAATTTATATTATACATAATCAAGGATTTACTACATTGGAGTTGGATAAGCACCTAGTGAATGTCTCATCTCCTAATTTTTATGATTTTACTTTGTCCCTCTCTCCTTTCTCATTTTATCTATATGTAAGTCTATTTTTGGAATTTGATATAATCCTTAACCTAATTTTTGTAAATTCCATGCTTATAAAAACACTTGTATTTGCCTTTTTAGAATGAATAATACTAAATTCATACCTCCTAAATGTTTGTGACTAGTGTATGTTCATGGTTAGTTAATGAATGATAGTGATAATGTATTCTTCCTTTCATTTTGTCATATCCTCTTTAACTATTTGCAGGTGTTATCTCATCCTTATAGGTTTCATAATGTCCTTGAACAATCTTGTATATATGACAAGTGTGATCTTTCCATAGTATCTTTGAGAGACCTATTGAATAATCTACCTTAGACAATGTATCAACCTAAGCCTCTATGTGAAATGTTAATGTTTGGAAGATTTTATTTGATAATTGAAATTAGTTCCATGTCTCTATTCATCCTTCTTAGTGCATATTAGAAAATTGAATAATATATTTTGGTGTATCACCTTAGTTAGATAGGTTTCCTTTCAATTTATCATCTTATCTTTTCTCTTTCAATATGGTAGTGTAGAGTAGAGATCCTAACTGATACATCAATTGGAGATAGCCCTTAGAATCTAGAGATTCAATCCATCTATTAGGCCACCCATAGCTTAGGATTGTCTCCATGTTATTTTAGACTGTGAAAGATTTAAACTACCTTCACAAGGGTACAAGTCTAGTAGATAACAAGACCTTTGGTTTCTTTTCTCTCATAAGTTGTATTGTAAAACCATAGATAGGACCTAATATTCATCATGAATTCCTTTATATCTCATTATTTATTTACCTTTCTAATGATTTTTTCACCCCTCAAGTTTTTCTTTTGTGAGTTTTAGTATAAGACCATGGATAGGATCAAACCTTCCTCATAAATACCATATTTTTAATTTTTCACATGATTTTTGCACCCTCTTAGGTTTCTCTTTTATGAGTTTTAGTGTAAGAACATGTATAGGATTAGGCATTTCTCATAAAATCAACATCTTTAATTAATTTAGTGTTCCTTTCTAGAATGTGTTTGCAATGGTTACAAGTTTATGATCCCTTGTTCTTAACTTTATCTTTTTCTTCTTTTATAGATAAAATTTTCACAACAATAAAGTATTAACATGTTTTTATACACTTTTCTCATTCTTATGATAAGGAATCACACTCCCTTATCATTTTATCCCTTTTTCAACTTTGTCACATTTTTTTCAATTTGAAGTAATTCAAATTGCTTCATGTTCCATTTCCCTTTGATTTCCTTTCCTTTCACTCCACTTTGGATAAATCAAGGTCAAAGTCAAGATAATACTCTTATTTCACCTAAATTAATAAGACTCTTAGACACTATGCTCTCTAAGTTCTCTTTCTTAGCAACTAAGTCCAAATTTTTCAAATGATAGTCATCTTTAACACATGCTTTGTCTTCTAAATCTATATAGAGGAGGAATATAAAAAGCCATAAAAAATGTTCAAAGATAAATCATTTGAAACAAAATCAATGATACATAAGGTTGCATCCAAATTCATTAGTCAAAATGCCACCAAAATATGTGATTAATAACACATCATATTTATAATCAAAGCTCAAACTCCATAGTTTCCTCATGGTAGAGATGAGGTCCATTGGGGTGTGTTAGGCTAGTAGATTGGAATAAGATATTTCATTAAACTCTATGGTGTTACCTACTTTCTCAGAAAGTACCCAATCTTCATAGTATACTGACTTCTCTATAAGGGGTCCTAAAGAATAGACACATCATGAAAAGATAGGTCCATTTTAATTTTCATGTATATACCCTTCATGGGATGACTTACATACTTCATTTTTTGACCTAATATTTGTGTGGATAAAGGTTATTCATATTCCTTAATGTTAAAAGTCATCTTATTTTGAAAAACCTAATTTGAGGGTCTTAATTTTGATAAAAAGTTTCTCTACCTTGATTTTTCCTTCACCAATGTTGTTTTACATTTTATGCACTTTTTATAATGATGATTAAGGATTGTTACTTCTCACTCATCAATGTTGTTTTACCATTTTTATTTCCCATATTTGTTTGAGTAAGGATTATTACTACTTTCACATCGATGTTTGATTACCATTTTTTGATATGTATCCTTGGTTTGATTTGGTTAGTTTTCCTTTCTTACTTAAGATATACTTGTTTGATTTTGTTGGTCTTTAGTAGTATTAAATTTTTGGTTACCTAATTTAATCTAAAATTTGACTTGATCATTTAGTCCTAACTTATAATTTGTCATCCCAACTTGCCAATATTTTAAGTACATCTTGTCTACACCATGCCAGTTATCTTGGCTTTCTTGTGTTTTTTTTTCTCTTTCGTTTTATATTGTTGGGCTTGTTGAAAGCAATCTATGTGCCCTCCATGATAAAAAATACAAACATAGTAGACAACCATCCAATGATAAATTTAAGTCAAGGTACACATACATTAATTTTATTTTCATTTATTTCCTTTTCAACCAATTGCTTTTATTTATTTTATGCTTTAAATTACTATAATTTTTTAGCTTCAGCATTATGTGTTGTTATGTTATTTTATCTAATCACCATCCCCTATTGCCCCTAAGTGACATGTGATAAGCTTAAAGAGTGGCATATGTATGCATATAACATTTTCAAACTTTATCAATTATTGATGCTTTCTCTCTTGAAATAACCCACTAAGTCTCAATCTATCTAAGTGCATGCCTTAAGGGGTGCACCAAGAAAAGGGTGGGAAGACCATTGGTACTTTGTAGTATTGTTTTCCCTATACTACCACTTGTTATTAATCTAATTATCTACTAAAAATACTTCCCTAAGATTTGCCTCCTCTTTTTCACCCTCTTCTAATCATTTTCCACCTTCATTATCCCTTCCCCACCATAAAAACCCTTTCTAATTGTTTGCATTACACTGTCAGCCCCATTGACCCTATACTATAATTGATAAAACTCATTTAGGTTCTAGGTTGGCCCTTGTATAACATATAATTATACCTAATTTATTTTTTTCAATAATGATATAGAGTCAATTGGGCCAACCCTATCAGCTAAACTTTTATAAAGGTTTAGGATTAGATTAAGCTATATATACACATTCATTTCACCATTTATTAGAGATAGAGAGAGAGAGTTAATGATTCATTTTCACTTCTTGACAATCTACTCTTCTATTGTTATACTTGAGGATTTATATCTTAAGGTCTACACTTGGAAATTAATCTTGTCTTATGGTAAAGTCTTGGATGTTTTGGCCTTTCTTAGTGATCCTTAGAAAGCATAAAAGCCTCTTGTGTAGCACCTTTGGCCAAGGGAGAGCTTGAGTCTCGATGGGTTCATCTTCAAGGTAAGTATCTCTATCTTTATTCCTCTATTTTACTAGATGAAATTAGCATAAGTAATGGCTTTTGAATATATTTCTCTCTCCATGCATTAGGGTTTCACCTATAGATATCTTAATTAGGATTTTTTATGCATGTTTACTTTTATGTTTACTAAACCCCATTTTGTGCCACAAACTTTGGTGAGCACTAGATTAGATTTTGATTTACTTTTCATATACTTTTGTGAATATGAAAACATAGGACCTAGTTAGGGTTATTACATAGTTTTGATTTATTGGAGGATTTAGAACCCTCCTTATTGATTTTATTATTTTAATATGTCCCTTAGCTAGGTCTAGTAGATCCATCTTGGTCATGACCCTGAATATCTAATGTATCAACAATCATAAGTGTGATTAGGATTTATCTTCTCTGAGGTAGGACTAATTTATAGATCAGTTGCATTTCCCTTTGTATACAACATCCACACTTATTTAGTACTTAGTATTTACATATTAAAATGGGAGAATGTTATATAAACATGTTATCCACACTTAAACCAATTAGTGATTTTATATTCTAGTGGGGACATTTCATAGGAACATGTCTTCAACACTTGAAATTTTTTAAATTGGCCAAATTACATAGTTATATTATTTAGAAACACATTTTTGGAAGCATTATATATATTTGTACCTTTTTTGTACCTAGGTTGCAGCTTGAGATATATGTCAGGTGCATATGTCATGCAAAATATCACCTTAAATTTAAAAATAAAATCACATTTCAGATTTTAAATTCTTTTATGGACTTTTGCATACACCATAATGTACTTTTATAGAATTTTATTTAGCCAATATGCTATAATTGTTGATTCACTTTAGGTAAGGTTGAGGTGATTAAATCACTCAATATTACCAAGTCTACAAGATGGAATGATCAAGTCATCCACTCTTACCTTATTTATAGTGTGCATTGACTTGGATCACTGATGATCATAAGGTTATGAGTATGATTGGGTTGCATAGTTAAGATAATCTCAATTATTAGGTGGTAACTCACCTTTTCTCTAAGGTTGGGGGAAAATTTTCTTATTGTCCCAATCTCAGCTTTAAATATTTATAATAAGTCATATCTTCAAATTAAAATTACTAAAGGTAATATGGTTGCATCGATACATAGGTGTAATCTTAAACTTGATCCCTTTAATTTCAAACATTTTAAATTATTTAAATTCTAAATTATATGAATTGAGTATATATTATAACATGTTCTTGGTTAGTGGGCTTGAATTCTAAATTATATGCTCTGTGTATATACTGATAAGGATATTAATTATCAAATTCAAGGTCTTCAAGAGAGGGTTAGTGTGATTAAAAATGAGAATGAAAAACTCAAAAACAACATTAGTTTTCTAGTGAATTGTATCAAGTCATCTATCTACGATGGGATATAAAATGTGGAAAACCTAAGATCTCATTTGGGAGATCTATTTGATAATAGGACACCGATAAAATGTAAAGGTAAACAAGTTTAGTGTATCACGTGTCATAAATATGTTGATAAAGATAAGATTCTCCTCCAAATCAATTGAGACCTTAAAAGAATGAAAATATGTTGGGAAGATGTTTCAATTAATTTGGACATGGAGTAGATTTTAGGTTCCCTTTTAGTTGCTTCCTACTTTTGGCTTTTATTTGGCTAATTTTTAGATGTATTTGGGAAGCTTTGTAGCTACTTCTAGTTCTATCTATTTCTATCTCTTTTGAGGACTCTTTTAGTCCTTTGTATTTTTTTATTGTACTTCTCCTAATATTTTGGGACCCTATCCAAAAAAATCCCCCCTTTAACCTTAATTAAAAAACATGCTCTTGGTTATAGGTCAGTCACTAGTAAATCACTCAAGTGGAACTCAAAGAAATATAAGGTGTGTTGTAGACACCTAGGTACACATTTATTTTATTATAAACTAAAAATATAATTACTACATTAAAAGGGACATAAATTTATATACTAAATATAAATTATATAGCACCTCAATATTGTACAGTTGGAAAATATGTATCATGGATGTACTTTTTAGTTCCAAGACTATAATATTGTTGAAAAGATTGCATCCACTATATCTTATGCCTATTTCTTATCTCTCATCATATACATATGTTATTCTAATGACCATGCCTTTTTAATACTTAAAATGTTATAAACCTACCTATTATCATCTTATGCAAGTTTTGGACCTATACCTATTGTATAGCTTCTTAGACACTTGCATCCCAACCAAATGCCTACATCCACTAGTGTCATGTACCAAACTAAGTGTCTAGTACCCTAAAGTCATCAAATTTACAAATGAAATGCATCCTAAATTTTATCTAAAGTGGTTTAATGTGATATTTTTCTAAAATGGATTGGTATATATACAAGATCAATCCTCATTCATTCCTCACCTAGCACATACCTAAGAACTCACAAGATAACTTACTAGAAGCATTAAGTCAAGAATTCAAGTGAGAAAATATTCCCTATTATCTCCTATTTTAATATTATTCATAGGTAAAACACATTTATAAGTCTTAAGCACTAAAGGAACATCCCATGAGCCATAATTTCCAAGTTATATGTTAGGTTACTCTAAGTAGTTGCTTATCACATATTATATCCTTATGAACACATGATCCAATGCGTAGGGGAGAAATACATAAGTTTGAGGCCTTATTTAGAGTATTATATATATATAGGAAACACCCATTAACAAAGGGGTCTTTTGGGTATCTCAACACAATGTCCACACTAACTCACTTTTCCCATAGTCACTCAAAAGGTGAGGAAATAGGGTTTGACAGTTCAACAAATATCAAAAACTTATGCATGAGATCTGAACACTCTAAATAAAAGGTTATAAAAAATCAAAAGGTTCCAAGTGGTCTCACTTAGATATAAATGATATTTTTTTACTTGAAAACTGAATCCAACTCAGACCCAACATCAACATAATTATCTAGGTCCAATGCAAGTGTTTGAGGCCACATAATTCAAATTTATAGAATTTAAAGATTGATCTAAAATCTAAATTTAATGTAATTCTAGCCTATACCATATAAAATATGCACATGCATAATAAAAATAGATAAGTAATTTTTCTTCTAATTAATTTCAATATCAATTAATAGTTTTAATTTCTATTTACTTAATTTTAATCCACTTGACCATCTTTCGCATAACTTGCAACTACAAGTCCTAGTACATATAAGATAAATTCACTTTAAAAATATACATAACCAAATAAAGATAAGGGCAAGGAAAAAATATCAAATGAGCATGTAAATTTTTGTTATTCCATACATCCCTCTTGGATACACACATGGAGATAGCCTTAAAAGGTTGAACTAAAAACACTTCATGTAATAAGTAGAGGTATCTCATACGACTACACAAAAGACTTTATAGATCAAAACAAACCAATATATTACATATACAATAATTTATATTTTACTTGAATAGAGGATAATATCTTTACCTCCTAAAAAGAACAAATCAAGAATTAGACTTTTTCCTAGAGAAGGATTACCATATTATAACTATCATCATATCATTGTCCATCATAAAATCTTTGTGAGGCATTGAAAAACCAAATTTATAAATACAAAAATGAAGGGAACATACAAATTGTGCCCAAAAAATGAAAAAGACCCTATAGTTTCAATTATTCAAAATAGAGCCATCCTTTAAAATGACAAATGCATGGATCCTTAACCATATCTAAAAATATTTATGGGGTTCATTAAACATAGCAAGGTGGATATAAACACTTGATACATAACTTATAGTATTACCACAATACAATGGATGGGACACAATATTTATGAATTATGATATTCTCCAACTTTTCCAATATATATGGGTTACATTATACCATCAATTTCATGTGGACCAAAGATAGTAAACCTTGATATATAGGTAATAGGACGACAACCAAATTTGACTCCATTAGTGTAGGATTTTTCCCACTTTTGGTTTTACCTACATAGTTATTAGTCAACTTACTTAGGGTTTTTAAGGTCATTAGGATAAATATAATTAATGTGTTTTATAATGATGAGTTGATTATTTACCTTTTTGGTGACCTAATATCTCACTATATAATGTACTTTCTTTGTACTTTTTGTCTAATGAATTAATTAATAAACTATTATGTATGCCCATTTTTGCTTTGGATTGCTCTCACCTACTCTATTTTTCATGCAATATATGACATTAAAATATCTTGGAGTGATCTGACATGGTATCAAATCTCATATCTGATGATCATTTTACCATTTCTAAAATCCTTAGTGAAATCTTTCTTACATGCATTTTCGTTGTTTTTCTTGATTTTTGGTAGTTTCATAGGTTTGGTGGGATTTTATGAAAATTTGTGAAAAATATATAGATGAAGTATACAATTAAAAAATATATAGTTACATTATATTTTAAAGGCACCAAAACCCTAAAATTGATTGTAAACATGACCTAGATTCGCGATAGTTATTTTCAACCATTTTTGGAGGGTTTTGAGGCTTTTTCAGTGGTTTCATGCATATCCATACAATAGGATTCTCAAATTAGGAAATAATTTTGAGGTTTTTATAAGTTTTTTGAGTTATTAAATGGGTATTTATTAGTTTTTGGATAAAACATGCAAAATTTACATATTTTTAGGTTTTCCAATTTGATAGAGTTTCCAACCCTTGTAGGCAGTTTTGGTAGTTTTTTGAAATTTTTAAGAATTATATCATAGGTTTTATAATAATATATATAAAAACACTCTTAAATATAATTTTCATGGTTTTAAAACTTTAGCCAATGGGAAAACACTAAGTTCCATACATTTGCCTCAATGGAAATAAGGACCCCTTCAAATATTGCCCCCCTAGTCATATGGTGTGGTCACAATGGGGAGAGGCTTAAATCTTCATTCCTACTTGTTGGGCCTTAAATTTAACATCAACCCAAATATCTAATCAACCCATTTTTTTAATTTAATTTGGGTGTCTCCAAACATTTTCAAATTCATGTTGGGTGGAGATTTTTTGTGTGAGCTTAGATTTTCAAACAACCATAACTTTTAATTAGTAACTCCTTTTTAGTGTTATATTCTTCAAAAGTTCCTTTTTTATGATATATACATTGGTGAAGTTTTTAATCCTCTAAAACTACCTATTATTCATAAATTATACTTCTTGGATGCATATTTCATAGAGCCAGAGGTCCCTCCAGTTTCTTTTACTTATGCACTTAACACTAAAGACACATTCTCAATTGTGTCTAATGTTTATATGAGCGTGATCATATTTAAAACATTATGTGAGAGTAAATATTGATATTTATGAGTGGTATTATGCGGTGTTGTATTTTTATTTCTCTTATACACTCTCATTTTTATCATTATATCGACTCCTACACTTACTACTCATTTGGATGCATTCTTGGATATGTCCAATTCCTCTTTGTTAATGGGAATTATTATTATAAGGGTGATTATAGTTTATGTTATGAATTTATTCACTTCTTTTTTGTCTTATCTCTATCATGTTGACTTCACTTGAGAGATACCTATGGAATAGAGTTGATTCTAAACCAATGGTTCCTCTTGGAAACACCAACTATGCTTCTTAACATGCTTATATGGAACACTTGTTCATGAAAAAGGGAAAGAATAATATTATATTCCTATATGGATAGATTACTACTCCCATTGATCATGTTCAGCATAATAAGTGGGATAATTCTTGTGACAAGTTTTTTGGTATCTTACTATTACATGTTTCCATGGATATTCATCACCATGTGAAACATACAACATGTCCCTGCACTATTTGGAGCAATATTTAGTCTCTTTGGAGATCTTGATGGGTTTTATATCATTTCTCCTCCTCTTCCTATCATCTCTTTAGATACTCTTGTAATCCCTCCTCCTACTCTTATTTATTATGATGAAACAACCATGGTGGAAATTACTCTTTCTTCTATTGAATCACCACTACAAGATGAGATTCTACCTAAACTTAGTTATTATATTACAGATTCTACTTATGTTACTATGCAAGATGTTATTCTTATGGATCCATCATATATCATTACTTCATAATACTCTATTATTTATAATGAGAGTATACCTTGTGATAATACCGATGACCCTTCTTTTATTATGGATATTCAGTCTATAGATATGTATGTTTCATCTATAGTCTCTTCTTCAGTGTTGAGGGTTGTTAAGTTTTTCTCTCTAATTCACATGGATATTCCTTCAATGAATGTTTCATGACATTATTATTTATCAAAATCACTTGTAATTGATGACACTTTTGATCTTGAGTACATCTCTGATATTGATGAATATTCTTCTAGCACATATGACTAATGTAGTGATGGGACACACCTCTGCCATCTCCTTGTCAAATTATATAATTTTTAGGGGTTAGTTTTTGATCCACCTACTTATGTTCCATTTCTGACATTATATGGTGTATGTATAATGGCCCAAGACTCATCAAACATCAAGTAGTCTAATATATAGTTACAATTCATTCCATTGTCCATTTTAGCCTTTTCTTCCATTACACCATCATCACATAGAGTAGTTGGATCATATAATATGCATAAGGAACATAGTTATTTTTATAGGAACCACACATTGGTTAGAGATCCATCAATAACTTAGTGGACACATTCACTATTCCAAGGTGATCCACTCTTCACTACACCTACTTATGATAGGTTCATTTAAATGGCATTACATTCAGTGTGATTCATGCAAAACCACTATGTAGTTGAATGCATTTATCATTTGTTCTATTGTGTAAAGCTCACAAATATCATGCACACTCCTTTGCCTAACATTTTCTCATAAAATTTCACATAATTATTGCACCTACTCATAGAATTTCATGCAATGGTCACCTAAAATTGTAGCCTATGCATCTCATTACACACCCCAAAAATTTCATTCCTATACACTTCATGGGCATCTACTCATATGCTCACTTACTTCCTTGGGACCCACCTTAGTATATCCACATGTCAACCTACCCAGACTATGTGATTCAAAATGTGTCCCAACTAGATTTTAATAACTAATTGAGTGTCATAGGATTAGGAATTATTGAAGATGGCCTAGAGATTAACTATTCAGACCATTGTCATCTACAACATCTAATAGGATATAAACACACCTATCAATATCTTCCTTGGTAGTCGTACAAAATTCATACTGATCTTATATTATTCATATTAAATATGTAACATATGCATTTGGATAAAGTGAATGAACATAATCAGATCAATTCCATCTTACACAATCGTAACATAGTTGGATTGTTTTATACATACACTATATACATTATGCTTTGTATTCCCTATTATTTCACTTATGGATATAAGTTGCATTTCCTACAAGTAATACTTACACTCCTTGAATGTGTGTTTGATTATTCCATTTGAATACTCTTTATGATAAATTTGGTTATCTCATGCACACTCAATCCTAGGCCCCATGGTGTAGATCATCAACATTAGAGCTTTGATCTATTTATTTATATGCCTATAAATGCATGAACACAATTAGAGATAAGGTTTAATAGTTAATTTTATTTCATAG
Organism: Torreya grandis; assembly: GCA_037957365.1. NCBI lineage: Eukaryota > Viridiplantae > Streptophyta > Pinopsida > Cupressales > Taxaceae > Torreya > Torreya grandis. The sequence continues at coordinate 1,436,755 of JARHVA010001158.1, read as the reverse complement.
ATTTTAGAATAATGTCATATCAAATGCATGATGTCTAACACCTGAAATCAACATGAGGCATCTCCATAAGTTCAAAGGCTCATTGTTTATGCACTAGAGGCACATCACATAGAAATTTTTGGCCAGTTCTATGAATTGATGATGTAGATCAAATTGACACATTCTCATTCATCTCAATAGTATGATCCATAATGGTTTCATCAATAAATCTCATTTAAAGTATGATTCAATCTTGGCATACCTCTATTCAAAGATAAGATCAATGACAAGGCAGTAGATGCCTAGATTTGACAAATCAAAGTGCACTTCTCAGTCAACTAATTCATTGATGTTGAGAAAATCACCTTCATAGTAATAAATATGTTCATTATAGTTGTTCATGGATGGGAGAACTTTACTACATATCATTCATAACAGTGCATTATAATTGAATCATGGAAGACTTCTATTGATGCACTAAAGGAGGAATACTACACTCTATCACTCTTTGAAAATGAATAAATTAAGTTTCAATAACTATTCCAATGTAAGGATTAGTCATTGGAAGACTACACCAACATATTTCATGACTACTTGTTTTTTCTAGAAAACTTGAGTGAAAAATATAGCGTGTTGAAGTATTTTAGTGAAATATCACCTTATATCCATGAAAAATTAAAGTTCTTAACTTTTAACACTTTGGGGCAAGCATATCAAAATGATATCAAGATCAAATCCAAGGAAAAGATGAAGTAACATAACACCTCTTCATCTAATTTAGTGTGTAAGGTCTAGCCCTTACAAAACTCCACATCATAGCCCCTTGTGTAAAATCACTACCCTTCTCACAAAATTGAGTAGCCTCAGAAGACTGCACAACACCCAAAGGCTCCTATACCTTCTATTTTATATAAAGGCAAGAATAAGTCTGGTGATAAGTAGTGCCATCATGATCACTCATCCACCCAAGATGACTCCAAATTCCTTGTGTAGTAGTCCTTGCTTGTACAATCTACATTAGGACCAACAAAGATGGATAATAATGTTCTAGATTATTCTTATCTAAACACCAACACCATTAGAATTGATATATATCTAAAGAGAATGAATGTAAATTCCATACCAAGTTTAGGGTGAAGGGTTAACCTCTCCATATCATCATTGATAGTGGAATTTAGAATAATAACATTGCATAATCAATAAATCAATGCCTTGGTCTTACCACTATTACACACCCTAAGCCATATTGTTTGGAGTGGTTGTAGTAAGGGAAAGATAAACAAGTCTAGTGATAGTGTACTTCTTAGTATAAAGTTAGTTCTATGGAGGATAACATCACTTATGAAATCACACTTTTGGTAGCCTATGAAATCTTCTGGGAAGACCATATCTTTATGATTGTGAAGCTACATATCAAGCCAATCCATAACATTAGAATATTCATGCCAAATATAACTTATAACACTTATTTGAGTCAATTATCATGACCAAAGTTACCTTGGTCTCCACTAAGCAATGTTATAAACTTGTCTCACATGCATAAAATTTAGTGTTACTCAAAGTATGCCTTCACACACCTATAAAACAAATGACAAAACACACACTAATAGTTCACAACACTTTCATAATTTCACAATAGTAATAACTGGACAAGTTACAAGAGTATCATAGAAAAGTATTCACATAGATTAAAGACCTTAAAACACACTATGAAGTAAAAAACCACATAAATTTGGTCCTTATATCCTCTTTTAAAAATAGTTCCCTATATTGTAGATTAGTTTGGGAGAATGATGAAAAATGGTGCCAAATACAAGATCTCTTTGATCAAGTCAAGATTAGGTTTAACTCTTCACCTTAGAAGATTCCAATATTCCTTGCACTTAGGAGGGATGGGTCCTAGAGACTCTGTATAGACTATCACACACTTTTTCATTTTGTGTGAATGTAAAATCATGCACATGTTTAAACTTGATATGATAATATATTGTACATTCAACATGCCTACAAGAGATCCCTTCATAGCTCTATGAGTCATAATACATTCTAGACATGTCTTAGGTTTTAACCTTCAACACCTCTAGTTAGATCCTATCCCACACTAGTTAGGACTAAGTCGTATACATAGGAATGGGGAGAAAACAATGCTGAAATGTTTTTGTAACACATCTAGTCTATCCATCAATAGGTTTAGTAGATTCTCTCTCTCTCACAATAAAATTACAAGGAGGACCATGACACAGATCACACAACTCATGCATTCTGAGTTGACAATAATTTTTATTTTTAATTATAGAAGGAATGCTTTAAAGATCCACACTAAAATATCAACCATTTTCATTATGTTCCTTACACCATTCTACATGCAATTGATGAGAACATCTTTATTATTGATCTACCTTAATAATTGGGTATGCACCTACTCTTCAATGTAGAACTCATCAAGCCTAACACCAACCACTTATTGAGCTAATACTAACACAACATCCTTATGATTTAATTATAAAGCACTTATGACTTAAATAAAAGGACCAAATCATAAAATTGATAGAATATACACCCAACATCACACACATCAACTTTTTCAAGTGGTCAAGATTAGATAATACATCAATCAATATAAGTGGTAAACATCTCAACGACTTTGAGTGTAATTTCCTCAGATACACACCAATGTAATGGAGACCATTACTAGTAAATAAAGGGTGAATGATACATGTGTAGCCTCTATATATTTTAACACACTCCTCATTTATTCTAATACATAGAGCTTGTACCTCTGACATAAGCATACACACTCTTTTGCCAAAAATTTGTTAATAATTTTTCACATAATCCATACACTTGATCTTAGAATTTCATGCAATGGTCACTTGAGATCATAGACTTCACATCTCACTATGTACCCCATTGCTCTCATTTATACACACTTCATGGGCATCTTCTCATATGTTTTATTGATTCCTTAGGCCCCACCTTAGCATAACCACATGTCAGCTTACATTGATCACATGATTTAAAATGAGTCCCAAGTAACCATTAACCACCTATTGACCACTTTATAGTCCCAAAACGAGAAAGGGGTCAACCTAATTTCCTCAAATTCTCATCTATCATTAGTCTCATGGTTATCATTCCTTATGAGTTCGGAGGTTTGTTCAAGTAATTCACTATTTTATCATGTTACAACCTTGCTTTTTCAGTCTTCATATTTCCTTTCTAACTTAAATCAAGTGTCATCATGGTGGTTAATCATTTGAAATGGTCCTTGGTCACATGGAACTCCAATAAGTGAAAAATGCAATGTTGATGGTGAATTTATAAGGCAACCTAATGGAAACTCATAAATACCTTTGTTTTTCTTAGTCACATAAGGTATGTTCACTTTCAAGCCTTCAAAAACATCATGAAAAGTGTCTTAAGGTCAATTTTAGGTCTCGAATAAGTTATGAAAGTCTTTTCATAAGATATTGAGATGATATCTAGTTGATATTCCTCTTTAAGGTCATATATGTGTGCCAAAGCAATGTTTTTGGTCATAATGAGACCTAATCTAGACTTTATAGACCACTAATTCACATAACACACCTTCAATAGAATCCATAAACTTCATTATACCATTACTAAATTTTTTAATACCTCATTTAATCCATTACCATCATGGTTAACACCTAAATCCTCCCAAATGGGCCCCAAACATGCTAGATAGTGACTTTTCAACTCTCTCAATTCATACCATTAGGTTAAAAATGTCACATAACCCCTATTTTACCTCCATAACACCTGTTAATAATGTATTTTAGTTTTAATAAATAATAAATGTAGAGAAATTGTAGGCTAGATAGGTATCTCAAGTGGTACAGATTCATACAGTCCAAACTGGCTCATGTGGAGTCATGGTTTTATAGAGGGAGGTAAATAATTTAAAATGGAGAAGAAATAAATGTGTTTTAGTGTAAATAAATCTCATAAATATCCTATCTCCTTGAGATCATTGGTAGACTCAGAGAGCTACCTAGGTTTATGTTTATACTGTATGAAAGAGAGAATGGAGGCCCAAGCTCATAACCAGAGGAAGTACATTTAGTCAAATTCCACCCATGGGAATTTTTTTGTGATTGGTCTCATTATTTATATGAACATTCCATAATAACTTAAGGAATATATATGTGATCCCCATCTACACAAGCCAAGTTAGACACAATAGTTTTCATGGATTGTTGGCTTGCCTTCTCAAACTAATGATTGATGTTTCTTTGGGTCTTGAAGGATCATACCATATCATTTTCAATAATTGAATAACATGTTTGAGATACTATAACTATAAAAACTTAAATAATATCTCCTATGAGTAATTTATAGGTTAGTTTGTGCAATGAAGAAAGGTTGAATGTCCTTATCAGAAGTTGTTAGCTGAGTTAAAAAGTTGGTAGAGTGTTTTAAAGTTTTCCCGTGCCTCATTAATTAAGATAGAGGTCCAATAGCCTATTGTCATTTCAAATGATCTTCAATAATAATGGGAATATATATATATGTGAGGGCCACTATGGTGAACACTATACATGATCCAATGGCATCTGTAGAGTCTTCAAATACAAATCAAAAATATGGAAGGAGGTGTTAAATTGATAATGGATCATCATCATGCCCTTGTGAATAATATTTTGTACTTCCATGATAGAATTAAAGGCTTATAAACCATCTTAATAGCCTCTAATCTCAATTAGTTTTATCAAAGTTTAAGGTCTTTTAAAAAAATTAAGGTTCCTCATAGATTCCTAGGCTCCATCTTTTAGCAATGTATGCTTCATTTCTACCTCTAAAGTACTATGTTTGTTTAGGTATATGTGTGAGGGTCTGAAAGGTTCATAGGTTTTTTCAAGGAAGGTTCCCCATACTCTATCTCACTCCATTTTAATACTTTTATAATTTCACATGTTTTCCACTGCCATTCATACTATGTTAACCTTATTTTCATGTTCCACACTATATATTCATCCACTGTCACCCTTCACTCCAAGTCTAGATCATGCCAATAGACTTTCATACCCCGCTTTGAACCCTCAAGAGTAATTAAACCATATAATTTTGGACCTATATGGTTATATACCTAACTAATGAGGTAGATAGCCACCTACAGCTAGCCCTTTTAAGCCTACTATAGTAAAGTCTCCAAAGGGCATTATATAGACCATTCAAAGGCATGAGGACTAGTGTGAGTATAAGAGGGTATATATTATAGGGGTATGAGTGAATATATTAAGGTGTTAATATATTTTGAGTATCTATTGATCACTCTTCACTCATACAAACAAGATAAATAAACCTTGTAAATAGTAAGTATATATGAGTGTGTAACTACAATAGATTAATACATCTAAAGGACCATACATTTATTATAGTAAAAATGAATCAGTAATGAAAATATGATTGGGGTTAATACTATATTAGACTTAAAATTTTATGGTCATCACCTCTAAGAAGGCAAAGGAGCATCAAAATAGGCTTGAGATTACATAGGCATACTCAAATATGAGCCCTAAGTTTGAAGAAGGGTAGTGTATGAAATCAGAGAAAACTTTGGTAAATCACCATATGAGAGTATATTCATCATTTAGACATGTTATGGACATATAATTATCATTATAACCTAAATAAACTAGGGATAATTCCATACTCATACCTTTTATATCTGGTTACTCAATCAAATAGGTAGTTCATAGCTAGTCTAATCAAAATGAGTGTTTGAGACCCCTGTAGGCATGTAAAAGCCTAAAAATTAAGTAAAAATGGTTATCAAAACCAATTAAAAGTATTAATTCCTCCATTTTTTTATAAAAATGGTGGGTATACCCACTATTTTGTGTCAAACCAAGCCCTATCTATGACAATTAGTTTTGTGGTCTGAAGGGTGGATCCATGCAATGAAGGGTCGATAAATAGTTTGGAATCCAAATAAGGTTTTAGAGCAGTGAAAAATGATGGATAAGTGACTCATACCTCCTTAAAAAAAATCAATATTCAAATCTATATTCAAGTGCCTTAATGATAGACCAAGCAGGCATGCCTTAAGCCTAATCTTAAACCCTACTACCACATCAAGGTTTCTCCAAGCTCTTAAAGTAAGTCGGACAGTAAATGAGGGGTATATAAAGATTTTAAGACACTAATAATTAGGTTTAAAGTGAAAAAAGGGGAGAAAAAAGGAAAAATGGATTCAAAATCTTGCTCAAGCTACTTACCCTAAACACATTCAACTCAAGATATAACTTCAAGTGCTCACCTACTTCATCACATGGATGATTAGGGCCAAAGATATTAGGGAATAAGTCTCCATATGGAATAAATATTCATTAAATATTATTTTTAAGTTGGGGGCTAACCTTTATGAATAAACCTTAAAAAATAACTAGTCAGAATTGGTTTACAAACAACCCTAGTGTCACCTTCCAACATTCCTATCTCCCCACACCCTTTGCATGGAAACTCAAGTAATTAATGGAAGATTAAGAGGTAAATGCACTTTAGATTCATGGAATTTATTCTTGGTTTGGATTTATTTACATGATGAATGATAGTTAAGATGGTGGACATCTCAAACTATGCATAAACCCAAGAAGTGACCCAATGGTGGATTTTTTACTCAAAACCCATCTAGATGAAGTGGTTTGACCATGAAATGACTTTTAAGGTCTCCTCAATTCTTATGACCATCATAGTGACTCATTGGTTGGCACATGTAGGATTCAAGTTATATAGAATAGAACTAAGAGTGTTAGCTTGAGACGAAGATTAAGGAGATGGGGAGTGTTTGTGTATACAATGTGGTCAAAGAGGAAGAATGAGTCCTAAAATATCTGAATAAGTCCTTTAGTAGTCATTAAAGTGACCACTATGACTAGTTCTACAAGGCAAGAAAGCACATGTGTTAGAATTAATGTATATGCTCATCCAAATGGAATCAAATGGTCCAATCAAGCCAATGATTATACTTCATAGGATATCTGTGGTAATTTATAGGTTGTATATGATGAAAGAGTGCCTTGAAACCCTAATGTTTAGACCAAACTTCATGATGTAGGTCTAAAGATAGACTATCCATCATCTACACTATGATTGTGTCACCAAAAGGTGGAGTAGAGATCAATTTGAGGAGCTTTAATACTTATAAGATTTTTTGGGAAATTCATCACAGTGTATGGAATCTCTTTGGCTAATTCAAACCCCAAGCAAAGCCACTATAATTGATAATTTTACCTATAGGCATTCAAAACCTACTCAAAAGATATGTTTCTTACACAAAGAGACTATTAAAATTCTCATCATAGTTTAGATGCTATGCATGGTTATCCTAACACTTTAGGGGAGGTGGGGAGGTCTATTGGCTTACATTTAGTACAAGTATTTTAGATTCCAAGCCCTAGTCTCTATGAGCCATCCCTAAGACCCCCAAACACTACTAAACCCCCCTTAAACCCTAATAGTCACTTAAATAGAGAGGTTTAATGAAAAATGTACTCAAATACTTATAAATTTATTTAATAACACCTAGAGCATGTTGATATCTCAGAGGGGATCATGTCTATAACACCTGATGGTATAGAGGTTAGTTTGACATCTAATGAAAGTGTAAATTTGTAAGGTTTTGGGTATAAGATGTGTTTTATAGTATAACCAAGAGTTCAAATCTATGAAAAAGGTATGATCTAGACTTATTTTACTCCTCTAATTCCAAAATTATCTATGGATCTAATTGTAAGTTTTTCTATTATCTCCTTCTAAGAAGCCAGTTTATGAAACCAATTTGAGTAGTTTTGTCATACAAGGAAAATGAGTTATAAGTGAAAGATAGTTAGGAAGGATTAAGTGTAGATGTAAGGATTTAATAAAATAATATTTTAGGTCTTATATAATGACTTGAAGGCTTGATTTATCTATTCTAATCACCTAAGAAGTAGATGAGCAAAAAGATGGAGAACAAGCATAATAAACCTATTTATCTTGTAGGTAGAAGGTCCTAGTGGGTGTGGAATGATATGAGTAGGTTAATGGTCCACCATTTCACCTGGTAACTATCCATATAGTAAATTATATACCAAATTAAATACCATTATGACATGGTAGAGGTAGTTTCAAGGACAAGTCTACATATACATTGAAGGGGAGGATTCTCAACACCTCTTAGAGGCCTATCCACACACATTTGCATTATATAACTACCATTGGAGAGAATATTGGGATATTTTGAGAATCTTAAAGTCCTACATGAATTCAAATATGGGAGTTATAACTTCCATACCTGATCTTATTGCCAAAGTGGGCTCATCGACGGAGTGTCAATACTTAAGGAGGGGAGAATATTCTATTGTAACTATCATATGCCAACTTGGCCTCATTCATGGAGTATATTACATCTATAATATTATCTCTTATCTCTCAAACATTATGTTTAAGTAGGCATTCAACTCTTATTTTGGCATCCCTCGACTCGGTGTAATAAATCTTTGCCAAAATTACCTTGTACTCATTTTGATCAATAGAAAAATAGCTATAGATTTATTGTTGAATGATAATGTGCATCATAAGAGTTGATTTATATAACGTATGAATGTTTTTGTCATTTTTAGGTCCTTTCATGAACCTAAATTTAGATTATTAGTCTATTATAGGTTATATGAAGTGTTGGTAAATAGAGCTATTCTTGAAGTGTCATAAGCCAATAGTGTCTTGTGCAAATCTAGACCTTTATCCTTCAAGTTATATAACTCTTAATCAACCTCCATATGAAACATTCATGCTTGTAACATTTTCAAGAGGACCAATTAGTTTTAATCTTTATTAGGTTCATTAGTGTGTTCAAAGGATAAACTTAGTGTATCTTCAATCACTGGTACATCACCATTTTAGAATAGGTTCTTTTACCAATTGTATCTCTTTTCCATTTTCATTGCAATAATATTAGGTCTTAGAGAGAGAATATAAATGAAAAATTATTTGAGTTAACCCCATCAAAACTAGAGCTTTAACCTGCATCTTAGGTAGCCCACATCCTATAGGTCACTCTAATGTTAGTCTAGATTTGAGGTGGATATGAATAATCTTTCTCAACAAGGGGGAAACCTAGTTACCTAAAAACACCAAGGATCATGGGATTTTGAATCAATTAATACAACCTAAACATTAACTATTAAGACCATTGTGAACTACCACATCTAACAAGAGATCGATGCACCTATCAACATCTTGCTTGGTATGTATACAATAGTTCATATTGATTTTGTATTATATATGTTAGATATGTAACATATGAATATATCCAAATTAAATGAATATATCCATATCAATCCCATCTTAAATAGTCATAACATAATTATCCTGATCATATATCTACTCTATATACATGCAATATATACTTGTATTCTATATTCCCTATTCTTTCATTTATGAATATAAGTTACATTTCCTACAAGTAAAACTTTCAATCTAGTGAATGTGAGTTTTATTATTATATATAAATACTCTTTTTTCATTCACTTTTCAAAACAAAAATTGGTTACCACCCACACACTCATGGCTAGGCCTCATGGTGCAGATCAAAGTGCTTGTGCATGATCTTTCTAGACTTGTGCCATACTTTTGTTTTGGAACCTACTCAAAGATATTTGTACTAATTCTTCCTTCATCTTCCACTATGGAATGGGTATAATTTTAGTAAACCATTATAATTTGTCCTTTTTAAAATGAAAGAAACCTTTTTTGATGCAGATAGATCTTCTTCAGTCTTTAGTAGACGATCTCATTAGTGAAATTCATCATTCTACATGCTTTACTACATGTAGCTTCAACATATTATATGGATAATTATTAGTTTTTATCTATATGTGCTTTGTTTCTATAACTTGTGGATGAATTTTTGGTTGTGCCTAACATCCTTAGAACATTTAATTTTTCTCACTTTGATATCTTTTTAGAGATAATTTTTATCATATAATTTTTCTCTTTTTCTCTAGCTTATGGGAATTGCATTATGCTTGGGTACCTCATCAAGCCTTGTTGTTGAGACATAATTATTATACCCACCTAAGCTAAAATTCAAGGGGCTATTGATGTATTATTTTTTCCACTTTCAAATTTACCTAAATGGTTATTAGTTTTCTTAGGTTTTGTCATGTCCCCTTTTTAGTTGACATGTTTAGAATTAATGGTTAGCCTATTATGCAACCCTCGTAGGCTGATAGGATGGTTAGAGGGTCTTGATGGAGATTGGCTTGGCTTTGTTTAGCAAAATTTTTTTAGTTGGCTTTCTTTTGGGCTCGATCGGACATGTATTGAGGGAGATATTAATATTTTATTGATTCAATTAAATATTAATTATTTAGCCTATTTTTAATTATGAAACCCTAATTCTAATTTAAGAAACCCTAATTAGGGCAAGTGCATCGTTTGGAGGATATACGGGTTTCTCATAGGAGGGAGAGGCATATTATGAATGATTATTGATTTTGATATTGAAGAATTCTTCTGTGAAGGCTGAGCCAAGGGTTCCAGGATTCCATCTACATTGGAGAACATCCACTCTTCAGTGTGTGTGATTTAGAGGCTGTGAAATATTAGCTGATCTATTACCGATTTGAGAGATAGCTTCATATAGAAGTTATCACAGAGGTTTACAGATTTGAGAGGTAACTTCATACAAAATTTTTCACAGAGCTTTCCAAGTATTTATTTTATTAGGTTTTTGATTCAATAAGTTATACAGATAGAGATCTTCTATATTAGAGTCATATATCTTGAGATCAGGGGTCCAACAAATAGGGTGTGCTATATCGGCAACTGTACAAAGTTCGTACAGATCCATATAGATCTATGTAGAGACTGACATCAATAGGCAGAGACCAATAGAGGCTGACATTGGCCAACCTCACACTGACATCATTAGGTTAACGATGCCAGTTGACTGATGATGGCAGTATAATCGATGTCGATGACTGTGTTTTTGACACAGCAAGACAAGACGTGCTAGATTCATGTTTTATTCCTAGTTTGTGGAATACTCAAGTTTTTAAGACCGTATTTGAATATTATTTAATATGCATGACAGAGGATATCTATTGTAATAGTCTAAGTGAATAAATAAGAGATTATATTGTGATTTATTTATTTATTTTGAATTTATTCTGCAAAATCATATCTCTATTCAGAGCTTTTGTATTTTTATATTCTCTATTTGAAGGGGATATTACAATGGTATTAGAGCCAAATTCCTGCCATCTTATTGGGTAGATTGATCTGTACAGGGATAGCTCTGATACAGTGGTATCAGAGCTAAATCCTGCCATCTTGAGGATTTATAGATCTTATGTAGCCATAAGAGTTGGGACCACACAGGTATAACACACGTAGTAGAGCCTTGCTTGAAGGTACCCAGGTGTTAGATTAGCCACTGATCATCATGAGTGATAGATGTGAGGGTACCCCACCCAGGGGCCACTGACATAATGATGATCCAGGTACTAGAGAAGCCTATCGTGAGATGACACATGCACTACAGGCACTTACTACTATGATAAGGAGGATGAATGCACTTGATAGACAGAATGGGGAACAAGGAGATAACAGGGGTGCTATTGTTAATCAGAGACCACAGCTGACCCATTCCAAGACCACTGATAGACCTAAATGGCCTACATTTGTATATGATGAACCAGAAGAAGCACCAGCAGAGGAGGCGGCAGGTGATTCCCTATTTGCAGATACCCTCATGGCTGCAACTGATGAGTGGAACTTATTATCTCCTCAAGTTTAGGATAAGATGTCATTTGATCATTTTGTTAGTATGAGGAGAGAGCACTACAGATTGGTTAGATAGGACAGGAGGCCTAGAGGTCAACTCAGTGAGCTGAAGAAGGCTACTGGTAAGCTTTCTTTGACTATTTTTGATGGTAGCAACAAGATGATAGCTCAAGCTTGGGTTCATAAGCTTGACACATTCTTGGCATTGAGGCCAATGATAGAGATAGAGGCCATCAAATATGCCACTTTGCACTTGGATGGAGTAGCTCATGATTGGTGGTACCATGGTATGGTAACACTTTAGCACAACCAGGTGACAGAGTACTAGGACTTTGTGGATAGGTTGGTTGAGAGGTTTGATAGGAAAGATCCCGAGGTTTACTTTCAAGATCTGGACTAGTTGAAACAAACAGGTAACTTGGAGTCCTTCATTGGTGAGTTTTAGCGATTGGCAGTCATGGTGCCAAATATTTCATAGCGTAGATTGGTAGTTCTCTTCATGGAGGGATTGACAGAACCATTGAGAGGTTGGATCAAAGCCTTTGATCCTCCTTCATTATAGGTAGCTATGAAGAAGGCCCATATTATGGAGATGGTAGCCCCATCCAATAAATCTAACTCAGGAGGTATTTCTTCATCTAGGGCCCATAAGTGCTTCAACGGTAATAGAGAGAGACCATATTTTAACATAGATAAATCAGGTGTTAAGAATGATTCTAAGGCAAATCCTATAGCACCACCTTTAGATTGAGAGGCTCTTAATGATCTACGTAGGAAGAAGCTTTGATTTTATTGCAAAGGTCCCTATGATGCCAATCACGATTGTCCTTTGAGGCCTAAGGGCAAGGCAAATCATGTGATGTGGGCGTATTATGAGGATTCAGATTCAGAGGGTTCTGAACAGCAAGATGGTTCTGAGGAGGCAGAGGCTTTAGAGCCTAAGGTATAGGTAGATTTAGAGCTTCATATATAGGAGGCACACCTATCTATCATTCAGTTGGATTAGTCATTTAGACTCCATGGAGTTTTGGCAGGATAGAAGGTCATCACCCTTCTTGATATAGGAGCCACACATAATTTTATAGATGCTAGATTTGTGGAGAAGCGTGGACTCACTACTAAAGATTTTGAGGGCATTAGAGTTAAGGTAGCTGATGGTCACACTCTTAGGTGTGAGCATATGATTAGAGACCTCCCATTGCACTTGAACAACTATGAGTTCAAGGCTGATTATTATGTGGTGAACATGGGGGATATAAACTTAGTCTTGGGTATGAAGTGGCTTCATTCATTTGAGGAAGTTACTCTTTGTCTCAAGGACATGGAGGTTCACTTTGATGTTGATGGGAAGACACACATTATTAAGGCAATATGGGGTAGTAGCTTCAAACATATGTTTTTTCATTGGATGGAGAGGCTCATACGAGATGACATGATAGAGTGCGCTACCGAGTGCACATTGGCACCAACATAGGAGAGACAGGTAGACGAGCTTTGTCTTTAGGTGAATTCAGTTTAGGAGATAACACATGTGATAGGGACTTAGCTTTCTATTACAGTCGGGTCACAAGTTGATGATGATATGAGTATGTCTAGCATTCATATTCCAGATTCAGATATTATTCAGGTAAGGAGTTTACTTGAGTTGTCAGTTGATTTTCATTTATGGATTGGATGTTGGGATTCTTATCTTAGTACTAGAGATGATGTGATGCCATTAGATGAGAGTTGTGATGGACATGGCATGGAGTTTGTATTGATTGACAGCGGTGGAGATCATGACTACATTTGGGATCCAAGGGGATTGATTGGTTTATCATTCAGCGATTGCTTGAGGGCAAACAATTTTAGGAGGGGCAGATTGTCATGTCCCCTTTTTAGTTGACATGTTTAGAATTGATGGTTAGCCTATTATGCAACCCTCGTAGGCTGATAGGATGGTTAGAGGGTCTTGATGGAGATTGGCTTGGCTTCTTTTAGCAGAATTTTTTTAGTTGGCTTTCATTTGGGCTCGATCGGACATGTATTGAGGGAGATATTAATATTTTATTGATTCAATTAAATATTAATTATTTAGCCTATTTTTAATTATGAAACCCTAATTCTAATTTAAGAAACCCTAATTAGGGCATGTGCATCTTTTGGAGGATATAAGGGTTTCTCATAGGAGGGAGAGGCATATTATGAATGATTATTGGTTTTGATATTGAAGAATTCTTCTGTGAAGACTGAGCCAAGGGTTTTAGGATTCCATCTGCATTGGAGAACATCCACTCTTTAGTGTGTGTGATTCAGAGGCTGTGAAATATCAGTTGATCTATTGCCGATTTGAGAGATAACTTCATACAAAAGTTATCACAGAGGTTTACAGATTTGAGAGGTAACTTCATACAGAAGTTGTCACAGCGCTTTCCAGGTATTTATTTTATTAGGTTTTTGATTCAATAAGTTATACAGATAGAGATATTTTGTATTAGAGTCATATATCTTGAGATCAAGGGTCCAACAAATAGGGTGTGATATATTGGCAGCCGTACAAAGTTCATACAGATCTGTGCAGAGATGGAAATCGGTAGGAAGAGACCGACATCGACAGGTGGAAACTGACAGAGGCTGACATCGGCCGACCTTACACTGACGTCAATAGGTTAATGATGCCAGTCGACTGACAACGGTATTATAACCAACATTGGTGACTGTGTTTTTGACACAGCAGGCCGAGATGTGCTAGATTCATGTTTTATTCCTAGTTTACAAAATACTCAGGTTTTTAAGACCGTATTTGAATATTATTTAATATGCATGACAGAGGATATCTATTGTAATAGTCTGAGTGAATAAATAAGAGATTATATTGTGATTTATTTATTTATTTTGAATTTATTCTACAAAATCATATCTCTGTTCAGAGCTTTTGTATTTTTATATTCTCTATTTGAAGGGGATATTACAGGTTTGTTAAGGTCATTAGGGGAATACACATAAAGTGTTTTCTAATAGTGAGTTGAATAGTAACCTTTTTGGTGACCTGATCTCTCACTATATAATGTACTTTGTAATTTTTGGATAATGAATCAATCAATAAACTATTATTAATACCACTTTTGCTTTGTATTATTGTCACCTACTCTTAGGGTTTTCATGCAATCTATGATGTTTAAAGATCTTGGAGTGATCTCATAAACTCTGCATCTCAACCAACATTAGTTAATTGAAATGCAATAAATTTTTAGTGCCACATGTCAATACCTTAATTTCCATCATGATAAAAAATAAATTTTTATCCTACATGATGGATACAAGGAAAATTAGATACACATAATTTCTAGTAAAAGGTTACTATAAAATATAGAAGCATTTGAAATAAATCACTATAAAATGTTTTGGCAATCAAGACCATCGTAAATCACCTTAAATCCTAAATTTAAATTATTATTTGACTAAATTGGTTTCAATATTATAAAAACATCCAAAAGATTAAAAATATTTTAAAAATACAAAAATATTCAGTATTTACATACCTTATTAGTCCCATAGCATCTATGTAATTAGTTCTATGTTGGTAGTGAGCATATCATCTATTTATATATAAACATTTTTTTCACACTTATTTTGAGTGTAATATAGGCATACCAAGGCACATGATCTATGTACTTTCGAATTTTAGTCCTTTCCTCTATTCCTGTCAGTTAGCCATTGGGTGCATTCACTTCATTGATCATGCTACACCTAGATTATATCATCATTCTTAATTACCATGTTTGAACTTAGATACATACACATGCCTTTATCCATGCTTATATCTTTCATAGTGTACTTTATATGTTATGTACTTGACTTTTTTTATAACACATATATTCAGGGAGTAGTGTGATATGTTTGTGTTAGATGCTCATCTTCCATGCTTTTCATTTATGTAATTCCTTGAGTGTCTTATATTAAATGTTTTTTTTTTATCATTCAATCATTTGAATATATTCCATTTATTGTGGCCCTCATGCCTATGTTTTCCTATTGTGACATTTGTATATGTCATAGTTTGATAAATGTGGACATTTGAATATGTATTTCTATGCTTTAAGGACATTTGACTAAGTCTTGTTCCATCAACTATGTGACATTTGAACATTCCCCTTGTTTTAGGTCTCCTTAGAACATTACATTTTGATTTATTTTTTATTTCTCTTGTGTGTGTGCTTGATTATTTATTAAGCTTGTGATATTAATATATAGATGTTATCATGATTCACATCATGCATCTTAGGAATTGATATGATCACATAATATTTTTAACCCTAAATTAAGATGGGTCAATATAGTATAGGTTTAATAATATATAAATTAATAAGCACAAGGGTGATAATTAGATCTATATCAAGCCAATTAATTTATAAATGTGGATAAACAATATTCTAAATTTATAATACTTAGATATTATTGGGAGTAGAATGAGGCTACAAAAATCCCAATGTAATTGGTAGACATGTGTATGAATTTCACTATTTTTTATTTTATATCTATTTTTGTATGTATTTGGCACTTGAAAGAATAGAAATAGTTTGTATAATGTGAAGAGTCTTCTCTTTGGATGTAGGTATTGACCAATTTCAACCCCCAAGGTCAAAATGTCAACCCCTATAGGCAAAAACTTTCTTGTCATGTCTTATCAAACCTTTTAAAAGACTTTTCATGATTTATTAGGTCTTTAGATAGCCTTTTCAAAACCTTACTATAATTTTGTAAGGTTTGTTTGGAGAAATTAAGGTAAGGTCTTGTTACGGTCTTGTAGTGGTCTGGTCTTGTTATGGTCTTTTAGTGGTCTAGTCATGTCATGGAGTGTTGAACTTGGTCAAATGTTGTATTAGGTACTTAGGTGTCCTTAAAGGTCATTTAATGCCATAATAAACTTATACAATCATTTCATGATGTTTTGGAGAAGTTGAGATTCTTTTGTGGACTTTAAATAGTGTTTTATGAAGAAAAAGGTGATTTTTGATAATTTTCATGTATGAAAAATCCTAAAAAAGTGAATATTCCATAAAAAACACTTTCCATGAACCTTATAATAGTTACATAACTGTCACATATGTCATCAAGTCATAAATTGGTCATCATCTTGATTTTGAGCACTTTGAAGGTGGTTTTGGGCACTTTTACAGACTTATGAACTCATCTTCAAGAAAAAATGTTTTGAAAGTGTCATTTAAAATTATATAGATGAAATATATGTTTGGTTTATAGAGAGAGGTCCTAAAATTTTTAATTTTTCTTAAGATTCTCCACCACTCTCTTCACAAGCTTGCAAGGGAAAAATTCAAGTGGATGATATAGACAAAGAAAAGAGAGTTGAGTACTATATTTTTTTCTAGAGGGGGTCCTAGTAGGCTTCCATTTTATGGAAATAGTTTTTATATTCATCCCATCTTATTTATGAAAAATCTCTAAGAGTGATAATAGATCACTATGCCTTGTCCATCCACGCAGTGTCTGATTTTTTTTCCTATTTCTCCACTTCAAAATTTGATGGATAAGAATGGTTTTAAGGATGTTTTCAAGTTAAAATGGATCCTTTATATTTTTATTTCATCAAAAAAATTAAATTCATGAGGTTCCTTCATCAAAGATAAGTATGTCTCAAGTGTATGGAATGTATCACCTCTGATTCAAGTTTTGGTTAGTCTAAATGGTTGATACCCTCAAAATTTTATAAATTCCTTAGTATTCATTAAAAACCCTTCAATATTATATCATCCATGTTCCCTCCCTATAAAAATGGTTCTTGGTGAATAAGTCCTTCAAAAGGTGTCATGTTCTTGTCTTTGGTAAGCATGACACAATGTATTAATAGTCCTCTAGAAATAAATGTTGTCCCAAGTGGAAATAAGAAACCAATGTAGCATGAGAGAATACCATGGATAAATTTAGTTCAAGGTGTTGAGAAGTGAGGTCAAATTTTTCTCTTAAATAATCTTGAATGTGTTTTAGTCACTCATAAGTTTGCAAACCCATCAATGAACATTCATGGGTCTAAGTCCATGTTGAAGGTGTTTTGGAAATATATAAGTGTATATTAGACTCATTGACATTAATTATAAATAAATAATCCTACTAAATATCATTAAGAAACATGGATGAGTATTCAAGACTCTAACTTCCATACAAAGCCTTGAACTAACCTTACATAGGCATGTATGGACCAAAGGAGAAAATATTGAGATGATACAATGTTTGATCAGAGATATATAAGACTTTTGAGAGTATAATAAATAATTGATAATATTTGATGAAATATTTATACTTCAAAATTAAAAAAATTAGTTGTTCTTTATTAGTCCATGTAGGTAAAATGAAGACCTATAGGTGACAGACTTGTAGGTCCTCATTTAGACAAAAGGACACTTGTCAGGTAAAATAAACATGAATACATATAGTGAAAATGAATGCAAAAATTAATTATGACACATATATCATTTTATATTCATGAAATGTTGACCTAACTAGTGTCATACTCACTAGGGAAGTTCACAAAATTAGCATGCATACATAGGTCTGAGTTTAAGACAAGAAGGCAAAGGTTTGAAAATGCCATTGAAAGGTCATGAAAATTATATAATAGTGAGAATGATTTTCCATGAGGTTTTATTATTATTAATGTGTCATTGTGGATTTGAAAAATCCAATCTCAAGATTACATGATCAGACTCTTTCCTAATGATCACCTACAACCACCTCTTGAGAAGGTAGTCTTAAACAATTTTGTGTTTAGGGAAGATGAAATGTGTAGGCAAGTTGAAGAGGAATTAAACACTCCCAAACATTATAAATACTTGATATGATCATTTGTGTGATATTAGGTTCCTAAAATAAATAATGCAGTCAAATGATTCTATAACCACTTACATATTACTTTGGTAAATGGATAGGTTATAGGTTTGAAGAGAAGCTTAAATACATAGTGATTGGTTTAAAGTTTTAAAGAATAGATGAAAAATTCTAGTATTCATTTGAAATTAAAATTTATCAAGGATAAATTGTAGATAAGATGATCAAATCAACATCTCTAAACCCCACATACACAGTTCATGATCACCTACAAGTTATTAAAAGGAGAAAACTAGTTTCAATCCTAAGGAAAGGGTAGAGTGTATGAAGGAAATATTGAAGTATATCTTAGGTGAACATACAATTCAATTATGTCATCTAAATATCAAATGAAGTATGATGGAACCAATGAGACTCGTCAAGACAAGCTCTCTAAACCCTTTATACATAGTCAAATGGTGTTTACTATTAGTGTAGGTTTTTATTTTTCCCTATTTATTAATTAGGGAAATTGTATTTCTTGTGCATACATGGAGTTTTCCTACATTTGTGGGATAGGCTAGTTTATGTGGAGGTGTGTGTCATAGATATGTCATAGTTGTCATAAGAATGTCATAAGTAACTCCCTTGATGGGAGTTACTTCTCTATTCTTAGCACCTTGTCACCACCTTTCAAGGAGGAGTTATAGTCTATTCTTGGGGTGTCTTGTCCACCTTTTGTGGAGGAGTTACTTACGTACTCTCCTATTTTTAGTCTTCAATTTGGCCATCTCATGCTAATCAGATTTTAGTTTTTTCCATTTTGTCTTGTGCAATTTATCTTCTTGTGTTATTTTCAAATTGCTTTAGCATCTATGTGGTGTGCACTTGTTCATCTTGTGTGATCACGTCTCCACTGCACTCGCGTTATCTAGATTTTAGAAACAAATCTAATATGGTATAAGAGTAAGAATGGTAATCATGTGTATGGTTATGCTTTTAGTTCATTTTGAAATCAAGAGGAGTGGAGTGCTCTTTGTTTTTTTTTTCTAGATTTGATCTAAAATAAAATATATATTTCATTTCTGGATAGTTTCATTGGGAATCCTTGGCCTTTGGGTGTCTTGGTTGTCTTCACTTCAGGGGCTACTTCAATAGTTAGCTTTGGCACCATTCCATTGTTGAGCACTCAACAACAAAGGAAGGAGCAGCACTCATCAATAAGGGAGGCGCACCACTCAGCAAGCTTTTGCACTCTAAGAGCTCAGCCTATAAACCCACGAACTTCTGGTCAGCAGTCCTTCCAACTTTGTGCCACAATCCTTCCAGCTAGGCACCTTCAGTTCTAGTAGTATAAGTCTATCATTCTATCATGCCAAGTAGTAGCAAGGCGCCTTCACTTCTGCCATGCCATTAGTTGTACGGTGTCCAAAATAGGTCTATTTTTTTGTGAATATGGTGCATTTTTCTTGTATTCTTTTACCCAAACCTGCTGTGCATTAAAGCCAGTAGATTTCATCATCTTTTCTTGCCCATTAAGGTGCCAAGTAGGCTGTATGGTGTCCATCAGGTCTGCACATTTATTTTTTTGCCTTTTCTGAGTCAAAATTTTGGACTGTTTACTTTTCAACGCCCCCTCCTTACTTGGCATCCCATTTGGCACCCCTTAGACACATGGCATCCATTATTATGTCTATGATTCATTTTTTTAAAGTTAAAATTGACTTGATAAAACAAAAATCAGTCAATTTGACTAAATATTTAGTTTTATAGACAGTTTTGTAATTTGGGGGTTTTCAATTAAAACTTGTATCTTTGCAAATCGAAGATGAAGGGTGAGGCCTAGGTTGGTGGGAGGCCAATTCCCCCTCACACAAACCTCCTTTGGATTCCTCATTTTGTGTTGAATCCAATAATTGGTTGGAAGGTCACTTTCTCTCTCAAAATAGGTATTTTTTTAATGTTTTAGTGTTTTTTTTGCAAAAACACTAGTTTACAAGAAAATTGAATCTTTAATATCTTGCAAACAGTAGCTCAGATTTGGGTGCCATTTTTTGTAAAAGTGTTTCTAATTCAATTATCCATAGCATAGGCTTGTTAGTTTTCAAAAATGCAGTAGTTTATAAATTGCCAAAAATTTGGGTCTCTCAGGACGCATTTTCGACTGAGTCCGACATCATGTTTGCTTTAGTCTTGCACTGATTGCTCTAAGAGAAATTCTCAGTTGAGTCTGATGTATTTTGAGCATGCACTTGCATATTTAGGGGGGGGGCTCAATATTTTTGGGGGTGTGATTGCTTTCCACAACTTGCAAATCTTTGCTTTCATTCTCCTTTCTGCATAATTTCACAACTTGCAATCAACACAACTTCACCTAAATTCAGCTAAAAATGGATTCTTATCAACTTAAACCCCTAACACCCATAAAATATCATGAATGGAAGGTTAAAATGTCAATCATTCTTAGAAGCAAAGGGTTGTATAGGATCACCATGGGTACTGAAGTAGAACCCAACACTGATGTTGAAAAGGTCAAGTGGTACAACCATAGTGATGAAGCCTATAGATTATTGAGCTTGTCTATGTCTCCAAAAATTCTCTTCCATCTAGAATCCTCCTAGACTCCCAATGACATATGGGACACCTTAGAAAATTTATTTGGAAAGCTTGATGAGATGAGAGGTCATGAGCTCGAAAATGAACTCATAAGTCTAACTCCTAGCAACTTTGACACCCTACATGACTTCTTCACCAAGTTTAAGGCCCTTAGATTGCAATTGAAAGAATTCAGGATAGAGAAGAAATATGATCAACTCATTCTCTCTATTCTCACAAAGTTAGGTCCAAGCTATTCAGTCTTTGTCTCCACTTTCCATGCCACAAAAAGTGCCCTTGGCACTACATGGAAAATGCCTTCTTTGGATTCATTCATTGCCAACTTGACTAGGGAGAAAGATAAGCTAATTAAAATGGGTACAATGAAGTCTACTCAACCCCAAGATTTGATAGCTGGAAATGGTAGGGACAAGACTTCAACAAAGGAGAAGAAGAGAAAGAACAAGGACCAAGAGAAGAAGAAAGAAAACACCAATCCTACCAAAAACAACACTGAGTCTTCATCCTCCAATGCTAAACCTAAGAAGGAGAAGGTTAAGTGTGCCTATTTTAAAAATTTAGGGCATGATGAACACAAATGCATGAAGAAACAAATAGATCACCTAACTCATCTTCTAGAGAAGATCAACATAGGTGTTCCTGAGTCCATCAAGCAGAATTCATCTACCTAAGATTCTACTAAGGCAAAAGACAAGGGTAAGGAGAAAGAAAATGGCAAGGACCTTATAGCTACAATAGCTTATACATCTTCATGGGTCATCAACTCAAGTGCTTCTCACCACATGGGCTCTTCACTAGTTGAGTTTTCATCTTTAGAGCCTTGTAGCATGACTTCAATTAGTTTGGGTAATGACACATCAGTTTCTATTACAAGGAGAGGGTCAGTTGAAATGGAAGGAGGAACATTCAATAATGTTATAATTGTTTCTTCTCTTTCAACAAATCTCCATTGGTCAGGGCATGAGAGTTGAGTTTTCACTAGACTCAATGGCTATCAAGGAGTTGCATAGTGATACTACAGTGGAAGTGGGTAGGGCAGATCACCAAGCCAGGTTATACACCTTCTCACATTTTGCATCAGATTCTTCTCCAATAGCATTGCTAACTCATTCAGATGGAATTAGCAAATTGTGGCATGAGTGGTTTGGCCACCTTAACAACCGCTATCTTGAGAAACTTTGTAAACATGACATGGTCATTGGCTTACCTCGTGTCCAATTCTCAAAAGGACTTTGCAAGTGGTGCTCCCTTGGGAAGCATCCCAAAGCAAAATTTGACAAAGGCAAAGCTTGGAGGGCTTCACAACCTTTGGAGTTAGTCCACAGTGATGTATCAGGACCCTTTCCCAAACCATCTTTCACAAGGGCCAAGTACATCCTCACTTTCATTGATGATTTCTCTAGGTACACTTGGATATATTTTCTCAAAAAAAATTTTGAAGTGTTTAAAATATTTATAGACTTCAAGGCTCTTTTTGAGAAATAGAGCAAAAAATCCATCAAGGTTCTTCAAACTGATAATGGAGGGGAGTATGTCAGCATTAGGTTTGAGCAATTTTTCACCACATAGGGGATTGATTTGTAGTGCACAGTCACTTATAGTCATTCACAGAATGGGGTTGCAAAATGAAAGAATAGGTTCTTGAAAGAGATGGGTAGCTGTATGATTCACTCCAAATCCTTAGCACCTTAGTACTGGGCCAAAGCCATCAATTGTACTTACTACATTCAAAACAGGGTTCCTCACAAAGCTTTGAAAGCGATAACACCCTTTGAAGCTTGGCATAAAAGGAAACCTGATGTTGAGCACCTTAGAGTTTTCAAATCCCCAGCCATGGCCCGCATTCTGAAGAAGAAATGCAAATCTATGGAACATTAGTCCAAGCCTTGCATCTTTGTAGGATATACGAATGGTATTAAAGGATATCACCTTCTACTTCCAATCACTCATGAGTTGTTCATCGAGAGAAGTGTCCGTTTTTAGGAGAGTCTTAGAGACTCAACACTTGACACTTATTTTCCCTCATCATATCTACTTCTTCATGATGATTCCTCATCAAATTTAGATCAGCCATAGTAGGTTCTTGAGCCAGAGTCATCATCATCTTCTTCTTCTTTGAGTTCAGATAGTGAAGATAGTGATGTAGAGTTATCCACCTCTAGTTAGTTAGAGGATGAGGAGTTAGCACTCGACTCACCCACTTCCAGGCCACTTTAGTCCAGACAGACACTTGAGAGTGATGGCACTTGGGTAGGAGATCCCACAGATGATAGACATACTAGGGGGGATTTTTAGAGAGATCCACATGCCTTATTTGCTTCAGTTTTAGATACACATACTTTTTGAGAGGCATCGGGGGTACCTGAGTGGGATAATGCTATGGAGGAAGAATATTCTTCCTTAATCAAAAATCACACTTGGGATTTGACTTCACTTCCTAAGGGAAGAAAGATGGTTCGATGTAGGTAGATATATTAGACCAAGTTTGCAGTAGATGGGTTGGTTGATAAGTATAAGGTGTGATTGGTCGCCAAGGGTTTCTCATAGGTGGCGAGAATTGACTACTCAGAGACCTTTACACCCATTGCAAAGATGACTTATATCCGACTCACCTTAGCTATTGTTGTAGCAAATGGTTGGGATGTGCATTAGATGGATGTGAAGAGTACCTTTCTTCACAGAGACCTAGAGGAGAAGATCTACATGAAGCAGCCACTAGGATTTTTTCAAGATTCTTCCTTAGTATTTAGACTTAGGAAATCTATCTATGGCCTCAAATAGGCCCCTCAGGCTTGGTATGCCAAGATGGATTCCTTCCTTCTCACTGCAGGTTTCACTAGGTGCCATTTTGATCCCAATGTCTACTTCTTGTGGCAAGATGATTCGCTCTTGATTTTAGTTCTATGTTGATGACCTTTTGATCACCGTGAGTTCTTCATCAGCTATTGCAGTGGTGAAGGCATCTCTTTAGGATAGATTTGACATGACAGACTTGGGTTTGTTGCACTATTTCCTTGGCATCAAGATCTTATAGTTAGATTCAGGGATTTCTCTTACATAGCTTAAGTATGCTCTTGACTTATTGGCTTAGTTTCACATGACTAATTGCAAGCCATCTTTGACTCCCTTTCTATCAGGAGTCAAGCTTGAGGTTGATTGTTCTTCACCATTGGTTGATGCCACTCGATATCGACAACTTGTTGGTAGTCTCATCTACTTGACTCACACCAGGCCTAACATATCATATACAGTGGGACTTGTTTCCAGATTCATGCAGGAACCTCATGAGCTACATTGGAAAGTAGCTAAGAGGATCTTGCATTACATACAGGGTTCACATAGATATGGGATTCATTATAGATTTGGCATAGAGGTTGACTTGGTTGGATGTACAGATTCAAATTGGGCTGGTGATTCACAAACTCGTAAGTCCACTTCTAGTTGCAGTTTCTCTCTAGGTTTTGGTCCTATTAGTTGGTCTAGCAAGAAGCAAAATGTTATTTCTATATCATCCACAGAGGCAGAGTATAGGGGAGCTATTAATGCAGCTACTAAGGCTATTTGGCTTTAGGGGATTCTTTCTGAGTTTGGCATTCCTATCAGGGATTCTACCATCATTTATTGTGACAACCAAAGTACCATTCAAATTTTTAGGAATCTGGTTTAGCACCAATGGACCAACCACATAGAGATTCACATGCATTTCATTTGAGAGCTTATTTGTAGTCAGGTCATTGACTTGATATTTTGCCAGTCTTTGAAGTAGGTTGCAGACATCTTCACCAAACCTTTCACTGAGAGTAAGTTCATTCATCAATGAGCTCTTCTTAGGGTGTGGTCCACATCTACAACAACATCATCTTCAGGGGGGCCTTCTAGCCTCTTCATTTCTTTTATGTCTCTCTTTTGTGGGGGAGTTTTTTCCTACGGGTTTTCTCCTTTTCTCTATCTTATGGGAGATTGCATTTGTACATGGGTACCTCATCAGGCCTAGCTGCCGGGACCCATTTTATATTTCCACACTGCCCAACTAAGCTATGCTTATGGGGGGTATTAATTTAGGTTTTTATTTTTCCCTATTTATTAATTAGGGAAATTGTATTTCTTGTGCATACATGGAGTTTTCCTACATTTGTGGGATAGGCTAGCTTATGTGGAGGTGTGTGTCATAGATGTGTCATAGGTGTGATAAGAATGTCATAAGTAAAAACCTTGATGGGATTTACTTCTCTATTCTTAGCACCTTATCACCACCTTTCATGGAGGAGTTACAGTCTATTCTTGGGGTGCCTTGTCCACCTTTTGTGGAGGAGTTACGTACTCTCCTATTTGTAGTCCTCACTTTGACCATCTCCTGCTAATCAAATTTTGGTTTTCTCCATTTTGTCTTGTGAAATTTATCTTCTTGTGTTATTTTCAAATTGTTTTAGCATCTATGTGGTGTGCACTTGTTCATCTTGTGTGATCACGTCTCCATTGCACTCACATTATCTAGATTCTGGGAATAACTCTGATATTTACAAACCTGCTTTCCATCATGAAAGCTCTATCTTATTTTGAGAGATTTAAATTCCAAGAGGAGGTTGGAGAGATAATCATTGGGAATTAGTTTCATGGTGACATTATAATCTCATTTATACCTTCAAACCTAGTTAGAAAGCATAGAATGATGATAAACTCTATTTAGGCTTATGGGGCCTAATTCATACACAGACAAATATATAAGACAATCATAGATAATATGGCTTAATGGGTGGTAAAATGAGATATGAGGGTACTAAAAAGTGTGTAGTGAAATTATAGACCCTATAAGACCCTAAAAAGGTAGGGAAAGACAATAAAAGTACCAATTTGGCCTTAAGACCACATTGAGCTTCTCTTAAGACATGATTGTAGTTTAAATAATAATTTTCTATTACTTGTGTGACCTTAACCTAATGAAAGGATATAAATGGATTTCATAGGAGGTATAAAGGTCCCAATATCTAATCTCATGGAATTATTTGTTGGTTTAGGTCCATCACCTTCATGAATAAAGCTTAAGAACTCATACCCCTCTCTAATGGCCTGCTTACAACCTGAGACACCATCTTTTACTTAGAAATATCATGATATTTTTCATGGGACCTAATGGTTTTTGGATTTAGTGTATCATTTCCCCAACTAAAATATTGGGGAATTAGAAGAGATAAAGAGGATCTGTTCTTTATGAACAATCCTTAAGAACAAAACATGCCTAAACCCCTCATTAAACCCTAGCAGTGACCAGTTGAGAGAGATGAAATTATAAATCAATTGAGATGAAAAAAATTTATCTCCAAACCTATTGAAATTTTTTGATTAATCCAATCAAATTCTCTAGGTGTACTTTTTTTATACTTGCAGTTGTATAAACTATAATAAATGCACTATTTTACATGTTTTTTGGTGTTTTGTAGGAGTTTTGGATAGATGAACACTTTAAAACTATTGTTATAGGTCATATTATATGTATCTATTCTTTTAAATCCAAAATATACACATAAGAGATCCTATAAGTGATCAAACAAACTCCATTTTTCAAGGTAGTCTCAAATTGGCCTAAAATGAGACTAGGTTTCAAGGCCATTTCATGGTTCTCACACTTCCACAGGGTCTCAGGAATAAAAAATGACATGGAGGTTTTTTATATCATATTTAAATTTAATCACACACTTTTGGGTGATTTAAAATGTATGGGATAGATCTAGATCAGAAAATTATACTTCTAGATAAGGAGGCCTAATCAAGGCTTAATTGAGGAGAGAGAAAGGTAGAAAAAGACACTTCCACTCACTTTCAGAGCATGAAACTTGGCATGGAGTTGTAAATCCATACTTTGCCCTCAAATATCCCCTTATTTTTTTATTAACCTCCATACACTTCCATACACAATGAGGTTTACATATTTTTGGGGCTACCAAGATTGAGGCCTTTTGGTGTAAAATGAATTCTTCAGTGTAGTATAAGACCTCAAAATGAGTTGTTTCAGGTATTATATGATTTTAATATGACATCCATGGAGAGATAATGAATTATAGAAAATGAATTCAAGTTTTGACACTTGTAAGAAAGATTGGCCAGACACCTAACAAGATAATGAAATGATGTGATAAAGAGAACTTACAGAGATCAATTAAAAGGTCTCAATTTTAGAGTAAAGATGTAACTCAGCATGACATGATGGTCAAGAGTTTTATTTGTCCTTAAAAAATCCAAATAAGGGTTAGTTTTGAAGAGAAAATGTATGGTGTTAAGCCAAGTTTCAAACTTCCACACCACTTGTATGAGGAGAGCATCTTCAAAAAAGTACACTTATCTTCTAAGACCTATTAAGATAATTTCATAACTCCTCTCTTGATTGTAACTCATGATAAACTTGTAATATATATTTCTCTCTTATTCCCTTCTCCTTCTCTCAAATTTATCTATATATTCAACCTTAATAGGCTAAGTTTATATCCTCCAGCTGGGTATGGTGAAGTCCTACCCATTTGCATCCTTTGATCAATGAGGATAGTCTAATTTCAGCTTCTCTATGGAATGGTTTCAATATACATGCTTGACTATTTTATCTTGATAAGTTATAGTCTTGCTTCTTTGGCATTCTTATCCTTGTTAGCATTCATGTTTAGTTTGGAATCCTTTTTGCCAGTATCTTGAGGTGTGTAAGTGAGGTGTAAATGTTTAGTAAGTAGTATTATCAATAGTGTCATGTCATGAACTCTTGAGTATTCATCCTAGCTCAATAACTCTTCATAATATTCATGAGAAACATTGAGGTAAAAATTTAGATTTAGAGTAGTGTCATGATCAAGTTAGTCTCTTTATTAAAGTGCATTTGCATCTAGTTGGTAGTAGTCAAATCATATTTGGTGCATCACCTCCATTAAAATAGGTTTCTCTCCCTTTTCATAGAAAGTGGTAGATTAGTGTTTGAGCCTAAGTGATTCATCAAGGGGAGATATCCATTTAACCTAGATATTCACCTCTCTAATATGATACCCATAACTTTGAGTTTTTTCCATGTTACATCAAATTTAGAAGGCTTGAACTACCTTCTAAAGGGTGAACATTTTATTGATAACAGTAGAAAAAGGATAGAATATTAAGTGACAATGCCTTGTAAAAATTCTATATATATAGCTTAGTTATTGCAATATATTTCTAATACAATAGAGATTAATATATATTTTTGAATTGGTTTCTAGTATATGTCTTTTATCATTGTTATGTGTATAATAAATCTCTTTTTTGTGTGAATTTGTTACTCATTTAGATAATGTTAAATGTTTTTTACTTGTAAGACTATATTTCATGCCTAAATAGATTAGCTTTAACTAATGAATGTCTTGGTTCCTCTTGAGTTACTTTACATTATATACTTCTATTACAAGTCACATAACTATCCCTATATTATCATGTTAAGAAGTGTTTTCCATGAATATTTTCTAACAATAGTGCAATGAGCACGGATTTTTAAAACATGATGCAATGGATAATAGGACAAAGAGATGTAGAGAGATGGATAGATGAAATAATCCACAAATTTAAGGAAGAAGAATAAAAAATAATAGGAAAGGTTGTGAAAGAATTTATTTTGGAGCATATACATGGATAAATATATGAAATATTCTAGTGTGAATTACCTAGACTATTAGCTATGAAATTATCTATATTGGAGTACTACTATTTTTAGCATATAAGGACATAATTTATAGTTTAGATGGAAGATAAATTATATATCCTAAAATCTTTAGACACTAACTATACCTATGTGATAGATCACTAGACAAAGACTACCATTGATGGTTACATTACAAAAAATTATGTACAAGGATATTTAACTTTTGAAGTTGCACATGACTTGTTTGTTAGATGCATTTAAGGAAATTTTTTTAGTGACTACCTACTCTTATCAAGATACTTTTGACTGAAAAGGCCATGGTGCCTATACCTACCAACATGGATAAGTCACTTTAGGAATTATGGGGGTGCATAAAATATAGGATTGAAAATGTAGAGATGAACAAATGAACTTGAACCTAAACCCATAACATGGAAGACATAGAGAATCAGAGTGAAAAGAATTTTTTTAGATTAAAAAGGGAATTGTGGCAACAAATAAGGTGGGATAAATAGGATAACCCAAATTTAATTATGAATAGGAGTAGGAGTAAAATAGAGGATGCATGAGAGAGAGGATCCCAAAGAGAGGATACATAAGCTACATAAATTGGAGTATTTGGAAAATAAGTAGAGCAAGTAATGGAAGGTCCTAGGAAATAAGAGGATAGATATTTGGATAGAGAGGATATCCAATATGGAACAAAGTGAGGAGAAAGAGGAAAGTAGACTACAAATAGAAAAATTAGAGGATAGTGGTAGATAAAATTTACAAGGGAGGATATTATTTGGACAAAAGAAAGAATATTATCTAGAGTAAGTTATGTAAAATAACATGTTCAATATCATAGATAGAATAAGTTGAATAAAATGATCATTTATCTCATAAATATGCATCCCCTAGCTCATTTTATCTTTAACTAAGAAAAATCAAAGTGTAGAGATTGGGATAGGAGGAAATTGGATTAAATATTTAAAGATAAGTTTGGTAAAATTAGTGTATAAACTAAGAAAACAATAGATAGGAAGAAGTTAGAAGAGGTCGGATTCTATTTCACCACTATTTTTAAGACGCCCATAAAGGCCAATGCATAAAATCTACTAGTATTAGTAATAAGTTTTCCAAACATGACATTAAACATAATAATTTGTATTGATTTGTTACCATATGATGGTATTCTAACCTTGAAAAATATTTTTTAGCTTGTGATATTAAATGGTAGGTAAATTAAGTGATCACTAAGGATGTGAAGAAATGTGAACTCATCAGATCTTTAATAGGTCAAGATTTGGAGTTCATTTATTAACTAGATGTTAATTACCTAAGTATTCAACAAGTTAGGGACCAATGAATTATGTAAACCAAAAATAATAAGTGTTCAATTTAGACCATTCCACATCATAAGAAAATTTGGTAGTGAAGTGGAGAATCAATATGGGAGTACAATCGCAAATTATTATATGTAATGAGCAAAGCTAAATTAATTTTGAGAGATAAATATAATATTGCTTAGTTAGTGGAAGGACTATGATCAAGGATTATGTTTTCCATTACGCATTTATAGTTTCTAAATAAGGTTGATGTACCATCAACTACATTTTGGGTAGAGAAAATTTAGGTTTATGGAGATGCTTCATCAACTAACTCTAAAATTGAGATGAAAATAGATGATTTTCTTAGGAAGATGGATGAATTTAATGAGAGCAATAAACCCAAGATGGGCCTATGGTGTATGGAGTGTGACAAAGGAGGACATCATCTAAATTATTATCTCAAAATCAAAATAAAGTTTTATGACATATGTAGAGTGGTATGACATGCAACATCAAAGTGTCATATATTATAGTAATACATTATAAAACTATAGATTTTGTATTGTGTTTTTTGTAACTTAATTAATCATGAAGAGAAGAGTTTTCATGATCTATAGGAATTAAAATAAGACATCATTAAGAATATCTTTATAGTCTCAGTGTAATATATACCTACTATGAAGTAGTAAATTCCAAGCTCAAAGGTGGAAATATCTAGTATGACACAAGGTTGTCATAGGTGTATTCCTTTGTCACCATAGTATCAACCTTAGGGTCTAATTAGATGGATGCCATCATTTCCACAATATTAGTATTAGTTATCATGGAACATTGCAATTCATCAACCACAAAAATCAATTTGGTATCCATCATCTCCTTAGTGTAAGTATGTCATATATGATGCTCAACAATAATAACTAGGGGGATTTGATGGGAAACAATCAAAAGATTGGGGTTTCCAACAAAATAGAGGAGGATATTAAGGAGGGTACTCTAGAGGACACCAAAGACCTTGAAATATTGATAATTGGTAAGCTCATCAACCAATATAATGCTTTTTATGTGGTGAATATAATCACTTCACATGAAATTACCCAACTAATCCTCAAAGGTAGATATACTACATTTATTGTAAAGTTGTAGTTCAACATCATACTAAAGATTGCCTAGTTTTAGAGGAGATAAAAGAGAAACCTATGCAAAATGTAAATATGATAAATTTTCACCCTAGGTAAAATGCTTCATGTAAGTAATTACAAGACAATAACATGTAGAGTAAAGATTAATTCCTTAGAAATGTTGTAGAAATAAATAATCAGGAAGGTTTAACAAGATAAGTATCCTAAAATTGTAAGGGAAAAAAGGCTTGATGATTTAAGTATCCCAAGTTTTTTTAAAAATAAAATAATAGGTTATAACTAAGGGAAATGCCATAGCTATTAATTCATAGATATATGGATAGATTATTCACATAATGAGGTAAGAAGGAATAGTGAATGCCTTGAATGATGTTTTAAAACTTTTCAATACTCTATGAAATAAAGATATATCACACAATATTACAATACTCTTACACAACTTGATGGGGTACACACAATGATGTTAAAATCATACTAACAGGGTTATTTGGTATGTAAAAAATAATAAGCCTTATGATGTTAACTCCCTCATTGGTATTGAGTTAACATGATATGAATTACCTAAAGCTATATTTGATTTTAGAAACATTATGAATATGATTCTTTGGTCTACCTAGGAAGCTATTAGATGGACAACACTCAGCTATAACCCAATCACACAAAGCCTCATATATTATGGTAGGCTAGAACCTATTGATTGATTAGAAAATGTAGAAATCAAATTGGTTGATCTAAGCTTACATGTGAAATTTTAAGTGATTGATATGAAGATTGATGAAATGCACTACCCTATGTTAATTAGTAAGAAGTGGGCATATGATGGTCAAATTAACATTAATATAGTGAAAAATCAACTTGAAGTGAACCAAGGGGATAAAATCATCATTATACCCCTAAATAAAGTAGATCACATGACATATATCATACACAAGCATCTAAATTCACCGTATGTGTATGTGGATAATAGATGGATAAAAATGATTATAAAATATAAGCATAATTACATAAAAGCTATAAAATATAAATTTTATAAAAAAAATGCAACCTCAATAGTAAATTTAAATAACTGAACAATATATATACATACCCATGATCATAATGAAACCATTTTTATAGTATAAAATGGATGAATGTAGGTTACCTTCTGTAGATCACCAAATAGGTCAGAAGTGGATTTTGTGTACAAAGTAGGTGTGATAGATTAGACTACATCGAGCCAATGAAAGAAGTTCATTTTCCATGGGAGATTGCACCCTCATTTATTATTTACTTATATATTTAAATGTTGAATTGGTTAAGGGAAGATAATGAGTTATTCCCAATGTGCATGGTTTTTTCCACAAAATGTCAACTGCCTCAATACTTTGAAACTAATGACTTTAATTAATTTGTGTTAAGCTTTGAACATCATGTTCCAAAAATAGTTCAAAGGGTGAGTGCACTAAATTATAAACTAAAAATTGCTGATGTGACTTGGTGGGAAGTTCATATAACTAAATAGTTACCATGGGACAAGACTTGTGAACTACTGCCAGCTCATTTTTAACTACCTCATAATGTCATCGAACAATGGCTATTTTTTCAAATAAGGGAAGTACACCAAGATGAATGTACGAAATTTCATATATGTGTGTTCTATGTAGGGTGTATGTTGTAGAAACATTGGGTGTTAAGACATTAGCTTTATCAAGTGCTTATCTAGCTGTCCAAGTTAGATCTAGACGTGTTACAACTAGGCATAAACCTATACTAGTCTTGTAGTGCTCAACATTTATCTATCACTTGACTACACTAACATCATTTAAAATAAGGAACACGACTTATGTGCTCACCCTAATCATTGAAGAGAAAGAACTAGGGCCCATATTGGGATAGTTGTATCGTGGTGAAACCCATTAACTACAAGACATAACCATTTAAGTAAGGCTTATGGAAGGTTTATTGGTGTAAACTAGTTCCCTAAGTAAAGTCTATTGATTTATAAGAACATGGACTATTTAGTGGATTAGTCCTAGTCATAGGAGTAAAAGCCTATAGATGACTATTTATATAATCTCAAGGGCACATACCTTTGGGTTACTAGGCTTAGCACCATTTGGTGCTAAGACAATTTAAGGGGTAGTCTATAGCCTTGGGTCATGATTAAGCTAGTGCGAGTCTGCAAGGGGAATCTAAGCTTTGGAACATGACTTTTCATATACTTAGGCTAATCTAAAAGTTATACGGGCATCATAATTCACACAAGGATGTCATTAACTGATTGAATGAAAGCTTACTTTTAGCATTTAGATATGAAATCTAACTATTAACACTTGCTAACATTTTGCAAATGATTCACATTCAAGGAATATGATCATAACCATACACATCAAATCATTATTCAATTATTGCAATGCCATTCTTCATTAAGCAAGGTGCCAATAAACATAATACATATCAAATGAAATAGAACACATGCTTATTTAAGATTGCTAATGGCATGAAGCTCACAAGCCAGCTTGAGTGCTACAATGAAGATCCTAAATGATATACAAACAAAAACCTAAGCTTTAATGGTGAACATAACATATAAAATCAATCTTGTAGGTCTTCACTACTCCAACTCACCTCCCTCATTAGATTAAGCTCAAATTTATAGTACTTAAGATCATCTTAGTACCAAGCTAAGAGGAGCATAATGGGGCTGAACTAGTGCTAGATGAAATAATTCCTTTAGATCCACTACCTTAATTCCATCATGTCATGAGTGTCTCATATATCCACTTGTTGATGATGCTTGATTCATTATGTATTCAGTTAGCCACTTGCCAACTAGAACTAAAATATGACAAAACATCAATCATACTAAGTTATTTCCTTATGACCAAGTGTCTATTGAGTTATCATGGATCCTATACTTATATGGATTTGGGGCCCAACATTACCCTATACAAAATTGATAGTCTATATTTATACTAGTATTTCATCACTTTAGGTGCACATAACTCCAACATATTCTCCTTTAGCTTTGCACTAAATTCCTCAAATTCCTTAGTGGAAATCTTGAGTTATTTAATCAAACTATCAATCTCTATAGAGGCAACATTGAGTGTGAGCATGTTCATATTATCCAAATCCTTCCTAAAGGCCTCTATCCTTTCTTTTTCCTTCATCACCCTCCATCTAGGGTTACTCCTTGATCATAGGCCTTTATTTGTAAAGCATGGAAGAGTTCTTCCAGGTCTTCTCTTGGGTATTTATTTGGGCACTCAAGGTATTGACCTATGCCATGATATATGTGTACTCAACCTTGATAGCAACATATACCTTCACCATAAGTTCATCCTTCCTCCCCTTTACCTTTTTGAGGTGTGCATCTATAACTAATGCCTAGTCAAAGAAGTTTCAAAATATGGCATCAAATACATCTACACCCTCTTGAAGTTGTGTGAAGAGGTTTTCCACCTCTTTGAGCTTTATAGCTAGCTCTTATGTTATTATGGCATAAGGGTCCTCCTCTTTTGGTGTTAGCCCTACCTTTAACTTTGGGAGTATCTAATCCACTATCACGCATACCTTATCGACCTTTGAAAAATTTGTAGTGTCAATGTCATCCAAGAGGGATGGCTCAACTTCCTTGATGCACTCCACCAATTGTTTCAATTTGAGATTCATGGCCTTTACCTCTTATGCTACTTATATCATGATATTTTTACACTTTTAATCCCTAACATCATTGATGATGTTCTTCCACTTACTTCAAAGGCCATTCAAATGAGTGCATTGGTTAACTTGACTAGTTTCAACACATGGGGGTTTATAAGAAGGGAATCATGCCCTTATTTTGGTTGATATGTGCCTAGGATAGCCTTTGATAGTACCTCAAAATGAGGCTCATCTATATAACTATTGAAATTGAAAGATAACTACTAGTGTATCCTTTTTGTGGCCATTTTAGGGGTCATATACTTTAACATGTAGTATTCCTCATTAATCCACCCCTTCTGCACCTTTTCTCTCAAAATCATATTGATGCCTTCTTCCTTAGTGATGGCCAACTCTGTCTACTATTATTCCTCTTCATTAATACTAGCACTTTCATTGGCACTTCCCTTTGATGTTTCCTTTTCTTACTTCTATAAGGGTTCTTCCTCAAACTTTTCCCCTTAGTCTATTTCTTATTACTATATATATTCAATGTTAACCTCTATGGGTGTCTCTTTGGTACAAGATTCACCTTCTTCTTACCTTTTTTGGGTCTTTATTCCACTATCTATTTGTTCCTTCAAGGTTTCAACATCCCCTTCTTTGTCTCTAGGCACCTCTTTAGTACTAGGGCATGATGGTTGTGTAGTTTCCTTTGTTGTGCTAGTGGGGGTACTAGGTGCCTTTGATACTTTCACTTTTATTGGTTTCATGCTTGTGGTAACCTTCTTATTTTATTTTTTGGCCCTTTCTTCCTGGGCCTTCTTTTTCTCTTCCTTCCTCTTCTTGGCCTGTGGTAAGACCTTTTCTTGTTTGGCCCTTATTTATTTAGCCTCTGATTTCATAATTTCCTCTTGGATTATGCCAACCTCCCTCATTACTCTTCTCTTTCCCTCTATCTATAGATCCATTATTATTTCTTCTTTTCTATGGCCCATTTTCCTCCATATGCTTTTTTTCCTCAGTTTGAGGAGTCTGTGTGGCTAGTTTTTTCAATGGGTCATTAGGCTCTTTTGATGAGGAACTAGGATATTTTGATGAGGCATTGGGATCTTCTTCTTTTATTTCTTTCTATACAATGTAAACCCTCATCCCTACTTCTTCTTCCATCTCTTTATACACCTATTACACTTCTACTTCCTCATGCACCTCTTGCACTTCCATCTCTACCAAGGTTATTGTGGGCATTATAACTAACGTTTTTGATTTATTTTTCTTCTCCCTTGGCTTGGGTGAAGCAATCCTTGACATGAAGGCCATGCACTTCTTATTTTGGTCCAGGTGTGGATACATAAATAGATTAAATATTTAATCTGATGCATTCTTGCATATCTTTAAGTGTCTCCCCCTTCATATTTTGGGAGGACTTATTCACTATTAATAGCACTAGCTTCCCTTCATCACTGATCTAGATGGGAAGTTCATCATCCTTCTTGAGGCATCCATCCTTATTCCTTAACTTCATCTCATAGTAAAGCATGCGGATGTGCCTAAGTATGGATTCCTTTTGGAGGGGATGGATGTTGGTGTGATCTGATTCATCCTCCTCACCCTTGGTCACATTCTTCCTTGGGTGCATGTATTGATGTTACAACCTACTTCAATCTAAATCTATGGACTTGACTAGGATGTCTAGATATTATGCATTGGGGATTATTTGAATCACATACATGAAGTATTTATCTAAAAAGGTATAGGGGAACTTTAACTAGCTGAATCTATTGCCATCTATGAGAACCAATTATACTACATAAAAGTGTTTTACTATGGTAAAGTTTGGCATCCCAAACATAATTTTAGGGAACTCAAGAATGTGTCATTCCTCTTTGAATACCTCTATGTATTAGGTGTACCATCCCATCATGTGAGTCTTTTATTTCTATGAGAAGGCTGGGGGACATGTGAAGTTTTGGTATTTTAGCATTGGGGAGTCATTATGAATTGGGAAGACCCAAAGGTTGTCCTCATCAACATATAGTAATATAATCTCTTTCATGACAATTAAGATTATAATTAATCCCCACAAGAAGGTCTCCCATGTTGTACAACATTCCAATCCATTTTTCACCATTTCTTCCACTATGAACTTGGTGATGTTAAACTTGACCCCCTACACCATGTGGCAGGCAATGCATAGGTAGGACTTGGTGACATCTACCCATCAACCATTAGGGAAAAGTTTTAAACTCATGAGGTGTATATATGCCCTTGTTCTAGGGTCGTTGATGTCTATGATTGGGAATGCAAAACCTCCCTTATAGTACCCTAGGAGTTTTTTGACTCTTTCCACTTAAGCATCATCCACCATCATCTGGTGGATGTCTACATCAAAATTTAGGACCTTGATAATTATGAGTATTAGGAATGATGATACCCACATTCACCTACCTATGAAATTGATGTGATCTCCATATACATACAAGAGGAGGAACTATACAATTTTTTTGGCTTACCAAAACATGACAACTCATAGAGTTAAAATGCACTAGAAGCTACAAGTTTATCTCATATGGAAACATCGAATAATATTGTGCTTGATTTTATTTTGGCCCCCATGTCTACCATCTAGTCTTGTGCTAGGTATTTTATATTACTTGAGGTATGATGGTTGTATCATTTGAGCTATCAAGTATGTGTAAAGGATGCCCATCTCTCTCCTACCAAGACCTCCTTTGGAAACTACATCTCTTAGTATGACATTTTTAAAAGCACCTTTAGGTCAACCTTGGTGATGATAAATCCTTCTATTAGCTACACTTTATTCTTCATTAGGGCCACTTTTTTTATCATTCATTCCTTCTTATCATCCTTCTACAACTAGGGTGGGCCAGAACTCATGCATTTTTTCCCATCTTGAACTAGCTGGTGTTGAAGCATAATCTATTTGCTCTATTGAAACCTATAATTTTTTTGGTGCTCTTGACAGTCACAAGATATGCAATTACAACTTTCACCCTTGAGCTTCATTTACTGTTAATGGTGGCCTCAGTGTCACTCTTATTTTTTACTACCTAGTTCTTGTATAAGCCATGCCTCACACTTCTCCATGCCAATCTCAAAGAGATCATAATTCCTCCCTCTATTTAATTTTTAAATTTTGGCATTTTTTGGTGCTTAAATTATCACTATAGTGTCATTTTCTTACTTTAGCTCTAGTTCAATAGTTTGGCTCTAGTTTGCTACTTTAGTTCAAATAAACTTTGAGTTTGTAACCTAAACCAATTATTCCTTCACTGCTTTATACCTATAATTCAACTACTTTCTTAATTATAGGTGATTAATGGTGTGGTAATGCCTAAAATTCTTGGGATTCACTAAAACCCATGGAATTTATGAAAATATACTACCACATATGCCTTTAATGTATATATTTGTGCTTCTTCCATCACCTCAATAAATTCTCCTAATGGTATTTTTAGTGAAATGATGTGTTGTTTAAATGGTCACTTCCCACCTCAATTTGGGTGGATGCTAGCTTACCCTAACAATGTTTCTCCTACACATTTGTTTACTTGGCATGAACTTCATCTTCCTTATGGAAACCTAGGTGTAGCACCTCACATGCATGTGATTCAGCCTCCACGGTCCCATTTTATCTTCCTAATGTGCTTCTATTTCAATCATGAGTTTTTATCTTGGTAAATTTATCCACACTTTCATCTCTTAACTTGGCCTATCATACCCTATACAAATCCTTGTGTTGGTCACCTTTCTTTCATTTTATGCACATGAGCATCTTGTGCATCTATCTTCATCCCATAATACTCATAGTTTCAAATTTTGATGAGCTTCATGCACCTAGAGGCTTAGGTGTCTAGATATAGGTTTGTAAGAAGCAACCTTGCTCAACTCACCTGAATGGTACTATATGAGGAAGAACTAGAACAATACTCATATAGGCCTCAAGCTCCTTACTTTTTGAATTTGGCACATGAAGATTTGGTGCACCTCCTATCTAAATTTGGTAAAATTCATGCACCCATAACTTAGGTGTCTAGCCTCAAGCACTTAAAAAACATTTATCCTCAACTCATCCAACTAGAATTATGCATAAAGGCACCAAAATATTTTTATCAGTGGGCCTCAAAGCACTGCTTATTTTTTCATCACTACAATAACACAAAAAAACTTAAATCATAACTATTTTCTTACACCAAAATTTATTTAGTCTCATAATGTAACTAACTCATGACCTGAGAGCCAATGTATGATGGAATAAGTTCCATTTTACTACCTATAAGGATTTAATCAGTTGCCACTAAAATTCCAAGGGAGCATCTCACCTAATAACATGTGAAACTTACATGCGCTAGTCTCTAATATATTGTGGATGACATATGGGCCCATCCACCTTGTCTACAGCTTGCTCAATTGCTTGAGGTACCTGGATTCATAGAGAAAGACTAATTATCCTTATATTAATACCTTGTGCTTGATGTGTTTCTCATGCTAGATTTTCTAGGATGCCTTCTCTATCTATTGGCTCCACTTTGACTGAGTTTGCACCTTATCTAAATGATCTAAGTCCTCCAACTATGTACTCAATGATTTTTGATCAAAAAATTTACCAATTCATGTGATGCATAATGATGGCACCAATAACTCCATCATTAGAATCACCTCAAAACTAAACACTAGATGAAATGGTGTAGCTTTATTCAAGTTCTTGTAGGTTATGTGATATGCTGATAACATTATTGAGACTCTGTCAGGATCTTGCTCCACCAAAAGAGCACAATATGATTACCAAACCAAGCAACTTAATATGCGAAAATTAACCAGATTCACCAAGTAACTAGAATTCAGAATAACACAAGATATGAGAGACAATACACAAATTGTATTAACACTTTATACAGAAAAGAATACAATAAAGAAGATGCCACTTCTTCTCCACCACCTTACAGAGGTTTCCCACACCTCAAGTGAACAGTAAATCTTCTCCCCAAAGCTCTCCCTCTCAGGTCCCAACACCCAACTCAAATACAGAGTTGGTGTTCACCTCCTGTGCTCCACGCACACCACAAGTGCTCCACGCACTCCACAAGCACTCCACGTGCTCCACAAGTACTCAAGGTACTTCAAGTAGATCTCCCATGAACCTGCAATAACCTGCACTTCAACAGACCATACTTATGGAAGGAACTCCCTTACCTTCCTCTTAGCTCTATCCGAGTACACACCTGTACTCCAAGTAGATCCTGCCTGATACTGCTCCCTGTTGTGTTGCTGTCTATATGATCCTGCACACCTGCAAATCAAACACGGTTCTGCTCACCTCTGAACCTTGACCTTGCACACACATACACCTGCAGATCAATGATCTTACTTACCATGTAGATCTCCTATATAGGCCATGCAACTGTGACCAAGATCCTACACACCTGAAGAATCCTGCTGACTCTCCAAAACCAGCACCCACCTGGTACTGTGGAACTAGGAGGAACACCCTTGCTCACCTCACACACAAAAGGAACAAACTTTGCTCAACTCAAACTAGAACACTTTTCCAATACAACCATGAGTCTATTATATAGATCTCATCCAAACAATAATTAGACATCTAATTACAATAATTAGATCTGCAGCTCTCAGTCTAAAAATAGCTCTCTTCATGTAAACACTTGGTTCGTTAGCTAACTACCCGTAATAAGCGCAGTCCGAACCACACAGGCGACCGACGTCGGTCCCTGTCTGCCTGGGGGTTGCCGACGCCGGCCGATCCATGACCGACGTCAGTTGCCTTCTTGTCCAATACTACCGACGTCGGTTGGCTAGACCAAACGCCAGTCTCCATGACACTTCTACAACTCTCCTACAACCTCCTCCATGTCTGCATGAGTGAAGCTTTTAGCTCCACAACCTAACAATCTCCCACTTGGAGATAAACAGCTGCACTGTACCTATACCTGTACTCTATCTAATCTATTTCCTGGTTTGTATCCCTCTTCAAGCTCAACCCTGAAGACAACCCACCACACAACCTGTGATGTAACACCTGTCATCCGAGTACCCTGCCACATCCGAACCTACAAACACATGTAGTGAAGTCCTGACCCTGCATAGCATGAATCCCTGCTGCCGGTCCCTCTCAAATACCTGAGAATCCACTTCCCTGAATTGGCTCCTAACTCTCTGACAGCTCCCACTGCATGGGAATACTCAGGTCTATACCAAACCTCATGTGATTTTGGACACTGTCCCTATCCAGCCCTTAGTGTGCTCCAGCTCTGCATCCTGAACGTCGCCAACACCTGATTCACATCAGCTCCCACTCGAGACAAAATCAACCTGTGATCTCCATGCCTCCCATGTCAAAGAATTCCGCTACTCCAAACTCCTCATGACATGCCACTGAACTAATCTTACCCTTAGCTCAGTGAAACCCTGTATGTACACCCCTGCTAGCTAGCATACTATCCACATACAGCAACATAATGATGTCATGACTCATCATCCACCTGGTAAGACAAACCACAGTAGTTACCCTGACATTGACTGAAGCCATGCTTCATCCTCCACCTGTCAAAACCTGTACCACTGTCTTGTAGCTCCTCAAGACCATATACCTAGTCTTCTATCTCACGTATCCGTTCTCTCTATTCTTCTACTAAGGTATCCATTCGTCTCTATGCTTTTATACCTACTGGCAACCCTACCAAAACACACCTATCTGGTTCTCCTCCAAGGAATCACATCCTCATCCATGCCAAGCTCACACCTGTTTCCTGGATCCTTCCTGCTCTACAATCAGCAACATGTATAAAGAAGAGGAACAACAAATTTGAGGGCCTACTTACATCTTCAGTCCTCCGTATGGGTGTTTGAGACTCCTTGACAGCGTGCTATCCACCCAAAATCCATTACAGTGACCGACCTCGGTCACTCCACAGTCTGCATCCGATCGACGTCGGTTCCATGCGTCTGTCCCTGACTATCGACCCTGCGGTGTCCCTACTGCCGACGTCGGTCCTCTGACCGACATCGGTCTTATTTACTACTGACGTCAGTTTTCTTGACCGACATCGGTCTTACCCTGCCTGACATCGCCAGCTTCGGTCTGCACATGACCAACATCGGCACCTGTCTGTTCGATGCCGGTTCCTCCTAACCAACATCGGTATATGTGTTCACCTGTGAGTGATGACTTTTTACCTGCGAGCTCCTTTGAATCAATACCCATGTCCAAACTACCCTGCTCAGAAGTATCCAGCACCATCCACTGGGTTCTGTCTGCCATCTCCTCCAAGAACACCAAGGCTTTCCAGTTCTTAAGCCTGTCAAATATATCTGTCTTCTGCTTAAGAACATGCATCTTCTCCCTACTCATGTGACCAAGCCTATGAAGCCACGTCTCTGCAATAGAAGAAGAATCAGTAATATAAACAAGTAGATAAAGGGTACCTATTTTTTTACCACCAGCTAATTCAAGTGCATCTGCTGTGAGAGTTCTTGTGCATCTCTCATCACCCAATCTTTCTGAAGAAATTAGCCATATCTCCAAACCTGGGACCTGCATGACCTTCATCAACCCCTGTGTGTTGGCCGCCTGCAATTTCAGCTTCACTTCCCCTTTGCCAATTCTTTGGCAAGGCTTACCAGCTCCTCTACCTAGAACTGCATGGAAAGAGGCAACCGAATCTTTTATCCAAGATTCAACTTTATCCAAGAAACCTCCAAGAACATCCTATGCAATAACACCTGCAACATCTGCTTCTTCAGTTCCTTCATGATGATCTGCTACCAACCAAAAATAATCTTTTACCTGCTCTTTCTTTCCATAGGACCGTGAGT
This sequence comes from Torreya grandis, assembly GCA_037957365.1. Lineage (NCBI taxonomy): Eukaryota > Viridiplantae > Streptophyta > Pinopsida > Cupressales > Taxaceae > Torreya > Torreya grandis. Next base: position 1,393,991 of record JARHVA010001158.1, on the reverse strand, counting down.
AACCATCTGTGCTTTTCAACTCCTCCATTCTTAGCTTACTTTCATCTGCCATTGCTCTACTCCCACTCAATCAGAAACCCCTGAGAGTGACCTGTAATCAAAACACACTACCCAGATCTAAACCAATCTGTTAGTATCCCAACCAAAAGCTCTGATACCACTTGTCAGGATCTTGCTCCACCAAAAGAGCACAATATGATTACCAAACCAAGCAACTTAATATGCGGAAATTAACCAGATTCACCAAGTAACTAGAATTCAGAATAACACAAGATATGAGAGACAATACACAAATTGTATTAACACTTTATACAGAAAAGAATACAATAAAGAAGATGCCACTTCTTCTCCACCACCTTACAGAGGTTTCCCACACCTCAAGTGAACAGTAAATCTTCTCCCCAAAGCTCTCCCTCTCAGGTCCCAACACCCAACTCAAATACAGAGTTGGTGTTCACCTCCTGTGCTCCACGCACACCACAAGTGCTCCACGCACTCCACAAGCACTCCACGTGCTCCACAAGTACTCAAGGTACTTCAAGTAGATCTCCCATGAACCTGCAATAACCTGCACTTCAACAGACCATACTTATGGAAGGAACTCCCTTACCTTCCTCTTAGCTCTATCCGAGTACACACCTATACTCCAAGTAGATCCTGCCTGATACTGCTCCCTGTTGTGTTGCTGTCTATATGATCCTGCACACCTGCAAATCAAACACGGTTCTGCTCACCTGTGAACCTTGACCTTGCACACACATACACCTACAGATCAATGATCTTACTTACCATGTAGATCTCCTATATAGGCCATGCAACTGTGACCAAGATCCTACACACCTGAAGAATCTTGCTGACTCTCCAAAACCAGCACCCACCTGGTACTGTGGAACTAGGAGGAACACCCTTGCTCACCTCACACACAGAAGGAACAAACTTTGCTCAACTCAAACTAGAACACTTTTCCAATACAACCATGATTCTATTATATAGATCTCATCCAAACAATAATTAGACATCTAATTAAAATAATTAGATCCACAGCTCTCAGTCTAAAAATAGCTCTCTTCATGCAAACACTTGGTTCGTTAGCTAACTACCCGTAATAAGCGCAGTCTGAACCACACAGGCGACCGACGTTGGTCCTTGTCTGCCTGGGGGTCGCCGACGCTGGCCGATCCATGACCGACGTCGATTGCCTTCTTGTCCAATACTACCGACGTCGGTTGGCCAGACCAAACGCCAGTCTCCATGACACTTCTGCAACTCTCCTGTAACCTCCTCCATGTCTGCATCAGTGAAGCTTTTAGCTCCACAACTTAACAGACTTGATCATCCTAATATTTGCTACCAACATCACATATATTCATGAGTCATGTCCCTAAGATCTTATTGAATTATTCAACTATGTGATTTTTTTGGGGATGATAAGGCATTATCTTATGGTGTGTCACCATGTATTCTATTAGTAAGATCTATACATTTTAAATAATTAAATGTGTGCATCTATCACTAGTCAAGATGAGTGGGCACCCATAAAGACTTATGATATTATCCAATATGAATATTGTGGCTATAGAGGCTATGTAGTTTTTAGTTGGTATGGCCTTGACCCACTTGGTGAAATAGTCAGTGGCTATTAGAATGTATCTTATGCCTATAAGCCTTCATATGGGAGTAATTGGTCGAATAAAATCAATGTCCCATTTCTCGAATGGCACTTGGTCAAGAATGGGGATGAGAGGCATCTCATCCTAGTGGTTGGGATTTTTTGTGTGTTGGCATATATCACATGCCTTGGCATAATGTTTCACATCCTAAAATAAACTTGGCCACCACAAGCCTAATTACAATACCTTACACAATATTGTGTCTCCTACGTAATGGCCTCTTATTATCCCCTCATGCACCTCACATAAAATGGAGTCCCTTTAATTTTTAGAGACACATTGGCATATGACTTAATATTGGCCTAGTTTGTATAGTTCCCTACTAATGACCTAAAAAGGGGTGGTATAAAGTACAAGTTATTTATTTTCTTTGGTTTCCATTATTTGGGGTGTAGATCCAGATGTTAGAAAAACATATATCTTCACCAAGTCCTTAGGGGTGCACTAGACTCTATAAAGTTATGCATCTAGCATATCATCCTTGGCAGACACTACTACATTATTGAATTTGATATCACAAATGGTCTGGGCTCGAGTTCTATTTTCTAGGCTTGATGATAATTAAGAACTAGAATTCTTAACATATAACTATCCATCTACAAATGAATCTATGGAAGATGGCCTTATTCATGAGGTAATTAATCACCTCATTGTCTATAAAGAAAGTGAATTAAGTCACCAATAAATACTATCTAATTTTTTTCATGGCATAGACCATGGAAATCAACTCACACTGAATTTTTGTATAGTTCTACTTCACATTTGTTAAATTTATACTAGAAAAAGAGATGGGTGATCCATTTTGCCTTCATCAAGTTGCACCAAAATAGTACCAATTATAGATCCATATGCATAAAAATGGACATGGAATGGGTTCATATAATCAATAAATTATAGAATATGCATGCTAGCCAACTTGAGATTCAAAGTTTCAAAGGCATCTTCTTCATTTATGCCCCAATATAACGGGCCATCCTTGTGAAAGAGTTCCTATAGTAGTGCCATAATATTTACATAGCTCCTTATGAACTTTCTATAATATCCATAGTGGACAAGAAAGGCATGAATGTCTTTTTATGTGGAAGGAGTCTAGAGGTAAATGATTATTATGATCTTTACAAGATCGATGATCAGACCATCTTTGTAGATGATGTTCCCAAATAAGGTTTCAAAGGTTTCATGAATATTCAATTATTAAGGTTTAAGGATTTTTTATCTTCCTTAACCTTTCAAACATTAGGCATAGGTTATCATAATGGTCCTTATGAGCCCATACACCATCTAGTCATCTAGGTATACATGGAGGAACTTGTGGATAAAGTATTTAAATATGATGATCACCACTCTAGAAAACATGAATGACATGTTATTGAGTCCAAAGGGAATAACATTATAATAAAAATATACTTATTAAATTTCAAAGGTTGTTTTTGGCTTGTCCTCTTCTTTAATCTAGACTTGATGGTATCTAGAAAACCCATCAGTGAAGGTATATATCTCACAGCGTGCAACACCATCTAGGACTTTATTAGTGAATAGATTTTGGAGGGGGTCAGTGATGAAGGTAACATTTAACATCCTATAATCAATGAAAATTGAAATTCACCCATCCTTCTTTATGCTAATCACCATAGGACTTACCCACTTAGACTCTTACATAGGTTGAATGAAACCTACATCCAACATTACACTGATCTCCATCTTAACCTTGGTGTGGAGGTTGAGATTCATTCTATAAGGGTACTTATTGATAGGTCTTACATAATTAATTAGTTTTATACTCATCTTCCCAAGGGATGGGTGTGTGCCCTTCATATATTGATAATTCCTAGGGAACAAGTCTTGGAATTCCTTCAAGAGATCCACAATTCATGCTAGTTTTATGCTAGATCAATAGGCCCCTAGAGTATCCATCTTTGGCTCTCCTTATACATTTATTTCTACGTTGATGGTATTTAATGCTTCATGGTAGGGTTTATTCTTTGCTTAGCGTAAGTCCTAAACTTACCAAGTTCCCTTAGTTGTCTTTATGTGGAGATGAGTTAGGTCTTCTTCATTGGGAGGGCTATCATCTATTTTTCATATGAGATTCCTTTTGCCTATTAGGGTTTTATAGTAGTTCTCCTTCCAAGTTTTGTCATATTCTTCACTTAAGTCTCTATTGAGGGCTTATTCCTTAAATAAAGTTAAGAGCACCATACCTCTCTCCCTGAACATGTCTTTTAGGTACTCCTCAAGGATTTTGGTATCCTCAAATACTGCCCTCTGAATTACTTATAGTGGCTTGATCAACTCTAAGTTTTATGAGGAATAGGAGAAGGTGTGCACAAATGTCTCCTTAAGGGCATCTTAATTAGTTGTTTCATGGTTCATCTCATTGACCACATACCATGATTGTGACCATGTCTTTAGAGTTATATAGAAGTCATGTACCCATAATTTATTTGGGTTAGTCACACCATAATCAATCCATGTCTTTTGTATAAGCACACATATGTTATGTGACTAGAGTTGCCAGAGTATGTTGATATATCCAAGTCCTTGTCACTTCCTCCAAATCTAGTGAAAATGGCTACTTTCACTTGTTTCCATGTTGGCAAGTTAGAATTTTACACTACCCACCAATGAGTGGTAGTGCTTATAAATATATAAAATAGTTCACCCATTCTATTTGTATCTTTGGGGATGTATGATTTAAGGTTATAGACATAATTTTTTATGAGGTTACTCCCTTCAAATTTTGGGAGAACCATGAGTTTACCTTTTCTTGGGTGGTATACTCTTTTAACTTTCTTACTATTGTAAGGGACCCATACTTTTAAGGTGTGATCAATCAAGGCCCAATTGATCCTTACATGATTTGGTGACTTTGTATGCACGAAGAAACACCTATGATCAGTGGTCTCATGAGCTTCTTTAACCCATCAATTGCAATCAACATTGGTGGTGTATGAGGCTAATTTTTTATCATCCCAAGAGAGCACTCCTTAATTAATGGGGTTGATATTCTTAATACCTTGCATCATGATGATATATATATGGTCAATATCGTCGTGAATATCAATGCTCTTTACATAAGGAGGTCCTTAGTCACTTGAGATGGGAATCACTACCCTTTCCTTACCATTTTCAAAATTCATAGATATCTTCTTGAAGTGCATATCAACATTGTTTACATAACACCATAGAATTCCTAGAAATGTTTCATAATTATCATATTTAGCCAACTTGATTACCTTGAAGTCAATGTGGAAATTAGTGCCCATAATATCTAAAATGGTACCCTTTAGAATTTTTATCAGTTGCACTCAAGTCTTATTGGCCATAAAAAGTACATGGGAAGGTATAAAAGATGGCCTACCCAACTTCTCCCATGCATTCTTAGTCAGGATATTGACCTCGATGTCTATGTTGATAAGAAGCTCATAGATAGACCATCCATTGATGGTGGAATTCACTAAGAGTTATTGGTCATACTTTGCATTCTAGGTATGCCTAACCTCTCTCACCTTTTCCATGCATGGTATAACAAATTTAATTGAATGCTACCTTGCATGTTTTAAAATAAGGTTATTTAATAGGGGCAACATCCCTTCCATTTTTAAGGGGAAAATATCTCTATTATATCTTTTACTTTAGCCTCATAACCATCCTACTTCTTATGAGTGATGGCATCATACACCTCTATGTCTTACACCAGTTGGATCTCTCCTTTCATGTTTTAGATCATAATCATAGCCTATTACAGTACATATTTTTAGTGCACAAGGTCTAGATAAGGCAAAAATCTAGGTTAAAACTATGTTATATGCTTAGTATGACTCAACTCCTCATATTCTAGGCATAACTTTGGTATTGGCACAATTAGTGGTTGAGTGGTGAGTCCACTCTAAGTAGTTTCATGTACTTTGATTGGATCTATGTGATTTGGTTACACCTTTGAAGTCCATTTATCTACTTTAGGCTCACACCTAATCATTATTACACCTTTGTCTACATCATTCCTACCTTGGGTCAGTTTCTTGTAAAGTTAGGGCATTCTTTAACCTTGTGCATTCCTTGACAATACCCACACATTGGATGTGTAGGTAAGTTTTACTAATAGTGCTCAATCAAAACACACTTGTAACATGATCACTATTGGAATATTCCACCACCACATCTACCACCTCACCCTTGTGTGCCTAAATTCATCCTATGGCTATAGCCCTCATTTCCTATGGTTCCCCACCCTCTTGTTTCTATCATTTCTTATGGTATGCATCTCCCCATGTTCTCACTTATCTCATTGATTATGTGGAAATCAGCTATGATATGAGTATAGACATCACATAATTAGTAGTAGGTAGTTGTGTTAGCCTGACTAGCACATTTTAACAAAGGATAGTTATGAACATCATACACCTCATGACAAACCTCATAGTTGAGAAGTAATGTTTGCACATTCCTTCAAGGGTATTTGTTCTTATTATGGCCTTCTATCTCATAATTATTGCACTATAACCCACTTTGAGCATCTTAAGATGAATTAGAGATTAGTTTCTATAGTTGTGAGGCTATAGATGTAATATTTGCCTCCATGAAATGTCTAATTCCTATGTTGGCACTCTCGACTACCTCGACTCTAAATGTGATTTCAAGCACTTCTCGAGGTTATATGAATGTCTTCATGGATAGTAATCTTCTAAATGGCACTAGTAATCTCCAAATAAACCATTGTGCATGTTAACATGGGTGAATATCATAAGTGATCTTGGAGAGAAGAGTTTTGAACCTGGCATCCTACAAGTACACACTCTACGATAGTCCTTGGTTAATTTCTTTGAGCTTGATGATTCTCTACTATTAAAACTTAGGGATATTGAATTCCTTCAAGAATTCTTCCTTTAGGGTGTCATAATCAACCATAGCCTAGTTACGATAAAACTTCCTATAGCAAGTTTGGGCATTATCAAGTAGAGTTTTTACAAACTAGGTTGTCTTGTACTTAGATTGGGTTATACCCTGAGTGTACCAATATAGTTCCCACTTGAGAACATGATATATGACATTATCTATGCCTTAATACTTGTTTAGACATATGGAAATATCATAATATATGTAAATTGGGGGAGTACCTAGTATTTCAGGTACTTATCCCCTTGATACTTGTATTGGTGGTGGTCCTCCAATGCCCCCAACCATTAGGCCAAGTGTTGGATCCATTATTATCACTAATAATATGGATGATTATGGAATTATATTACTAAATAGTGGTATTAGGCCACTTCCTCTAGGCTATTTCCCAACCTATGCAACTAAAATTGGTTGCACTAGAATTCATATGCTCATGTTTTATCTTTTCAGGCTAACACCCCAAATTATTGAGGCATCTTCACTTAGATTTTCATAAGGAATAACTTGTTCAATCATAAAATTATGGTCTAAGTCTATAAATTAGTCTAATTCTATGTTGATAATGGGGTTAGTTATCAATCTTCTATCTTCCTATGAGGGATCTAGTGTATGAGCTTGCACCATAGGTCCAAAGTGGCTAGGTACATGTGGTGCATCTCTAATGGTCAAATTCTATAGGTACCCAAGCATTATACACCTATCAACTATGGATATCATTATATGGATTCAAGGTTTCCCTCCTCTTGGTGTTATTTTAATTCAAAAGAACCTTCACCATGCCCTTCCTTCTTACTATGGGTTCTCTCAACACTTCCAAGTTTTATATATTCCATCATCTTGTGCCTCCTCTTATTATAATCTTACTTCTTGAGCTCTCTAGTATCAAATTACACTTCCCCTTCCATTATGCTTCACATACACATCCCCTTCTTCCCTTTTGTACTTTTCATACATGAGAGGACTTTAGACTTCCATTCTCATAGTTTAAAAGTTGTAATACACCATTAACTTATTGAAATATGAGATAATTTACTTCAAAAACATACCTCTATAGTTTCACAAGAATTTATATTTTATTTCTTCAGGGTAAGAATAAGTAGAAATAGTGAACTCTAGTATGTAATTATTCATCATCCCTTACCACCATTTATCTATAGCTCTAGTCCACATGGAGTCTAAGTTGTAAATCCTTAATAGGATCTATTTCATCCACTCTAGGTACTATCCATAGCTTCTAATTTTGTGGGTTTCATAAGTAACCAATTGAGCAATATATAGGTGGTTCTAAACCCACTTCCATGGTTTATATCCTCTGTAGGTTGTATGCTTCAGTGCAAATTTATATTCCACTTGTTCAAGTTAGCACTTGATGTTCTCAAGGGAGAGTCAGAGCGTCATTCTAGTATACCATTATAGCAATAAAATTAAACATCGATATTGATAATAGAGCTAAAATGTTGTAAAAAATTTGGGTGTTAAGACATTGGCTTTATCAGGTGCTTATCTAACTATCCAATTTAGATATAGACTTGTTACAACTAGGCACAAACCTAGAATAGTCTTATAGTGCTCAACATTTATCACTCAATTGTAATGAAATCATTTCACATAACGTGAAAGCCTTACACACTCACTCAAAGCACAATAGAGAAAGGAACAGAGACTACATTATGCTAGTTGTGTCCTAGAATAATCCATTAAATATAAGATATGACCATTTAGCTAAGGCTTATAGAAGGTTTATTGGCATAAACTAGTTCCCTAGGTGAGTTTTGTTGATCTATAGGCATAAATCATATTTTTTGGACTAGTCCTAATCATAAGAATGTAAGACTATAGATGGTTGGTTTTAGGATCTTTGGGACACATACCTTTGGGTTACTAGGTTTAGTGCCATTTAGTGCTAGGATAGTTCAAGTGAGCGTTTATATCCTTGGGTCATGCTTAAAATAACATGATTTTGTAAGGGGTATCTAAGTTTGGGCCCATGACTTTTTCTATACTTAGGCTAATCTACACGTTCTACAAGTATCATCATTCACACAAGGATGTCATTAATGAACTAAATCAAAAGCTTATTTTTATCATTTAGATATGAAAACTAATTATCAACACTATTACAAACATTGCATAAATGATTCACATTCAAGGAATATGATCATAACCATACACATCAGATAATCATTCAATTAGTATAACACCATTCTTCATTAAATAAGGTTCTAATAAATAGAATACATATCAAATGAAATAGAGCACATACTCATTTAAGACTAAAAATGGCTTGAAGATCATAGGTGATATTAATTTCTATAATGAGGATCCTCAAAGGTATCCAAACTAAAATCTAATCTCTAATGGCAAATATAACATCCAAAATCAATCTTGCAGTGCTTCACTATTAAAACTCACCTTCCCCACTCACTAGATTAAGCTCAGATTTTAGTATTATTGGTGTCCTATTTTTTCACGCTAACTAAGAAGTTAGATTGTTTAAATATTCCTACTGAAATATAGTACAACATGGGACTGATCCTAGGCTATGGTATACTAATAATGGATCATACCTTTGGAGAAGGTTGGCTTCCTTCTGGATCTATCACCTAAACTAGACTTAATTTAACAATTTCTTGGAAAAGGGGAGAGATAATAACAATAATACATGAAAACATGTAAATGAGGTTATGTACTAGTAATTGGAACACGTATACTTTATAAAAGACACACTATGAGACACATTCAAGACCAAATAAGATTAGTCTTACATAAATACTTCACCATAAGTCATTGATTAGTTATCAAACTAGCATGAGAGGGCACATAACCACTTTCAAGCTAAATAATAACTATAAGTTGCATGTATAATGATGTGTGAGAAATACAAAGCATTTCATGAGGGTAATAAAACTTAGACATAGACAAGGAACATATATTCACTTAACTACAATATATGATTTCATAGAACACACTTCAATCTAGCCTAAAAATGATGGCATTCAGTCCTTATTACATCAAAAGGTGTTACAGTGAAAATTTTGGCATAGGCTAAGAAAGCCAAAGCATAATATTCTATATCTCTAAAAATGTCAAAGATTTCTTGTCTAAAAATTTTAGAGAGTGAAAAATATGGTAGAAGTTGGAATATATAGAGAGAAAAAAGAAGAGAGAGAGAGAGAGGGATCTATGATGTATTAGCACAAGTTTGAGGATGTTAACTCATGATCTTATCAATAAGGAATATATTATTTAAAATAATTGAATTCCCATTATCCTTATCCATCCACTGAATCTCCTTCTTAGAACTCCATGTCATTATATATCTAATCTACTGATGAGGACCATGTCTTGAAATTGATAGAATTATGCAACATCTACTTTAGGTGGCCATCATTATCTATTTCTAAAAAATGTGACCATGTGATAGGCAAGACACCTCTCCATGATCACAATTACATATTTATTTTCTCTAATATTGAACATAGTTTTGTTATAGGTGAAAATCAATCCAATTATTAGTTTTCACATAGTCACAATATCCATGGAAAATTATAAATTACTTGACCTTGGTTCATAATCATTGGTCCATCTTAAATCTATGTACTATTACTTAAGAGACTTATTCTTCATATAGAACACTTGAGAGCTGAGAGGCTACTATATATGAATATCCTCCATCTAAAATCAATGAACATGTCAATGGAATGAATTTGCAATAAAGTTGACAAGTTCCAAGTTATCAACCAGAAGTCATAGTTAAAATTCAATGGTGATGGAGCCTTGTCCTTAACCATCTTGCCTATATGATAATGTCTACTATTGACTGAGATTTATTGGCAACATGGGTCCTTAAGATTTTGTTTCCCTAGGTTAAAAAATGGGTTCATCAACCTTCAATAAAAGCTCTTTGGATTTTTTCTTTGTTCATTGGTCATCGATTGCTAACCTAGACCATTTTATTATGCCTAATTATCTTTATTCTTATTGGTCACTTAGATTATGCTAACTTATTGACTCCTCTTGAACCATTAGATTGGATATATGAATGTATGTGGTCCATTTATTCCCTACCATCTAAGATCCTTTGACATGTTGACTTGATGACTCACTATTGGATCAAGATGTACGAGCTCATGCGCACTATAGATCTTATTGGGCCTACTTTCCTATTAGTTTCTACACACCATTGAATTATTGGTATGAATTAATGTTGAACATTGATCTAATATTATACCCACCCTCTTGTTAGTAAATATGTACCATCAGATCTTGACTTGATGAACCCATATTTGTGAACTAGGAATTTGATGATGAAGGAGAGATTAGTATTGTGTTAGTGGATAAATCAAATCAAAATCACACTAAACTAACACCTTCATGCCTAGCTACTAGGGTGATATTAATAAAAAAAATGAAAATCACAACTAAAAATTAAGAAAAGTAAAAATCCTTAACCTTCCTTGGATGCTCCAAATGCTTTGTTGTAGTGGCATGCTCAGTTTGTGCTCATGAAGTCTGCATCAATAGAAGCTTGACTATCTCCATCTCTCCTTGGCACCTTTCTTGGATTTGGCTTAAATATTTTGACATCATATTTTTGGAATATGAGAAATTTTTGGATTCAATTTGGCATGGTAACATTTCACAAGTTAAGTTTAAATTTCATGTAGCAAGGCCTCCTATTTTTAGATTTTGGAAAATAGCTAGAATCAACCTGAACCGTCCATCTAAATATTTAGATGTGTGGATAAGGATTAATCCAATTATGAAATAAAAAATACATAAATAAGATCATCAATATTTGGGATATATGGGAATTTAAGAGGTATAGGAGGCATTGATGAGGCATGGGAGGGGTTAACCTTGATATTTTATGCATTTATAGCATAGGATGTATTCCCAAGAAATGATGTCACCTAATGATGCAGATATTCAATATTCATTTCTAAAAATAAGTATTCAAAAATTTTCCATGGAATTTTTAATTATGATCTAATTTGGTTTAATTATCTCTTAATCATGTTAATCACTTTGTGCACAAATTACTCAAATTGATCAAAATGCCTTGTTATTGGTCTAAAATTTGACTGGATTGGAATTGGAAGTCAATGTCAATTGCATTAGATCTGTTATCCCATTTAGGATGTTACAAACACCAAATAACATAGGTATTCATCTTGTGTAAGAGATTTGATATAAAATAGAAATCTAGAGCACCCAAGTGCAAAATTGGCATTTTGACTCAAAATGATTTTATCAAAGTTAGTTGGCCCATAAATTGTATTCTCCCATTTATTGATACCTTGGTCAAAATTAGTACTTGAATATATAAATTTCAACTTATTTAATGTGTTTTAGTGTTTTTAATCTAAATTGTGCATTTTAGTGGAAATTAGTCAAAAATTTGGTTGGAGGTTATCAGTGACTAGTTTTAGGTGTTTATAGTTTGCCCCTATTTGGGAAGATGTTGCAAACCATAGGAAATGCAATGTATTCTCAAATAATGAGAAAAGACTTGTATGCCAAAAAGAAGATGATGGTTGAAAAAAAAAGTTCCAAATGGTGTTTATGAAGCTTAGGATGATGCCCCCTTGAGGGAATGGCCATCATATTTTTTGATAAATGGTCCATCAAAAATAAATAAGAAGAAACATGAAATTAACTTGTGGTTGAGATTAATATAAATGAGAAAATGATTGCATGCATTGATTTAAAAAGGATGCTGATTTGCCCAAAAGTGGTTATAATCAAGAATAAAATTCAAAATAATGATTTTATCGTAGGCAGTTATAATCATTAAGAGGACCTGGATTGGCTAAAGATGATGGTGCCCTAGTTAGGGATGATTATCAAGCATAACTCAAGTATATAACCTAGAATATATATTAAATATGAGTGGGTATAAAGTGAATAAAGAGATGAAAAGAAGAATATGATTGACCATTATAAATGATTTAGTTGTACCTACCAATAAGGAGATGCTCATCTTTATTAGTAATGATACAACTAGAATGGGCAATGGGTTGATTCGACCAAGATGGGTGGAAGGATTTGCAAAGGTTACAAGGAGAAAATTTTATGGCTCCATTGATTATAGACCTTATTGAAGCTAATTTTTACTGTAGCATGTGACAGTAGGCATCATGATAGAACACCATGAATACTTGGCCAAAAAATTCATAAAGACTAAATTCTGATCCAATAAACACTTAAAAATAATTCACCAATGACAAAAACCATGATGAAAATATTGACATATGAATATGGATGGATTCAATTATAATGTGCATAAGGAATCACTCAATTGAACACATATAGACTGAGTCAAGGCAATAGTGTTGAAAGTAAACAAATAGGCAAGAAGACAAACAAACTAGGAAACACACAAATAGATAAACAACTTGAAATAAATAAACAAATAGAAAGCCTGAAAATAAAACCAAAAGAAAGCATCCTAACAATGACTTTGCCCCAGTAGGGCAGATCAAGGATAACTGACTAGGCTTATACAGGACAAATGTTTTTAGATTTTTTGAAATGTTATGAATTTTTTTTTGACATTTTGAGGTATCTCAACTTTTTAGATAATGATGAGATACCTACTTGAAAAATGGTAAGAGCGTTTGGTGTAGGTTGCTCATTAAATGATGAGAGTATTTGGCTTAGGTTGCTCAAAAAATGGTGAGAGCATATAGAAAGGGGGACTAAGGTGACCTAAAAATGAATTGAGTATGACATAAAATATCCCCAAAATGACCTCAAGTCATAGTAACTCCATCCACACAAAATGTGGGGAAAAACCAACTAGGTCCCAATAAGTTCTCAAATCTAGCAAATGGCCAGTCAAATGAAAATAGTAATGGCAAGGTGATGAGGCAATGCATGATAAACAAGTGTTGCCCCTAGTTTTCCCATAGGTATTTATAACTAATATATAATGGCATAGATGAATTATACTAATTTTCTTATAGGTGGTTATAATTAGTAGCAAGACTGGTGAGACATTAATTTGCCCATAGGTGGTTATAATCAGGCTCACAAAAACAAACTTGATATAGAATGGAAAATGAAAGATTTATTACTAGATCAAATATCACACTATCTTCATAGACTATAATTTAAACATGGATTGGATTGATTATTGAAACTTGATTGGAATCCCCCCTACAAAAGGTGTGAGAAGAACCAAAATAACCAAGATCAAAATAGGATTGGATAGGATGACTAAAAATAGGATTTGGTCTAGCTAGGAATGGAATGGAATTGATTTAAGATGATGATGGTTTTTGATATATTGATAAAAATGGTAAGAGGGATGCCCCCAAGTGATGTGGTAAATAAAAGTATACATGACAATGGAAAAAGGATATGTAACAACAGCAATGACATGGCAATGTGAAATGGTATGGTATATGTTTTTGGCTTGGGTATGGTTTTTTATTATATTATTCCTATTGATGGGGAGATGCAATTCATAATCAAAAAATGATACAAATAGAATACTTGATCATGTTAATTACTAGCCCACACATCATCTAAATAGTTGATCCATAAAGAACTACTTGCAGATTTGGATTTTGAGAATGTTGCTATGCTCTTCATTGGTCATTGATTTTAATTCTTTCAAATATCAAGACAAGGTATCTTTATAACCTCTATAAAGGAAAGTTAAGACATAGATGATAAATAAAGGATGGTAGGTTTTATTATGAAATGGATGGTAGATGATAATTAAATGTGGAATGGTTGGGAAATAAATGAAGATCAAGATGTTTAATCACATGTAATGTTTTTTATGCTAGATTTGACATGAATTTGGTTGTGGTGGGGTTGAATACTTGTTTTCTTGATAGAACCATCTTATTTTTATATTTTTTAGGCTTGAGAGTAGCTACCATCTAATTAGGTTGTAGATAAGAAGCTATTTTGATTTTATCTTCATCAAGTAGTGAAGAACATTTGTGCTCAGCTATTGGTGTCTCAAACAGGTTTTCACCAATAAATTTATATTTATTATCCCATAGCACCTTCAAGAAGGTTTCACTAAGGAATGTTAACTTTTGACTTTGATTTTCTTCTAGTGCTTACAAAAACGTTTTAGTGGAAGATGTTGAGGTTAAGCTTTGCATGTCCACTAGCACCTCCAAAAAGGTTTCACTAGGAGAGTGTTATTTTACTACATGAATGTGGTCTTAGACTCCTTGATCTTATTCAACTACTATGTCACCATGGATGCAGTTCAAAAAAGTGTGATTCTATTGGTCCTAGTCAACACTTGTGGGAGATGGAATGCCAATAAAATGGTTATTTTGGCTGATGGTAATGGCATATGGAATGGTAATGGAATGGGGATTGGATGCACAATCATTGTAGAACATATTAGGAGAAATTGTGTTTATGCTAAAGTACTCATTCTCAAAACCAATAGAAGGATCATAAATGTATTCAAACGGATTTATAAGGCATGTGTAACCAATATTGTAACAACCACAAACATATTCTTCTTTTGAATCTAGTTCTGACTCAAGTGACTTTGAATCTAATGTTGAGACTGATATTAATTTTGATTTTGATGCTAAATCCAATTTTAGTCTAAGATTATAACTTGAACCTTACTCTAATTCTTCATTTGATGGGTACTCTATTATAACTTATAATAGCATGATGGGCTCCACCAAGATTGGTTTTTCAAAGTGAGACTCCTCTATAATAGAAAAAAGGTCAAGAGACAAGTTCTCAGGTATTGGATTGTTAATAGGAGGTTCTTAAAAAATAGGCATATGGTTAAGGTAATGATTTTCCCAAGGGTAGTTATGATCATTAAGAAGTGACTCGGTAAAGACTAGCTCATCATAGTGAGACTCCTTGACAATAGGTATAGGATTGAAAGGTAATTCATCATAGTTTAACTTATCACAAATAGTTAGTTCAATAAAAACATCTTGGATTGGTTGGTTATTTTGGCCATGGTTTCCAATGAGTTATAAAATACTAGTTTTGAACATAACTTGGTTTTCAAATGATTAGATGGGTTGAGTTTTTTATTGGATTGGTAATGGAGGAAGAATGGCCTAAAATTAGATAATGGTAGGGCATCGGGGAACATGATTTCTCACATGAGCCAAAGGATAAAGTCCTAAAATGGTAACAATAGGGTAGTGTGGATCTTTGTTTCTCACACAAGCCAAAGGACTAGGTCTTATAATGATGAAGGGGAATTATGGAGGATGGTTGTTTGCACAAAATAAATGATGAGGTTATGGTATAAAAATGGTTTGGAATTATGGAGCTTGGTTATTTGTACAAGCCAAAGCATGAGGTATAAGAATGGTAATGGTATTCCTTAGATATTGTAGAGCTTGATAGCTTGTATAATCCAAAGGAGGGTTAGGGGTAGTCAATGATTGGATAACAAAAGGACATCATGGAACTTTATTGTTTGCACAAGCCAAAGCATCAAATTCCTCTTGATAAACCATATCATTCCAATCTTGAGTTAGATCATAAGTTGGTTCTTAACTATGTTCTATGTACTGATTATTGTAAAGAAGATATGGATCCATATCCCAAATGACATTACTATAGTTGGGTCTTCAGAGTCCTCCTCATAAACCTCTTCATACCAATTAGGTTCTTGAGTTAGATTGTAAGTTGGTTCATGAATTTGTTCCCATGAATGATTATTATGAGGTGGATAGAAATCTATCTCATAAACCATATTAGAATCATTGGGATCTTGAATAAAGCCATAAAGTCATTTTATGTGGTCATTTTATCATAAGTTGGATTATACGTGATTACACCATAGGTGTAGCTATACATATGTGCATAAATGATGAAAGCTCCAAAAATAAAAAAGGCTCAAAGTTATACAAACTCTGAAAAACTATATCCAAAGGATAAATGGTTTAAACTTGGTCTAACTTGGTCCAAAGGGTCAAAAAAATTATGCAAATATTTGTGATAACACAAGTTAACATTAATTGTCTAATGTTACACATATTACATAAAAATATTAAGTAAATGAACCAAAAATAAAAATGCTAAAGTTGAAGTGTTTCAAATCAGTCTAATCTAGGAAATTAAAATTTGCTAAGTCTTTTGGCCAAAACACAACATCAAAAGCTAGGTTCAAATAAGACATGCACTAGGACTCTTGGCCAAACGATGTCAAAATCTAGACTTTGAAATAGATGAAATTTTTAACTTAAAATATTTGAAACACTTCTAACAAACACTAGGCATTTGATTATTGGTCATGGACTCGATCAAATAGGTATAAGGTATGAAACAAAAGATACTTTAGAGATAGTATATTTTCTCATAAATAATGGTATAAAACTTGGTTCTTTTGACAAATAAGCTAGACAAAAGTGAATGGCATAACAATGATAGACAAAGGTTCACAAAGGTACACTCAGATTGGTTTGAAAATGTGGGAACAAATTTGAACTCTATCAAGAGGGCCTATGAAATAATATCTAAAATGTTTTGGGCATAAAAATTCTAGACTAATTAAAAGATGTGACAAAATGCTTATTTTAAAAAAATATCTAAGGCAAAGATAGTTTCACACAAATTTGATAGCATAAAACTATCTTTTTCAACTCAAAATCTTGTAGTGCATAGACTCAAAGTGCAAGTGTTTAGCAAAAAATGACTTAAGTCTATCAAGTGGTGATAATGATCATGAGTCTCAAATGACCTTCAAACCAAATTGGAAATTAAACCTAATTTCCCTCAAGTTTAGTGCAAATGGAGAATCTACCTAACACATCAACCCTATGAACTTATGAAGGAGAAATTTTGAATTTAGATTATAAATAAAGGACTTAAAAAAACTTTGGAAAAGGTCTAGACTCAATTGGTCAACATAACTATGCCAAAGTGGATGATATGACTCCAAGTTTTGATGAACTTTGAACAAGGCAAATTGATGATTCACGTAGGTAGCATAATGACTCTTTGTTCAAAGAAAAATGAGGACTATGTATTTTGGTTTGTATCATTTATTCACACCAAGTTTTGACTTAAAAAAAAACTTTAATCTAAGACAAAGCTAACTAATTAATCACTGTTAGATCCTAAATTCACAAGGTTACCTGGTATTATTGGAATCTATCAGTATACGTCATTTGAGAGGATTTTAAGTGTTCATCTAAAAGTAAATGCACATTATATAGTAGGGTTTTTACACCCCCCCCTTCTTTCAAATGATAGTACTATAACATGGACCTTGAGGTGCACCTTACACCAACAATACTTCCATGGTAAGTGGGGATTTATCTAAGATCTACAAGTTTCTAAATGTCTCTAGGGGAATTAATTACATAATGACATTCACATAAAATGATGAAAAATAAAAGCATGGATTTTGGGTCCATATCACTTGGCTTATTGTAAAAAGGTATAGTCCTTTTTACAATCACTAAATCCATCACTTTCTTAGTATAGTGCAATGTCCAAAGTAAAAATACATTTCATGTGTAACTCCATCACTAGAAGGTGGTTTAACTGCTCAAACCTTTCAATCCTAGTGGAGTGGGTGAAGTCAATGATGAGAGATGAAACCATGGGTCAAAGATTTCCTAAATAAATCATGGAAGGTAATGATGTCCCCATTGCAAGCCAAAATACAATAAAATGAAAGACATAAAAATAAAGACTTTAGGGTCATTTTGAAGGTCACCCAAACTATGATGAGTTTTTGGGGAGTGATTTAGACAACATTATTTCTAAGCTTTGGACTAGGTTTTTTGAAATAAGGATGGATATTTTGATTCTAAAGTTTCCCTAAATGAGACAAATGGAAGAACATACATGTGCAAACCTTCTTTTTGCCAAACAAGTTCTAATTTAAACAACTAATTAAATATAAAAAGTTTGGAAAGGTGAGTTCATTTTTAAGCACCAAGTTGAATGATTGGGTGGTGTTCTTTTGACCCCTTAGTCTTCATTTGTAACTTTGAAAGATAACTTATCAAAACATTCACTTAAGCACCTAGATTTTTCATTAAGCCCAAAAAGAAAGTTCCTAATTAATTTTAAAACACTCAAATGAAGTGTGAAAGGCACTCATTTAGTTTGCTTAGATGAATTTCCATGTAGATCCTACAAGATAATTTTTATCAAGTTGATTAGCTTTGAAGCAATTTTGAAGATGAAACAAGAAATTTTAAAAAATGAGATTTCAAGTTGACAACCAAGTTGGGTTGATAGGCAAGTTGGGTTAGTAGTTGAGTCAGGTTGGAAAAGTGAGTTGAGTTAAACCAAAGCCAAGTTGGGCTGAACCAAAGCTGAGTTAGGCTAAGATAGAGTTGAGTTGGGCCAAGCCAAAGCTGAGTTGGGCAGAATTAGAGTTGAGTTGGGCTGAACTATAGCTGAGTTGGGTTGAACTAGAGTCAAGTCAAGATGATCTAGAGCTGAGTTAAGATGATTCAAAGCTAAATTGGGCTGAACTAGAGTTGAGTTGGGATGAAACATAGCCAAGTTGGGCTGCACCAAAATTGAGTTGGGTCAAACTAGAGTTGATTTGGGATGAGTTGACAGTCTGAAGAATAATATTATGGTTTATAAAAATGGACTTTTTTGAACAATTTTTTTCTTTCTTTACTTCCATACTCTAAGAGCATACATGAAAATAGTTAGTAGGTTGCTTGTAGAGAATTTGTGAGCAAATTTTTGGGTTGTGGTCCCACCTAGTCTACCATTATGTGAATTAGGAATTTGATGATGAAGGGGAGATTAGTATTGTGTTAGTGGATAACTAAAATAAAAATCACACTAAACTAACACATTTATTCCTAGTTACTAGGGTGAGCTTAGTAAAATAAATAAATGAAAAGAACAACTAAAAAGTAAGGAAAAAAATAATCCTTCACATTATTTGGATGCTCCAAATGCTTTATTATGGTGGCTTGCTTGGTTTGTGCTCATGAAGTCTACATCAATGGAAGCTTGACTACCTCCATCTCTCTTTGGCACCTTAGTTGGCTTTGACTTCAATATTTTTTACATCATAACTTTGGCATGTGAGAGATTTTTAGAATCAATTTGTCATGGTAAATTTTCACAAATTAAGCTTAAAATTCATGTGGCAAGACATATTTATAGATTTTAGAAAATGGCTAGAATCAACCTGATCTGTTCATCTCAAGATTGAGATGTGTGGCTAAGGATTAATCCAATTATGTAATTAAAAATCCATAAATAAGCTCATAAATATTTGAGATAGAGGGGAATTTAAGAGGCATGGGAGGAATTGATGAGGCATGGGAGGGGTTATCCTTGATATTTTATGCATTTATGGCCTAGGGATGTCTTCCCAAGAAATGATATCACATGATGATTTAGATATCCAATATTCATTTCTAAAAATAACTATTCAAAATTTTTCCATTGAATTCTTAATTAGTCTCTAATTTGGTTTAATTAGATCTTAAGCATGATTAAGCACTTTGTGCACAAATTATTCAAATTGATTAGAATGCCTTGTTATTGGTCCAAAATTTGATTGGATTGGAATTGGAAGTCAATATCAGATGTGTTGGATCCATTATCCCATTTAGGATTTTATAAACACCAAATAAAAAAGGTATGAATATTTTGAAAGATATTTGATAGAAAAGAGCAATCCAGAGCACCCAAGTGCAAAATTGGCATTTTGACTTGAAATTTTTTGATCAAAGTTAGTTGGCCCATAAATTACATTGTCCCATTTAGTGATACCATAGCCAAAATTGGTACTTGAATATATAAATTTCAACTTATTTAATGTGTTTTAGTGTTTTTAAGCCAAATTTTGCATTTTCGTGGAAATTGGTCAAAATCCTGGTTAGAGGTTATTGATGGCTAGTTTTAGGTGTCTATAATACTATCAATTTTTTTCCAACTTGTCGCTTTTTAAAGCCTTTAACCTAGAGACCTTTTGATATGTTTGACCTAAACATTAACTATTAGATCATATGTTTTAGTATGAAAAATTATGTGGATAATTAAATCTTGATCAAATTTAAACCTTTTAAGGGATTTTGAACCTAAATGATTAATTTATGGAGTTTAACTTTGATGTTTGCATATAAATTGTACGTTGTAGGTCCAAATTTGAAACTTCATAACTTGGGATAGAAAGCTTATGTGGGAATGAAATTTTTAGATCATGTTCTTAGAACCAAGGAAATTTTTCACATGTATTTATTTGGTCATGTGAGGCTTTTTGAGTGAAGATAAAAAATGCTCAAGTAGGCTGGTTTGTTTTTTCCTACACAACATCCTGGTGATGGTCTGGGTCACTAAACTTACATGATACATATTTGATTAGTATTTTAATGATTTAATGATATTCTAAGGCTTTCAAAACTTGGTTCATGTTTATGAATGCCTAAGACACCATGAAACTTGCTTGGACCCTTCATTTGCAATTATAGACCTATCTCTTAAAGATCAATTAAATCACACTTTCAACTTGCTTAAATTATTTCAAAATATTTGCAAAAGCTATACAATCTCTACTTTAGTTCTATCTACTCCTTGTGACATTGGGTCACTCTTCAATTAGGATCCTACTCCTTCCACTAGACTCTTGGACTAGGTACATTTTTGGCATGTAGACCAAATTTGGTCAACATATTTGGCAAATTGATTGGGCACATGTCTTATATACTTGAGAACTTAGATTAGGTAAATGAATCTTGGATCATTTACATGATACATGGACCATTTACATGAATGAAAGGTATCCTCTTATTTTTTAAAGATAAAGAATTCCAACAAATAGGGAAAAAAACAAACTTGAAAGGGAAACTAAGTTAATAAAGCAAAGGAAAATAACTTATCAAACAATTGTGCAACAAAGCACTTATTTGGGACAAAAATAAACAAATTAATTTTTTAGAACAATATATAGAAAATAATAAAAAATAACTATATATATGGGACCTATCTTTCTCAATATTAGTGCTTTAGATGTATCCCATTGATTGGCATAAGAAGCTCTTCACCTTTCATTTTTGTGAGTTGGAAAACATTGTGGGATTTGCAACTAGAGACTATATATGGAACACTCCAAAGAGAATCAAATTTTGTGTGACTTCTTGGCTTAGATCTAACCTCATCTCACTTGTGGACCAAATCTCCTTCTTGTAAACTCTTTGAAAAAGTTCCTTTATCAAAAGATCTATTTACCATTACTTAATGGGCCTCTATAGCCAACATGGACTGATGCCTTGTCTCTTTTATCTCCATGAGCTCAACATATCTAATTTACATTAGCTCATTCTCCAAAATCTCAAGTTGATGCATTAGTTCTAAAGTAGAGAATTTAAGAGAAATATGAATTCTTGATTCCTTACCACATACTAGCTTGTATGGAGAATTGGCATTGACCTTTTATAGGTGATCTTATCATCCCACAAGGCTGACTTCAATTCGAGATGACATGATCTCTGATTGTTTTCAATTATTCTCATAATAATCTTCAACAAATTATTTTTAGTGGAATCAATAAGGCCATTTCCTTATGGATAATAATTTGATGAATTACTAAGAAAAAGACTATGTTAAATTACCCATTACATGATCTTAGAACCCACAAAAGCCATATAATTATCATAAATAAAAATTGAAGGGAATCTAAATCTAGTAAGTAAACCTTCATAAAAGTCTAGAACATTGGTTTCATTTACTTCTTTTAATGCCACTGCTTTTGTCTATCTAGTAAAATAATCTATGGTAGTTAGGATCCACATGTATCCTAAACTTGAAGGGGGATCAAAGAGACCAATAAAGTCTAATCCCCATTGGACAAAGGGTTGATTCACTAAAATTGGATGGAGAGGAAAGTGTTATCACATAAGATTGCACCTATCTTAATCTCATAACTTGTTATGCAAGTGCCTAATGAAATAATGAAAAAATCTCCAAAGCTGTAGGACATTGGAAATTTAAGGTTATTCTCCAAAGAAGGCTAGCTTCCTTTCCCTACAATCTGATGCAAACTAATAAGATATCAGCCTTGTGAAAATATTACTCTTTAGTGTTTTTTTGGATCCTAAACTAGGGTTTTAATGATAAAAGTGTTGAAGAAATGAATTTTGTAGAAAATAAAAAATATGGTGATTACACCAAATTTATATATTGGAACTAGATGTTTGCTTAGAAAGCACAATAGGTAAAAAAAATAGATTGAGTTTATTTTTTAAGCATAGACTTATGCAAATTTGAAACTAGAGGTAGTATTTTAGCTATTCTTTAGTAAAGAGAGAAATATCTTTATTTCAAATAATACTATCAAGAGGGAAAAATACCACAAATAAATTCTCTTGAGACTAAAATAAAAGATAAAAACTTTCACAAAGAATCAGATAACTTGCATGACATAGAGATTTCAAAGACAAGAAAGTCAAAACTCAACTTTATTTCTCTCTAAAGGCTATAACTTATAGAAAATACATTCAAAATGAAGATAAAATATTATTAATAGTAAAATATAGATTGTTCCATGGGATCTTCCCATTTTTATACAAAATATCTCATAAATGAGATGTAGTTAACAAAACTTGAATGCCCAGTTGAAGGAGATCACGAAAATTTAAAATCCTCATGCAAAAAGGTGATTTCATCTATTTATAATGTTTTTGAACTTATGGAATGGTTAAAAAATGCCATGCACGAGCTAGTCATGATTCTGGAAGTGGTCTTGGTGTAGCTAGAGATCTTCATACAAGGCTCCTTGGGTGATGGATGGAAACAACTCTCCATGTAAGAAATGACACTCAAAATAACTTTGTCTTTTTAAAAATGAAAAATAATATAGAAAATAAAATTTCAAACTTCTTTTCAAGCAAACCCTAGTGTGCAAGACTAAAGTGAGACTTTTTCAATATCTAAGCCTTTATCACTTTTTAACAAAAAGGGAGCATGCAATTTGCTTTTACGACTTCTCACCTTTTCATTTCAAATTAATTAAAATAGAAAGTGAAATTTGTAACTTGATTTTTACAACTTCCTCATTTAAAAGATATAAAGTGAAAATTATATGTTTTTGTCTTTTTCAAAAGAGTTATAAAAAATACATAGCTTCACTTTGTAATTATAAATTACAATTATAATGTCTCAAAAATGAAGGTACATGCGATAGCAAAATTTTAAAATATCTAAAAGAGAGGGAAAATTTAATCTATCTTTAAAATAACTTTAGTTTTCTATTACTTTTTACTCACAGCTTATCTGATTATAAATCAAAGGCCTTGAATATTTCCTATATTCATTATTCATTTAAATCATAAGAATAAATGTTAGAATCTACACAATCTACCTATACATCAAATAACTCTCTTCAAAAATCCATGATATGCTAAATTTTAGTTCTCATTTGATTAATGGCCTTCTCATAGTTTATCAATCAGTGGATTGAACTTAAGACAAAGACCATGTCTTTGCTACACTCCTTTTTAACTATTGCCTTATAGTTCTCCTTAACATGTTCTACCTAGAAGAAATAACTAGTATCATCCAATGCTCAAAATGACATTAAATTCATCTAGCCATCAATCTCATATAGCACATCAATAGATTTACATGAGCCTCTTTGGCTCACTTAGTATACTCAGTTAATATTCTTATCTAGAATTAGGTAACCCTATGTAATTCCTCATACTCAATAGAGTTCTTTAATATATTCTCAGTGATGAGGATATCCATATCTATTGAATTTATGGCTATCAACTTGGGATAATACATGTTTAGAGTTTGGACCTCCTCTTCATAGCTACTAATTTGTGCTTTAAAAATGTTATAGTATTATTTCAATGACTCTGTTGCCACTTATAATTAGTTCTTTAGACCATTCTTTTGTAACCCTTCCCATGTGAGCAATCTCTCATACAAAATCAATTGTAGCTTGATCCAAACTAATTGCTTACACTACCTATGGTTGTTGTGATGTTTCATTGGGATTTATGAATTCGTTGATCACTTTGATCAACTAATCAACCTTCCTCTTAAGTTTATCTTTGGTGGTTTTATCATGTTCAATTATTTAGAAGAGAGAGTTGTTACCTGATTGCACATCATGCTTGAGCCCTTCTCTTATTTGTCGACCAAGGTGTATATAAGAGACCTAATAATATTCCACCATAAGATATCCCTTTGATTTATCTAGTGGGGGAGCTAAAATCTCCACATATCTCTCTCCCTTGTCATCAATGAATGTTCTTGAGAGGGTTTTAGGAGTAGATTTTATCTTTTTCTTGAATTCTAACATATCAAAGTCCAACATGTTAGGGTCAATCATTATCTTTCTCTTTTTGGTAACTGATTGGGCTAACCAATGAGGGGAAACCTTCTATATATCTAGCATATTCACCAAAGAATATGTAGCTTATGACACTATGACCAAGGATGACTCCTTAGAAGATGACATTATCGATAGCTCAATAGGTGTTTGTGTAGGCTTATCCTTACCAATATCTTGCAAACCCATTATTGTAATAAGTGTTTAAGTTAATCCAAGCTCAACTAATGATATGGATGAAATAATGGAAAGGGGGGAAATAGGAGCAATAAAAGCAAGGACCATGAATTTAAGAACTGGTGAAAGGGTGGAAGCCAAGGTAATGAATGTGTTGATTAGGTGTATGGGGCCACTTAGGGTTGGTGAGGTGAAAATGGTGGGTATAGAAGAAGAGGAATAGTAATCACTCTAAAGGTTGAAGTGGCCTATAGGATGGTAGTCAAAATAATTGATTTCTAGGCAATGTACTATTGAGTCATGTAGGTGACTAATGGTGACAAAATGGAAGAATTATGAATGGAATATAAAGGGGGAGTGGATAAAATGGGGAAGGAAAAGTGGGATGAAGGAAAAGTGAATTATAAATTTGAAATCCCACTATAGGGGGACCCTGAGTGCTCCATAAACTTATTTATGTTGTTTGTACTTGGCTTATTGAGGTGAGTGGAGTGGTAGATGAAGTGGGGATGAATGGAGAGAGAGGAGTTCAAACTTGTCATATAATAGGAACTTAGGATGTTTGAGGAGGAGAGGCATCTCATGGAAGTGTTTAATCCTTTTTTACTATAGGATTAGGGGAAGGGGGAACAATGGTTATAAGATCCAATTTTATAAGATCTACAGTAGTAGATCCTTATGCTACTAGTATCATCTCTTGTACTAAAATATCTATGGGTTCATCTGTAGCTTCCCCTTCCTTACTTGTTTCTCCTTTCCTAGCCTTAGTCTTCATTTTCCTCTTCTATTTTTTTATGTCCCACTTATGATTCACTAGGGCCCTTTGCTATTGGTGTAATTCCCTTTATTTTCAATTTTAGGAGTTTTTCCTTAAATCCTATCATTTTTATTATAACTTTCACCCATTCAATCCTTATCAAATTAATATTAATGTTGATGACATGGGTTTTTCTACCAAAGGGAGAAAATGACTTAGGAACTGACCACCTAACTGATGGTAGGGGTTTCATAATTACTTAAGTGAGGTATAATGGATTGACACTAGAAGAATCATCTTCCAAGTCATCAAGGACTGGAGCCAAATCACAATATTTTATTTAATGTAGGGAGATTCTTGAATAGTCCATCATTCTAACCATCTCTTCATCATCATAATCCTCCTAGTAATCTTTATAGTATGGCACATGTTCATATGATACCAATTCTAATTCATGGGTGATTTTAACGTATGGGTCAAAATATGGCCTAGACTCTTGGGTCCTCAATGTTACTTCACTCATATTTACCTCTACACCTTTGGCCTTAAGAAGAATTTGGCATGTGTAATTGCCAATAGAAATATGGAAATTAATCCTTGCCTTGTGTCTATCTGAGAGGAGCTTATGAGTTTCTGCTAGTTGTCGTATTAACTCCAACAATACCCATTTGTCACTTACATACCAAAGGAGGGTGAAGGGATAGACATTGAATCCTACTACCCTAATGTAGGAATATGTGGGGAATAGTATAAAAATTGATACCAATTTAGTGATTTCCTCTTTTTCTTCCCTTGAAAACCTCTCCCTCTTAAGTTATGAATCAAACATGGTGATGATGTTGTAGATGAAAGCATCATTAACTCTTCTAAATTGTTGTTTACTAGACTAAAGGATGAGGTTAGGCTAGTAGTTATATACTCTTGTTATTTCATTAGGAACAACATTGAGACCTAGGAACAATCTCCCCTTAGCCAAAATATAAACAACATATGAGGTCATGTAAAATTTGTTTAAGGTTTGAACATCCAACAACTGCTAATGGAGAAAATCACTAATTAATTATGCCTAATGTATATATTGCTTATTCTCTCATATAGTCCAAATATACTGATACATCCATTATTAATAACATTAGGCATTAGGACTGCTAGTGACTCTATGTAGCAATGCTACAACATCTCCCACCTCCTCTATAAAATCAAACCTATACATTATCTTAGGCAATCTAGTGAAGGAGTGCTTATGGGTCTTGAGCCATTATCTATTGATTATCTTCTATCATCCATCTCTCTTTTCCTCATATAACTATGAAGATGTTTAGGTAGTTATATCTAAATAACTCTCAAATTTAGGAATGATAAACACCATGTTGATGTAGTCAGAGTCAAGGTCCAAAATCTTTTCTCCTTTATCATTATACACTTGCCTCCTATCGAGGTCATAATGTTGAGCCATTGTCAAAATAAATTTATGAATTTTAATAGCTAGGGGAAAGGCTACATCTTGTGTAAGTCTAGAATCATAAATACTTTATATCTAGTAATTTTTGAATTCTACCCCTATTCTAGCCTAGAAATTTCCTAAGTCAATATGACCTAAATCTATATCACTAATTTTTGTGAGATTAGATTCTAGAAAATAAGCTACTTTAGGACCCTTATATTTTAAATTAATCTCTTTAGGAGGCATGGGTATTATAAAAACATCCTCTAAGTGACCAACTATGGAAGTTAGTAAAAATTGTTGTTGTATGGTGCACTTATTCCTTCTAGTGGAACTTGGAGGTGTTCAGAGCACATCTAATATATATAGTGCATATAACTTAAGAATCTCTAGTGGAGGTAGGATGTGCTTGAGATAGGTCCACTCTCCATGATTCTACAAGGATGTTTGGTTACCGATGGAAGTGGGAGGTGCTTGAGGTAGGTCTACTCTCTGTTAGGTTGTGGAGCTAAAAGCTTCACTGATGCAGACATGGAGAGGGCCATTGGAGGGGTTGCTGAAGGTTGCTAAGCATCAGAGCAACCAGCGTCGGTCTGATCAGCTGACGTCGACAGGACAATAAAGAAGAAGCAACTGGCGTCGGTCATGGGTCGGACGGCACCGGTCACCTCCAGGCAGATAGGGACCGACGTCGGTTGCCTGTGTGGTTCGACTGCGAGCTTATTACAGGCAGTTAGCTAATGAACCAAGTGTTTGCATGATTAGATCTATTTTTAGACTGAGAGATGTGAATCTAATTATGGTAATTAGATGTCTAATCATTGTTTGGATGAGATCTATATAATAGACTCATGGTTGTATTCGAAAAGTGTTCTAGTTTGAGTTGAGAAAAGTTTGTTCCTTCTGTGTGTGAGGTGAGCAAGGGTGTTCCTCCTAGTTCCACAGTACCAAGTGTAGGTGTTGGATTGGAGAATCAACAGGGTTCTTCATGTATGTAGGATCTTGGTCACATGTGCATGGCCTATATAGGAGATCTACATGGTAAGTAAGATCGTTGATCTGCAGGTGTATGTGTGTGCAAGGTCAAGGTTCACAGGTGTGCAGAATCGGGTTGATTTGCAGGTGTGCAGGATCATATAGACAGCAACACAATAGGGAGCAGTATCAAGTAGGATCTACTTGGAGTACAGGTGTGTACTCAGATAGAGCAGAGAGGAAGGCAAGGGAGTTCCTTCCATAAGTATGGTCTGTTGAATTGCAGGTTGTTACAGGTTCATGGGAGATCTACTTGAAGTACCTTGAGTACTTGTGGAGTACGTGGAGTACTTGTGGAGTGTGTGGAGCACTTTTGGTGTGCGTGGAGCATAGGAGGTGAACACCAACTCTGTATTTTGAGTTGGGTGTTGGGACCTGAGAGGGAGAGCTTTGGGGAGAAGAATTACTGTTCACTTGAGGTGTGGTGAGCCTCTGAAGAGGTGGTGGAGAAGAAGTGGCATCTTCTTTATTGTATTCTTTTCTGTATAAAGTGTTAATACAAGTTGTGTATTGTCTCTCATATCATGTGTTATTCTGAATTCTAGTTACTTGGTGAATCTAGTTTATTTCCGCATATTAAGTTGCTTGGTTTGGTAATCATATTGTGCTCTTTTGGTGGAGCAAGATCTTGAAAAGTGGTATCAGAGCTTTTGGTTGGGATACAAATAGATTGGTTTAGATCTGGGTAGTGTGTTTTGATTACAGGTCACTCTCAGGGGTTTCTGATTGAGTGGGAGTAGAGCAATGGCAGATGAAAGTAAGCTAAGAATGGAGGAGTTGAAAAGCACAGATGGTCACTCATGGTCCTATGGAAAGAAAGAGTAGGTAAAAGATTATTGTTGGTTGGTAGCAGATCAGCATGAAGAAACTGAAGAAGGAGATGTAGCAGGTGTTGTTGCACAGGATGCTCTGGGAGGTTTCTTGGATAAAGTTGAATCTTGGATAAAATATTCGGTTGCCTCTTTCCATGTAGCCCTAGGTAGAGGAACTGGTGAGCCTTGCCAAAGAATTGGCAAAGGGGAAGTGAAGCTGAAATTGCAGGTGGCCAACACACAGGTGTTGATGAAGGTCATGTAGGTCCCAGGTTTGGAGATATGGCTAATTTCTTCAGAAAGATTGGGTGATGAGAGATGCATAAAAACTCTCACAGCGGATGCACTTGAATTAGCTGGTGGTAAGAAAATAGGTACTCTTTATCTACTTGTTTATATTACTGATTCTTCTTCTATTGCGGAGACGTGGCTTCATAGGCTTGGTCACATGAGCAGGAAGGAGATGCATGTTCTTAAGCGGAAGATAGATATATTTGACAGGCTTAAGAAATGGAAAGCCTTTGTGTACTTGGAGGAGATGGCGGACAGAACCCAGTGGATGGTGCTGGATACTTCTGAGCAGAGCAGTTTGGACATGGGTTTTGATTCAAAGGAGCTCGCAGGTGAAAAAAGTCATCACTCATAGGCGAACACAGATATCGATGTCAGTCAAGAGGAACTGGTGTCAAACAGACAGGTGCCGATGTCGGTCATGTACAGACCGAAGCCGGCAATGTCAGGCAGGGTAAGACCGACGTCAGTCAGGAGGACTGACATCAGCAGTAGGTAAGACCGATGTTGATCAGGAGGACCGATGTCGGCAGTAGGGACACCGATATCTTTAGGGTCGGTAGTCAAGGACAGATGCATGGGAACCGACGTCGGTCGGATGCAGACTGTGGAGTGACCGAGGTCGGTCACTGTAACGGATTTTGGGTGGACAGCACGCTGTCAAGGAGTCTCAAACACCCATATGGAGGACTGAAGACGTAATTAGGCCCTCAAATTTGTTGTTCCTTTTCTTTATACATGTTGCTGATTGTAGAGCAGGAAGGATCCAAGAAACAGGTGTGAGCTTGGCATGGATGAGGATGTGATTCCTTGGAGGAGAACTAAATAGGTGTTTTTTGGTAGGGTTGCCAGCGGAAGAAAGCACAGAGATGAATGGATACCTTAGTTGAAGAATAGAGAGAATGGATACGTGAGACGGAAGACCAGGACATATGGTCTTAAGGAGCTGCAGGACAGTGGTACAGGTTTTGATAGGGGGAGGACGAAGCATGGCTTCAGTCAATGTCAAGGTAACTACTATGGTTTAACTTACCAGGGGGATGGTGATTGCAACATCATTCTGTTGCTGTATGTGGATGGTACACTAGCTAGCTAGTTTTGTACATACAGGGTTTTGCTGAGCTAAGGGTAAGATTAGTTCAGTGGCATGTCATGAGGAGTTTGGAGCAGCAGAATTCTTTGACATGGGAGACATGGAGATCACAGGTTGATTTTGTCTCGAGTGGGAGCTGATGTGAATCAGGTGTTGGCGAGGTTTAGGATGCAGAGCTGGAGCACACTAAGGGCTGGACAGGTACAGTGTTCGAAATCACATGAGGTCTGGTATAGACCTAAGTTTTCCCATGCAGTGGGAGCTGTTAGAGAGTTAGGAGCCAATTCAGGGAAGTGAGTTCTCAGGTATTTGAGAGGGACCAACAGCAGGTATACATGCAGGGTCAGGACTTCACTACATGTGTTTGTAGGTTCGGATGTGGCAGGGTACTCGGATGACAGGAGGTACACCATGGGATGTGTGGTGGGTTGTCTTCAGGATTGATCTTGAAGAGGGATACAAACCAGGAAATAGATTAGATGGAGTACAGGTACAGGTATAGTGCAGCTATTTATCTCCAAGTGGGAGATTGTTAGGTTGTGGAGCTAAAAGCTTCACTGATGCAGACATGGAGAGGGCCATTGGAGGGGTTGCTGAAGGTTGCTAAGCGTCAGAGCAACTGGCGTCGATCTGATCAACCGACGTCAGTAGGACAGTAAAGAAGAAGCAACTGACGTCGATCATGGGTCGGCCGGCGTCGGTCACCTCCAGGCAAATAGGGATCAATGTCGGTCGCCTGTGTGGTTCGACTATGAGCTTATTACGGGCAGTTAGCTAACGAACCAAGTGTTTGCATGATTAGATCTATTTTTAGACTGAGAGCTGCGAATCTAATTATGGTAATTAGATGTCTAATCATTATTTGGATGAGATCTATATAATAGACTCATGGTTGTATTGGAAAAGTGTTCTAGTTTGAGTTGAGCAAAGTTTGTTCCTTCTGTGTGTGAGGTGAGCAAGGGTGTTCCTCCTAGTTCCACAGTACTAGGTGTAGGTGCTGGATTGGAGAATCAGCAGGGTTCTTCATGTATGTAGGATCTTGGTCACATGTGCATGGCCTATATAGGATATCTACATGGTAAGTAAGATCGTTGATCTGCAGGTGTATGTGTGTGCAAGGTCAAGGTTCACAGGTGTGCAAAACTGGGTTGATTTGCAGGTGTGTAGGATCATATAGACAGCAACACAACAGGGAGCGGTATTAGGCAGGATCTACTTGGAGTATAGGTGTGTACTCGGATAGAGCAGAGAGGAAGGCAAGGGAGTTCCTTCCATAAGTATGGTCTGTTGAATTGCAAGTTATTGCAGGTTCATGGGAGATCTACTTGAAGTACCTTGAGTACTTGTGGAGTACGTGGAGTACTTGTGGAGTGCATGGAGCACTTGTGGTGTGCATGGAGCACAGGAGGTGAACACCAACTCTGTATTTTGAGTTGGGTGTTGGGACCTGAGAGGGAGAGCTTTGGGGAGAAGAATTACTGTTCACTTGAGGTGTGGCGAGCCTCTGAAGAGGTGGTGGAGAAGAAGTGGCATCTTCTTTATTGTATTCTTTTCTGTATAAAGTGTTAATACAAGTTGTGTATTGTCTCTCATATCATGTGTTATTCTGAATTCTAGTTACTTGGTGAATCTAGTTTATTTCCGCATATTAAGTTGCTTGGTTTGGTAATCATATTGTGCTCTTTTGGTGGAGCAAGATCCTGACACTCTCCATAGTATTATAAGAATGTTGGGTTCCTGGTAGAAGTTGAAGGTGCTTGAGGCATGTCCACTATCCAAGGTGTAATGGAATATTTGTGGAGGTTAAAGGTGATTGAAAATGTCTAGTATCTATAGGGGTGCTAGGGGAAATGAATCTTGGAGGGAGTATTCTCCAAGTTTTAAATAGGAAGTATATGCTTAGGATTATTTGGTTTGGCTTGGCAAAATTTTGAGATTTTGATTCCAAAATATTAAGAGGAAAAATGAAAATTTTGGGATGAAAACACTCTCAAGGTGAAGCCTTAAAAACCCTAGATTAACTTAGACTACACTAGAAACACAAAATGATCTTTTACAATACTTGAAAGAGATAAATCCTAAACTAGACTTTTCAATGAAAACCCCAAAATGAAAGGAAAAAACCTTGAAAACTTGAAATCTTTAAGGAAATGTAAACTTGAAGCAAAAAATGACACAAGGAGGTATTGTTTTACTTATGTAGGTGATGTGACTTAAAATTTTGTATTCAAGTCTTGAAGTACAGTTCATATGCATGAGGATCAAGGTTCAGTTATAAGGGTGTAGGTGACTAAAGCTCCAAAAAACATATTAGAAATTTTAAACAATGATAATACTTTGAAAAATAATTAGATGATATAGGGAAAACCCTATAATTAATGTGAGTGATAGTGGTAGGTGGTAATGATTGGACATAATTGAAGCAAGATCACTCTCCATGGATTGAAATGTAGTGGGAGATGGGGTTTGTCATGCACTTTTCACATTGTAAAAAACATGCAATGTGCACTTTGATCTATGATTCCTATGAAAGGTTTTGAATTTGTCTTGGCATATGTTGGACCTCATTGAATTAGGTCCACCCTCCATAGATGGTTTAATGAATTAGCAAAAAATAGAGCTTAGTGTGCAATTTGCACTTTGTAAAAATGGGCAATGTGCACTCCAAGCCCCACTTCCAATGAAAAAAGGTTAAGGTGGGCCAACAAAGGTTGGACCTGCTTGAAGCAATTCCACCTTCCATGGGGAGATTTAGTGGTTGACGAGCTCCAAATACTATCATGTACTTTACATGTTGTGAAAATGTGAAATGTGCATAATAAGTTTTGGGTTCTGTTGGATGGATGTGTGGTGGGATTCAGGGCCCACCATGTATTTTTCACATTTGAGAATGTGAAAAGTGTATGAGGAATTATAGATTCTATGGGTTTTGGGTTTTAGTGCCTTATGGGATCTAGAACCCATGAAGCAATTTATAGTGGTGTAAATTGCATCTAAAGTTTTAGATTTTGTGAGGTAAAGGAAACATGGATATTTGGAGGGTTAAGGGTTTTTTTCTAACAAATAAATGGGATCGCTAATCATTAGAATCTAGTATCCTTTTAAGACATTTGGAATGGAGTCAACCTTACTCTAATAAAGATATAACCTAAGAAAGAAAAGAGTTGGGTTTGCCAAGACACAAAAATAAAACAACCAACAAAATAGAAAAACAAACCAAAGAACAAATCCTAAAGACTAAGACATATGAAAAAACTCTAATTGAAAACACAATCTAACCCTACTATTTAAAAAAACATTTTAGGACTTTTGGAACAAGTCCTTACCTCAAAAGAAAATTTTGAGGTATATCCCATTAACTAGGATTGGTAATTATTCACCATCAATCTTGGCAATTTGGAATGTATTGGGCCCTTTGCACTGAGTGATGACATATGGAACTCTCCATATTGCATCAAAATTTGGCATGCCTACCTAGATTTGCTTTATCTACATCCCACTTTAGGACCATATCTCCCTTGTTGAAGCTTCTTGTAGTTTCCTTTTTATCAAAAGTCTTCTTGACTTGTGCCTGATTTGCCTCCAAGACTTTCATTGATTGATGCCTAATTTCCTTGAGTTCCATGAGCTCAATTAGTCTTATCATCATCTCATCACTATTAATTAGGTCTAACTACTGATTGATATCTAAGGATGGTAGCTCTATTGTTAATGTAATTAAATATTGCCTTACATATATAAAAATAAAAGGAGAATAACAATATCTTTCTTTGGTGTAATTATATTAGCCCACAATACTAATCTCAATTTTGTATGCCACATCCTTTGGTTATCTTCCATAGTTTATTTAATGATTTGAATTAAATTCTTATTGGTGGACTTAGCTAATCCATTAACTTGAGGGTAATAATTTGAAGATATTATAAATTACACATTATACTTTATGTCCCATTCACTGACTTGAGTGCCCAAAAAAGCCTTAGCAATATCAGAGATGATGGTGTGAAGAACACCAAACCTTGAAACTATGTTGTCTATAAAATCTAAAATGGATGTTTTCATGGCATATTTTAAAGCAACTACCTCGATCCATCATGTGAAATAATCTATTATTATAAGAACCCACTTGTGACCCACACTTGATGGTAGATTGATCATATTGATAAAGTCCAATCCCCATTGGGTGAATGGTTGATCTGCTTGAATTAGTTTGAGAGGAAGTGTAGCTAGCCCTTGCTTACTAGTAACAATTTCTTACCCTAGTGATCATCCTTAAATAAATTAGGCCAATATTATCCTCCTCTCATTACTTTGATGGTTTTAGTCCTTGCTAAACAATGTCCTCCTACCAGTCCATCATGAAATTGTTTGATAACTTTGGGGACTTGCTCATGCTCTATACATATTAACAAGATGACATTCATATCCTTCCAAAATAAAATTCCATTGACAAGGATATAAGAGATTGATTAGATTCATGATACAAAACTCAAAATCCTTGGTTGAAAGATTATTCAAGAAATATGAACAACACAATAACAATAATTCTATCTTTGAGAAGAGATGTTTTATTCACTAAATTTGTAGACCCAAACATATGCCTATCTCTAAGAAGAGATGTATAATTTCCATTTAAGGATACATATTAATTTATATATGTTTTGAAGGTGCAAGGAGGATGTGTAATTTCACCAATATTGAGGGAGATTAAGTGATTTGACTTCCACGATTTACAACAATATAGAATTCAAGGAATTACTATTTTTAGAAACTTACTATTTTTAGACTGCACTATTAAAATTGAAAATTGGGGCACTTCTATTGGGTTTTTGGGGGTCAAAATACATTAATCAAATCTCAATTCCATCTCACCACATTTTCCTCATTCTTAGCTTTCCAATGGTTTAAATGGTGAGTCAATTGGAGCTATAGTGCAAAAGTTATGGCTCCTAGAAGTTCCATCATCAATTGGGGTGGACCTGTCACCTAGATTATTTCTTGAATTATTTCCCAGATCATTCATCCCTCCTTGAGAAGCAATGGTCCCTATTGCATGAATATTTTTCATCAAGTGTGGTAGTTGTATTTTGATTTGATTCTTGATGCATACTTGGAATGGACTGTGCAGGGCCCAATTATTCACCATTTCTATCTGACCATCAGTCTGTGGATGGAACGCCATGAAATTATTTAGCTTGGTATCTATTTTATTTTTTTGTTGTGTTATTTGTGTAGTCAGGGCTACAACATTAGCCCTTTTGGATTCTTGTGGCTTGACCACCATGAGAACAAATTTCTTATCACTAATTAGAGAGATAGATGTAGAAGGTGGTACCTCTAGTACCCTATAGTATCATGTTCTAATAGTGAGAGTGATCCTTCAAGTTCTTGAATTATAGATGCCATGTCAATCATACATAAATGGTTGGCCAAAGAGTACATTGCAAACATCTAGATTGACCCCATCACATAAGACCTCATCCTGGAAAGGTTTTATTGCATATGAGAGAAGACATTGGTGGTTGACACGGAGGTTTCTCCCTAGACTCAACCATCCAATAATAAATGGCTTTGGGTGAGGCTTTTTGGATAGATTTAGGATTTTCACAACATTAGCAGAGATCAAATTCTTTTGACTTCCCCTATCAAGAATGAAATGTTGAGGCTTACCTTTCACCCATAACTTAGAGTGAAATAACCTTTCCTTGTCATCTATCCTCTCCTTATGGGTCTATGATGAAGCAACAATGGCTTTAGGCTTAGCATCTACAATCTCTTCTTCAACCTCTTTAACTATAGGGTCTGTATGAGGTAGAGTAGTAGATGTTGAGGATTGTGACTCAAAAATTAGGGGCTTGATGGCTTGACATTCTTATTTAGAGTGAGTTTTAGATTTGTGATAATCACACCACTTCCTAGTCTTTCCTTTCTTTTACTTCCAATTTTGGCCTCGTGTTTGACCTTCTTTATCAATTTTCCATTTTGAAGGCTGACTCTTCATATTAATTCTTCCATGCTTTTACTCAATCTTCACTATGAAATTTTATGCCTCACCAAGGGTTTCCAAATTGAAGAGTTCCATTTCTCCCCATATGCACCATTGTAGCCCACCATGATATTTGAGAACCTTGTGTTTCTCACTTTCTTGGATGCCCAATCTCATAGATAGAGAATGAAAAATACTAGTGTAATCTTGAACAGATTGTTCCTTACCTTGGTAAAGTTGTTTCCACTCTATATACAAATCACTATATTCTCTAATGGGTTATTATTCTTCCTTTATAGCTTCTATGAAATCATCCCAGGTAGGTTCTACCTTAAGGCCAATATCATCTATGATGAATATCTTTTTGTACACTTCCCACCAATTTTAGATAGGCAATGATGCTTTCAAAAGAGCAAAAGTGATATTCTCTTTATTAGTAAATTTATTTATATAAAAATAAGAAGATAATTGATCCAACCAATTTTCTATTACATCAACATTGATTTTGACTTCAAATGTAGGGATATCAAAATTCACCTGAACCTTAAAGGGTGTTGGGGCACTGAATGGATGTGAAGGTGAAGATGAGGAGCCAAAATTTCCCATCGATATTTATTGGAGAATTTGAGAAAATTGTTTTATCATCTATGATTTATAATGTTTGAGGGCTTCATTCACCATTTCCTTGAAATTATTATATGTCTTGGTGTTGTCTGCCATTTGAAGTCATTTGGAGCGAATAAGTGGATAGTTTGTTGGTTCTATTTTTCACCCAAGCTTCCTATAATCTGACCTCATCCTTAGGATCATAAACTCTAAAGATAAACCACTCTGATACCACTAATCTAAAACTCAAAAGACTTGGTTGAAGGATAATTCAATAAATATGAATAGCACAATAACAATAATGCTATCTCTGAGAAGAGATGTTTTATTCACTAAATTTGTAGACCCAAACATATGCCTATCTCTAAGAAGAGATGTTTGATTTCCATTTCAAGATAGATCTTCATTTATAAATGTTTTTAAGGTTGGATGAGGATGTGGAAGGTCACCAATCTCAAGGGATATTAAGTGGTTCAACTTCCATGATTTACAACAATATAGAATTCAAGGAATTACTATTTTTAGAAACTTACTATTTTTATATTGCACTACTAAAATTGAAATTTGGGGAAATTATATTGGGTTTTTAGTGGTCAAAATACATTTATCAAATCTCAATTCCATCTCACCACATTCTCCTCATTATTATCTTTCTAATGGTTCAAATAGTGAGTGAATTAGAGCTACGGTGCAAAAGTTATGGCACCTGAAAGTTCCATCATCAATTAGGGTAGACCCATCACCTGGATTGTCACCTGAATTGTTACCTAGATCATTCCTCCCTCCTTGAGAATTAATGGTCCCCATTACATCAATATTTCTCATCAAGTGTGGTAGTTGTATTTTTATTTGATTCCTGACACATACTTAGAATGGACTATGCTTTATGGAACTGTGTAGGGCCTGATTATTCACCATTTCTATCTGACCATCAGTATGTGGATGGAAGGCCATGAAATTATTTAGTTTGGTATCTACTTGATTATATTACTATGTTGTTTATGTATTTAGGGCTTCAACATCAACCCTTTTAGATTCTTATATCTTGACCACCATGAGAACATATTTCTTGACACTAATCAGAGTGATAGATGTAGAAAGTGGTACCTCTGGTACCCTATAGCATCATGTTCCAAGAGTGAGATTGATCTTTTGAGTTCTTGATTCATAGATGCCATGTCAATCATACATTAATTCCTAGCCAAAGAGTACACCACAAACATCTAGATTGACCACATCAAATAAGACCTCATCTTGGAAAGGTTTTATTGCATATGAGAGAAGACATTGGTGGGTGACATGGAGGTTTCTCCCTAGACTCAACCATCCAATACTGTATGGCTTTGGGTGAGGCTTCTTGGACAAATTTAGGCTTTTCACAACATTATCAAAGATTAAATTCTTTTGACTTCCACTATCAAGAATGAAATTTAGAGGCTTACCTTTCACCCATAACTTAGAGTGAAACAACCTTTCCTTGTCATCTATCCTCTCCTTGTGGGTCTATGATAAAGCAATAATGACTTTGGGCTCAGCATCTATAATCTCTTCTTCAACCTCTTCAACTATAGGGTGTATATGAGGTAGAGTAGTAGATGTTGAGGATTGTGACTTGGAAAGTAGGGACTTGATGGCTCAACATTCTTCTTTGGAGTGAATTCCAGATTTTTTATAATCACACCACTTCCTAGTCTTTCCTTCCCTTTGCTTCCAATTTTGGCCTCATGTTTGACCTTCTTTATCACTTTTCCATTTTGAAGGCTGACCCTTCATATTCATTGTTCCATGCTTCTTCTCAATCTTCACTGTGAACTTGTATGCCTCACCAAAGGTTTCCAAATTGAAGAGTTCCATTTCTCCCCATATGCACCATTGTATCCCACCATGATATTTGAGAACCTTGTGTTTCTCACTTTCTTGGATGCCCAATATTGTAGATAGAGAATGAAAAATATCAATGTAATCTTGAATAGATTATTCCTTACCTTGGCAAAGTTGTTGACACTCTATATATAGATCATCATATGCTCTAATGGGGTATTATTCTTCCTTTACAACTTCTATGAAATCATCCCAGGTAGGTTCTACCTCAAGGCCAATATCATCTATGTTGAATCTCTTTTTGTACACTTCCCACCAATTTTTGATAGGTAATGATGCTTTCAAAAGAGCAAAAGTGATCTTCTCTTTATCGATGAATTTATTAACAAAAAAATAAGAAGATAATTTATCCAACAAATTTTCTACTACATCAGCATTTATTTTGCCTTCAAATGTAGGGATATAAAAATTCACCTAAACCTTAAAGGGTGTAGGGGCACTGAAAGATGTGGGGGTGCAGATGAGGAGCTAGAATTTCCCATCAAGATTTGTTAGAGAATTTGATAAAATTGTTGTATCATCTATGCTTGATGCTATTGGAGGGATTCATTCACCATTTCCTTGAAAGGATTGGATGTCTCAGTGTTTTCTAACATTTGAAGTCATTTGGAGTGAATAAGTGGATAGTCTGTTGGTTCTATTTTCCACCCAAGCTTTTTGTAATCTGACCTCATCCTTAGAATCATACACTCTAAAGACAAACCACTCTGATACCACTGATCTAAAACTCAAAATCCTTGGTTGAAATATAATTCAATAAATATGAACAACACAATAATAATAATGCTATCTTTGAGAAGAGATGTTTTATTCACTAAATTTATAGACCCAAACATATGCCTATCTCTGAGAAGAGATGTCTGATTTCCATTTTGGGCTACATATTCATTTATACATATTTTTAATGGGGGAAGAGGATGTGGAAGGTCACCAATCTCGACGGAGATTAAGTGGTTTGACTTCCACGATTTACAACAATATAGAATTTAAGGAATTACTATTTTTAGAAACTTACTATTTTTAGATTACATTACTAAAATTGAAATTTGGGGCACTTCCATTAGGTTTTTAGGGGTAAAAATACATTAATAAAATCTCAATGCCATCTTACCACATTCTCTTCATTCGTAGCTTTCTAACGGTTTAAACGACAAGTCAATAGGAGCTATGGTACAAAAGTTATGGCTCCTAGAAGTTCCATCATCAATTGGGGTGGACCCATCACCCAGATTGTTGCCTAAATTGTTGCTCAGATCATACCTCTTTTTTGACTATTGGAAATCATAGGGGTATTAATCTATATGAAATGGGTCATGTCTTGAATCCAACTATTAAAAGGGTGTATATTGTCTGGATGAGGTATATTTTGAGCATACACTATATTAGAAACTAGTTCAATAGTTTTGATGTCAACAGTTAGTTACTCATTGTAGTCATATAAAATTTCAAAATTTGTGCTTGAGTGTGGCTTGTGACACCCAAGCCTTAGGTCCATTTTGCAATCTCTCATGACCCTTTTAGACACCTTTTTAGTTATTTCTAATCATCCATAGACTTCTAAAACCTAATTCTAGCTTATCCAAGCTACATTTCCTATGTTAATTCCATCCCCTCATGTCCCACACCTATAGGATAGGAGTACCCAAATTGGACTATAGCACTGAACCCTAGGGTGTCCTATTTTGGCACTCCCTTCTAATTACATTTTTATCTCCAATGGTTATTTCCTTTTAGTTCCTATCCTTCATCTTATCGACTTAGCATGAATACATTAGACCCATGACCAATAGATATCTATAAAATCTCATTCAAAATTAATTTATAGAGGGTTGGAAAATATTACAAAATCAAGCAAGAATACAAGAAATATCATTGAGTCAAATTTCCCTATTCTCTACATACAACCATCCAATACAGCTACAAGCATATCCAAATCCTCCCACCAGTCCCTAGCCACCTCAAGCACACCTAGTTTAGCATTTTTGCATTTGCATAACACTATTACATAAAGCACATCAAGTGGAAGAACTACATATGGATTGATCCCTCTTTAGAGTATAGGCATGTAAGCAACATGCCCACACAAAGGGGTGTGGATACGCATTTAGTGCATCTTACACACACTAACCAACCTTTATTTCTCAATATTGATCAAAGAAAAATTAATTATAGGGTTTAAAGATTAAATCATCTATATAAGGAGTTACTTAGACTTTCAGTAATTAAGATTTCATAAGCAAGCTTACACATGGACAATAAATAAAACCTAAAAAATTTAGGTCTTTGTGCTTAGTTTGGATAATAGTGGTAGAAAAGGACTATATCACTAGACCCTAGGGAGTCCTATTTTGGTTCTCTTATCCTTTTATAAAATGAAAGCTTGATCCTGATTTGTGACACTATTCCAATCTTGCATAGAAAATTCTAAACCCTATCTCAGTTATTTCACCCTATTTTTAGTTGTCTTATTTTATCCATATTTATTGTTATTTATAGAAAGGTTAAAAATACAAATAAATTATATAAATTAGTAATTAAATTATTGTAATATTATTTACTTATTTAGTCAACTCAAACCCTTAATTAAATTAGGAATAAGACTCCAATATTCACCATGTATATTATGCACATCTACCACCATCTACATATAGGGCACCTTCAGTTGAGTCACATATTTTGAGTAACATGATTGGTGTGTATAATTCTAGAGTTCCATCTAGACCTTTGATCTCCTTCTCAGAGTAGGAGATTGTTGAGGATGACTCAAATTATCATGCACTCTTTATCAAATCTTACATTCATAATCATCATATTCTTAGTGTTCTCATAGACAATGGATCCAGTGTGAATATGTGCACTATGACATTATTGCAACATTTGGGATATTCAAAGTAAGATATTACCACAATATACATAGTTATCATTGGATTTAATGGGTACATAAAGAGTTCATTGGGTGAGATTGCACTTCCTTTATAGGTTGGTCCAACACATATGGCCACACCATCTACTATTGTTCCTAGTGTAAGAGTTTTATATATGTTACTTGGTTAACCATGGATATAGAAAATTCATGCATTAATTTCTATATTTCATATATGCATGAAATTCATTCACACTAATCAAGTTTTTATAGTTGGTGGAGTTCTGTATGAGTTACCATTTCCCACTTCAAAGCCATCTACTATTTTTTAGTCACTAGTTTTAGTTTCACCACCAGTTTTAGTTTCTCTACCTATTTTAATTCTTCCTCTAGTTCAAATTCAAACACAATTGAGGTCTTCATTTCCAACACAAATATTTTATACACTTTCACAGAGGCCTTTTTTATATTAATCACAACTTCAAGATTCGATAAAGCTTTTAGCCATAGTGTTCACACCCAGGGTAGTATCATTGACATCTCATGCCTCTACACACACAACACATGTTCATATATATTATCCTACCATTAAATGGGTCCCTAATATTCCTATAGTTTCATCCACTTCTAAGAGTTACAGGGGGACCCCACAGTTAGTTTCCACTATAGATATTTTAGAGTATCTACAACATACACAACTTCCAAAGCCACATTTTTAAACCTTCCATCATGATTCATGATCACACATGATCCCTCTCCTTGATATGGGAAACCATGATAGGGA
Source organism: Torreya grandis (assembly GCA_037957365.1). Taxonomy (NCBI): domain Eukaryota; kingdom Viridiplantae; phylum Streptophyta; class Pinopsida; order Cupressales; family Taxaceae; genus Torreya; species Torreya grandis. The sequence continues at coordinate 1,351,407 of JARHVA010001158.1, read as the reverse complement.
GTCTCTCATGAGACTCATTGGGTAGTATCATTTCTTCCCAGTCTTTCTTTTACATAAGCTTCTTTTCAATTTCTTGTACATAGTCTCTTTATGGTTGATTGTACATATCTTATATTAAAATATAAAAACATTAAAATATTTCAAAAATACAAAAACATTCAAAGAAATCAAAATGCCAAAAACATTTCAATTTTATGCATTATCCATGATTTACATTTCTACTACCATGTTATACTTACATTTATTATTCGATGTTATTGTTTGTCGATTTATCTACATTACCATGCTTCACTTGATCTTTTTTGAGTGTATATAGTGACTTCCAAATCCTTAATTACTTCACTCTACCCATTGAGGGAACATCCTACTTCATACATTCAAGACATACATTTATATATCTACCCCATAGGGGTATCTTATACATGACTACACCATCTAGGTTATGTCATTCCTACACCACATACTATAGTTATCATGTTGATGTACATTACTTACTAGCTTATATAGATTACTCTATCGACACTCACTAACATATATAGCACTTGTGTATTTGTTAGAATATAACTAGTATTGTACTACATATCTTGCATACTTTCACTTCTTGATTTGATTATTTATATGTAATTATATTTCCAGTATTTACAAGCTTTCCTTTCTTTATTTACATAGCTAGATGTGATTATATTTCTTAGTACCTATTTTATCTCTTGTATATGTCTTAGTACATTTGCCAATGTTATTTACTTCTATTATTATGTGTGCCTTAAGACATTTTTCAATGTCATTTGCTTATACTCTCTTATGTGCTTTTGGCCCTTGTGCCAACCTTGTTTGTTATAATTATATATGTATGTGGTATTTGAACATGCCTTGTATTCTTACTTTCTATTTTGAATGACATGATGACGTCCCTTATTTTATTTTCCCCTTAGCGACTCTTGTATGCTTCTTTCTTCTTTCCTTGCATGCTTGTTTTTTTTATTATTTTTAAATTATTTGCAATGCCATGATCCACATCATGCATTTTCTTGCTTTCTTGGATGCCATGATAAAGATCATGCTCCATCACTTGTTGATAACTAACAACTAACAAATAAAAGATAAAAAATAATCATACTTATAGTTCTAGTTCATTATATTACACATACTATACATTCTTATATCTATCTAGGCATATCCCTGTTGATCTAACAATCTCTCATACAAACTATGTTATATATTGAGATATCTTATCGATTATCATTGATATATCATGTATTCTAGCAACATAACACACTTGAAAGTATTTTTATTTTGAGTATAGTATTTTTACGGTCTTCATCCTACCCTTAGAAGAGTGGGTAACAAATAGGGGTTTTATCATAGAGATCAAAGCTTCTATCAGTCAAAAAATCAATTTTTAGAATACTCAGACTAGTATTCAGACTTCAAACTAAGTAGAACAGACTAGATAAACAATGATAATTATAGAACAGTAATCATAATCATCATAGGACAAGAGTGCCAACATTGGACTACAACACTGAATAATAAGGTATCCTATTTCAATACTTGTATCCAAATAATAAAAAAATGAGATTTTCTAGAAGTAGATGAAAAGGTAAAACCAATTACAATTTTGTCAGCAACAATTTAGTTCTAAATCAATAGTTTTAATATAATTTTTCTTAGAGAATATAGATATAGGGGGCATCATGTGTGAAATGAGGGCTCTCACTTTTATTTTTATATTAGGTAGTTGATATAACTTCTAGATCAGAATCCATGTTTCAGACACCAGTGATTGGGGACAATGTGCACAACACATTTGAGTTATTTTCTTTCTAAGTTTAGTAAATTAACCAAGTATTCTTAGTAGTTTCATGCCTTATTCCATCTGTAGGTGATTGGTATCATTCTCAAGTGGCTTCCACATAATTTTATTTCCTATTTTTGGAGTGGATTTCATACAAGCCTAATCTCCACCTTTTTTAAGTTGCTAAGAGTGGCCTAGTTTCCAACACACATTTAGCTATCCATGCCACATTATCAAATTATAAAACATTAATGGGATATAAGAGCCATCTCATATGGCACATATTCATTCTAGTATCAATTCATATCTTCAATTCATAGGGTAATAATGGATCCAAAGTACTAGCTATCCTTTGTATTCTTGAGCCACCTACTCAAAAGGATTAGACACACAGTCCAAACATAGATTAGAACATGCATGATCACATAGATTCACTTAGTGGGTGATGATGGAGATAAAGGGGTATACTTTGAATTATTGATCCACTCTTATGGAATTGAGCACTCAAATCCATTCATGATATTACTTTTGGTACATTATCATTTAGCACATACCTAACATCACTCAACATCACAACAAGTTTTGTATTGGTTCGAATACCCAGTGAAGTGTATTCATTCCTTTTTATTCCTCTCTCTCTTTTACCAATTTTTTGTATATTCTTATTATAGATATAGATTATCTAGTAAGAAATGATATAATCTTTATTTTCTCTTACAAATTTACACTTCACAATGTGTTCTCTATACACACCTAGCATCACATAGCTTCATGAGCTTCACCCTTACAGGTAAGTTTAGGTATGCTTTCTATTTTTTATTTTATACTATTATTTTTATTTGATATACTACTATAATAAAGGGGGGGGGGTATATTGTCATATAAAATGTCAAAATTGGTTACTTGAGTGTGACTTGTGACACCCAACCCATAGGTCCCTCTTGCATGCTCTCATGACCCTTCTAAACACCTTTTTGCTTATTCCTAGTCATTTATATACTTATAAAAACTGATTCCAACTTAGATAGGCTAAATTTCCTATGATAATTCCATCCCATAGGTCTCACACTTGTTGGATAGGAGTGCCAAACTTGGACTATAGCAGACCTTAGGGTGTCTTATTTTGGTGCTCCTATCCAATTACATTTTTAGCTCCAATGATCATTTCCTTCTAGTTCCTATCATTCATCCTATTAGCCTAACATAAATAAATTTTACCCATGAACACTAGATCTCTATAAAATCCCATTCAAAGTTCATTTAGAGAGGGTTGGTAAATATTACAAAAGCGAGCAAGAATACAAGCAATATCATTAAGGCAAATTTCACTATTATCTACATACAACCATCCAATATAGCTGCAAGCATATCCAAATCCTAACACCAATCCCTAGCCATCTCAAACACACCTAGTTTAGCATTTTTTCATCCACATAACACTTTTTCATAAAGCACATCAAGTAGAACTACATATGGTTTGATCCCTCTTCAGAGTATTGGTATGTAGGCAATGTGCCCACACAAAGGGGTGTGGATACATGTTTAGTGAATTTTACACACACTAACCCCCCAATTTTTCTAAATATTAATCAAATAATAATGAAGAATAGGATTTAAAGAATAAATCAGATCTACAAGAAGTTTTGTAGACTTTTAGTAGTTGAGATTTCATAGGTAGGCTCACACAGGACAGTGAATAAAACTAAGAAAATTTAGGTCTCTACGAGTAGTTTGGACACTAGAAGTAGAAAAGGACTATAACACCAGACCCTAGGGTGTCCTATTTTAGTGATCCTATCATTTTACAAAAAAAATATAGATCCTAATTTGTGACACTATCCTAGTCCTACACAATAAATTATAGATCCTATCTTAACTCTTTCATCCTATTTTTAGCTACCTTATTTTCTCCATATTTACTACTATTTATAGAAAGGTTAAAAATAAAAATAAATTATACAAATTAGTAGTTAAATTATTGGAATATTATTTATTGATTTATTCAATTCAGACCTTTAACTAAATTAAGAATAAGACTCCAATATTCCCAAAAATGTTAAATCAATCGTACAATCTTTTCTCTCTTACCAGATTTGTGATTGTGATATCTATGTCATATTCCATGACCTTAGTGATCCATCCTGCTCATTTTTCATTTATATCCCTACTCAACATAAATTATTTAACACTCTAGTGACTAACCATTAGATGTAATTTGTTGTTGGAGAGCATGTCCCTAAATTTATTGAGTGTTTTGACTATTGCATACACTTGTTTTTCCATGAAGCTATTATTATCCTCATAACCATTTAAGATTGACTGAAGAAAGATATTGGATACTCTAATAATTCATTATTGTGTTGAGTAAAAATCATTGAGATACTCCCCTATCTTCTAAATGAATAGAGGATAAAATCCTTCTCATAGTTTGGGTTAACCAAGGTGGTGGCTTGGGAGATAGCTTGTTTGATAACTTTGAAGCTTTCTTTCCCCTCCTGCATCTTCATGAATTTAATCTTTACGAGGAAGATTTGTAATCCATTTTATGACTTGGTAATGCCAATGCAAATATGGCTCTAACTCATTTAGGGTCTATTATAAGACTTTATTTGGACACTATATGTCCCAGTAACTTACCTTCATGTACTATGAATGTGTAATTATTCATATTAAGAGATATGCTAAATTCTCTATATATTTTTAAAATATTTCCCAAGTGATCAAGATACGTACCATCATGCTTTGAATGGACTATGATATCATCTAGATATACTAATATTATATCATTTATCAAACCTTTGAATGTCATATCGATGGCTCTCTAAAAAGTTGCCCCTATATTTGTAAAATTGAATGGCATTTTCATATACATGTAAGTGCCCTATTCAGTCATGAAGGTAGTCTTAAATTGGTCTAATCATTGTACCAATATTTGATTATAACCTGTATAACTATCCAGAAGAGAAAATCTCTCGAATCTTGATATTATTTACATAATTTATTCCATAGGGGGAAGAAGATAGTGAATTTTCAATGATGCTTTATTTAGGTATCTAAAATATATGCATAGACATATTTCATTATTTTTCCTTCTGATAGGGACTAGATTCACTACCCAAGATGAGTATTTAATTAAAAATATTATATTAGCCTCTATCAACTTAGAGAGTTTGTTTTTCATCAAGGGTTTAATCTTTGGATTGATGGGTCTCTATTTTTACTTGATAGGTTTTGTATTTGGATATATTTCAATAGTATGTTGTGGTAAACTTAGGTTGAACCCTCTTAAATCATGATAAATACAGGTGAAATTATCATCAAACATTTGACATAATTAAATAAAATCATGATTCTCTAAAATATCTCATACCCTGCCTATCTTGAGTGACTTGTCTTCCAAGATAGTGATGGGTTCACAATCTTATTCATTGATGTTAATATGCTACTTATTTATTTTTAGTTGTTCATCTAAGTTAAATATATTTTCTAGTGTAATGATACCCATGGGAAGCTTATTCATTTTCAGCTATATGATCTAATCACCATATTGGTCTTGCAACCTTGGTTGATTTCTTTCTAAAAACTCAACCTCTTCTCTTAAAAAAATCACTATCTACTTGTAATTATCAAAGACCTACCAATTAATTATGTTATCAAGGATAGAAGGCCTTATAATCAGCCTCACATGCTAGTTATTTCCCTCATTATTTCAACTAGTAGATTATATTGAGATGAAACTAAAGCCATGCGGTTAACATCCTTACTTTGTGCCCTTGGTAATACTTGAATATTTAGGGGGATGAAAGCTTTTATAAGGTTACAAACTCTATGTTTATATGAACTTAGAAAAAAAATTGGTCACACTTCTTGATCTAACCTGGTGAATAACAAGTTCACTATCCCAAAATACCTATAAAAACCTAATTCCTCTATCTTTAGCCAACTAGAGGCCTAAAATCAATGCTTAATATCTAGATACATTATTCATGCAGCTTAATTGAATTATAAAAGATTATAAGTAACTTTATTTATGAGGAAATATCAATACAACTCCTACAGCTGCACCATTTCTACTTCTTGAACCATCAAAATATAACTACCACATCTCTTGTAAATCCTCAACTAGTTTGACTAAATTGGAGATGATTTCATCTTGTTCATGAATACAATACATCACTAACCATATTTTATATACATAGCCATAAGGATAAAATTACAAGGAAGATCCCCATTCATCCAAGTGACTGTCTAGGATTTCCTCTATATGTGTTACATTCTCTTGATCCACCTCTTCCTCCTCTTGATATTATAAGGTACAGTTAATCTCTATAGGAGGAGTAGGATTATATGGTTTGATATGATCCTTCATAATTATTTTACCTCTTATTTTTATTATAGTTCCATATCTCATTCTAAGTAGTAGATGAGACCAATTAATAGATAAATATCCTCCCATTTTTGTAGTGAAATCTCTTGATAGACAAATGTCAAAGTATGAGGGAATGTCTATGAATAAAATGTCCTAAGTAATTTAAAGACTAGAACAAGCATGAGTAGTGATGTTTAGTCCTTTTTTTAATTCTTATTATTTGAATAACATTCCCATCTAGTTACACTACCCCTTTATAAAAGGTGTATATTTTATCTTGAGAGCATCAGCGATTTTCTCAGGCATCACATAACTACTAGCTCTGAAATCCACCATGTAATTGTGTACCAAATGCTTTCCTATTATAAGTTAAATTTAAAAGGGAGGAGGTTTAGCATTTTTACTTATTTTATTATCAGTTTGAGGCTGACCTAAATTTACTATAGGTGTAGGCTGCTTTGTTGGAGCCTTCTCTAATATCTATAGATTCTTTAAGGCCTCTTATTGTAAGTCCCTTTGTGCTGGTATAGATAGGTCTTCCCACATAGTTAAATTTCAATTAGTCTTATTCATTTGATCAATAATTCTAAAAGGGATATTACTAACCTTTGCTAATAATTTTTTAGGGATTATGTCTTCCTTTACAATATTTGAAGTGAACACTTTTGCCTTGAAATGATTGGTAGGTGTAAAGTGTGGTCTTTGTTCTATATTATTATTTATCGATTTCATTGTTTCTTTGGAATTTGAAGCTTGTTCCACTCTAGGGATTTGATCAACTTCTATTTATTTTTTCTTAGATTGTGTATTAGTTGTTATAGGGCTTCCACCATTAAAAATGGTTTCATCTTGGTCTATTCCATTGAAATTATCCTCCTACAAATTTATAAGAGTTTCTTCACTTTGAGAAAGTTCTTGTGTTTGTACTTGTTGTGAAATAGACCCTTCTTATTTCTCTTTCATACTCACTACACCTTTCACCATTAAGGCTTGACTGATAACACCATTGAGATAAGTATTCTGATTATGGGATAGATTTCATGGATAAAACTACTTGTATTCTTGAGCCAAATTATTTTTAATAGTGATGTAGTCATATAAAATGCAAAATTTGGTAACTTGAGTATGGCTAATGTCAACCAATTCATATGTCCATCTTGCTTTCTCTCATGACCCTCATAGGCATGTTTTCACTAATTCCTAGTCATTTTTAGCCTCTTAGACTGAACCCTTATAGACCCATATTACTCTTTCCATGTTTAATCCATCCCCCTAGATTTTTTCAGCCATGGACAATAGTTCCCAACCTAAAACCTAGGGTGTCCTATTTTTGGTGTTGTTGTCCAAGTATATTTTGGCTTTTAAAGGTCATATTTTTCTTAATCCTTATCTTAATTCATATCAGCCTAACATGAAAATATTTAACCCATGATCATTAAATCCCTTATAAAATGCCATTTAAAGTCCATTTAGAATGGTTGACACTCATTTACAAGAGAGAAGCAAGATTACAAGAGAGACTACTCAAGCACTTTCACTATTCTTTGTATACAACCATCCAATAGCATTTCAAGCTTATTCAAACCTTTAATTGGTCCTTAGTCCTTCCAAAAACACCCAATTTTATATTTACTTACATTTTCATCACACTATTACATCAATCACTTGAGTATGAGAACTACATATAGCTTGATCCCTTCTCAGAGTATTGGTATGTAGGTAGCATGCCCACACATGAGGTGTGAAGTGCATCTAGTGTATCCTTTACACACTAACCCCTCCTCTCCTTTCTCCAAATTTTATATTCAAGTTCAAGCACAAAGAGGACCTAAAATATTTAAGAATAAATTAGGTACATAATGATCTCTATAAACTTTCAAGCTTCAATATTTCATAGATAGGGTCATACAAACCTGATGCACAAAACCTAGAAAGCTTACATCATTAAGACAATAGCACCAAGATAGGATACAACACTAGAACCTAAGGTGTCCCACTTTCTTTGATTCTATTCAATCAAGAAATGGAATCTATATTACTATTTATGATAGTCTCCTAAGCCTACACATATATTTTAGACCCTGTCTCAGTCAGAACAACATAGAATCAAATAAGTTTAATTTTCTCTCTCTCACTACTATTTTTAGAAAAGCCCTAACTATAGTCAAATTTCAAAAATTAGTAGCCTAATTATTATAAATCATTTACTAATTTTATCTACTTAGACCCATTTATTATTTATTTATTAAACATTTAATTTCCCAAAAATAATAAATCATTTGATGAACTCGACTTACTTTGAATTTCACATAAAAACCCTAGAAACCCTAGAGTAAATTCCTAGCTAATTTTTACCATTAATTTCTAAAAAAATTCTTGAATATTAAAAACATAAATTCCTCTCAAATTTTAAAATTTTGAAGTAAATTTTAAAATAAATTTATTTCAAACCCTAGTTGCATCAACTAGCTCCTAGTAATTTTCAAATCATTTTCTAAATTTTTAGTTGCATATTAAAAATTAGAAAATCAATTTCAAATTCAAAAGTTTATAGTAAAAAATCAAAAATATTTACTTTTTCCAAAACCCTAGTTGCATCTACTCAGTCCCATTAAATAAAACACTTTCCCATAAATTTCTAATTTTTTTCTTGAATACTTAACTCAAAAATTTAATTTTAATTTCAAAAATTCAAAGTATTTTGCAAAAAAAAAAAATTAAAAAAAACCCTAGTTGCATCTACTAGGTCCCATTGCTTCTTCAGGTATCACCTTACATGTTTGTGCACTTTGTATCCTTTTCATGCAATTTTTAGTTAACTATTTTTAGGATTTTACATTTCATATATTCAATATTTTCCTTTTTTAGTACTTGACATATAAAAAATTATTTAAAAAAATTCAAACACTTCTCAAATTATTTTCCTAGATTTAAAAATGGCCTAATACACTAGATTTGATGAAATTGATAAGAGAGAACTTCAATAACTATTAAGCAAACACCCTAGTATGCTTAAAATATTAAAAGATGAATAACAAAGAATAAACAATGGTCTTAACCCATAGAGCAACCAATTGAAAATGACACTACGGGGGAAGATATGTCTTAACAACCTCCTATAGCAACCCAACCTACCTCTATGACACCAGTTACAGCTAGGACATCCCTATCTCTTGATGAGGTAACCCTTATGCAAGAGATAAGATCTCTTCAATCCAAGGTGCTACATCTTGAGCAAGGTGCCACTACACCTACACAGGCTTTAGATTCTTTTGCTATTATGCATACACCATTGGCACACCATATTGCTTCTACAACCTTTCCTTAAGGTTTTTTTCAACCTAAGCTTACTGTTTATGATGGCAAGGGTGATTCAGAGACATATTTTAGAGTTTTTTACATAGTATGCTTGGAATATATACCAAATGACTAACTACTTACCAATCTATTTCTATGAATTATAAAGGATTATGTTTTATAATGGTTCTATAGTCTACCAAATTAGTCAGTCAATTCACTCAATCCTTTATCTGACATGTTCCTAGCACATTTTAGTATTAACATTGGTGATAAGGTCTCTTATACATAAATTACACAATAGAAATAGAAATCAAATGAGCATCTCACAGACTATGTGCTTTGATATAAGACCATCTTGGCTAAGATGACTAGCCCCATGGCAAATCAGGAGTTACATGATATCTTCAAATAGAGCCTTTTACCAACATTTCATGAATCTATTATGTTTAAAATATTCTCTTCCTTCACTAAATTATGTCATACACTAAAGGAAAGAGAATTAAAACTCATTTCAATAGGCAAAATCAAGTATATAAGCATCTCAGACACAGCAAACAAGAGTAATAACAAAGTCCCATACAAGGTCAAATTCAATGATAATAAGAATCAAAATCAACCAATAGTCAATGTGGATTTACATCACACTCAACATGTGGTTTTATCAACACCTCCTCAGTGTGTATTTACCAATCTACCAGTTTCTCTAGCTAGAGATTTACAATAGCTATTGGAATGTAACATCATCACTCTCCCTCTTATTCAAGAAGTTAATCCAACAAAGCCTCTTCCATGGGGACATGATCAGCATGCATTTTGTAATTTTCATAGGGCACCATGCCACACTACAAATAAATACATCAATTTGAGACATAAGATATAGGACTTGATAGATGACACCCTGCTTGATCTGGGTACTTTAGTTGAGCCTCCATAGGCTAAGACAATAGAAGATAAAGCTTTGAAAATATTCTCAGATCCATTTCCACAACATTCTAAGCAATAGAAAGGGGACACATCAAGTGTTCACCACACATACCATACACATCCTCCACCAGTTACATACCAGGAACTTTTAGTTGTGTCACATCCTTTAAGCAGTATGATAGGTGTGTATGAGTCTAGGGTTCCAACTCAACCTTTGATATCCTTCTCAAATTAGAAAATTGTTTAGGATAATTTAGATTATAATGTAATCTTTATTAGAGCATATATTCATAATCAACCCATTCACAGTGTTCTCATCGATAATGGTTCTAGTGTTAACATGTGCACCATTACATTATTACAAAATTTGGGCTATTCAAATAAGGATATCACTCTAATAGATAAAATTATTAGTATATTTAGTGGGCACATACAGAGTTTATTGGGTGTGATTATACGTCTTTTATAGATTGGTCCAACACATGTGACCACATATTTCACCATAGTTCTTAGTGTAAGAGTTTTTAATATATTTGTTGGTCGCCCATGGATTTAGAAAATTTGAGTAGTACCATATATAGTTCACAAATGCATGAAATTCATTCATGTTAATTAGGTTATTATAGTTGGTGGAATTCTATATGAGTTACCACTCCCCACTTTAAATCCATATCCTTTGCAGTCACCAGTTCTAGCTTCACCAATTTTAGTTTCCCCATCAATTACAGTTCTTCCTCTAGTATAGATTTAGACATAGTTGAGGCACCCATCACCAATACAAAGAGTTTATACACCTCCACAACTTTAGGAACTATATAGATTTTAGCTATAATATTCACACCTAGAGCAGTAACATTGAGATCTCATGCTTTTAAACATAAATCACACTTTCTGAGAACTCCTCCTACATCCAAATGGGTCCCTAAGAGTTCCTTAGTTGTATTCACTTCTCAGAGTTATAGGGGAATCCCACATTTGGTTTCTACTTCAAAGATATCAAAATAGTTATAATACACACAACTTTCAATGCCATAGTCTCAACCTTTCCATCATGTTTCACAATCACACATAATACCATTATTCAATATAGGACACCATGATAGGGAGTCTCATCTAAGACTCATCGGTTAGTATCATTTCTTCTCAATATTTTATATACATAGCTTATTTCAAAAATACAAAAATAATATAAAATACCAAAAATAATAAAAACATTCAAATATATCCAAAACACAAAAACATCTTGATTGTATTCATCATCCATGCTTTACATTGATTTTAATACATTAGACTTACATTTTATATTCTATACTATTGTTTGTTGCTTTATCTACATTACCATGCTTCACTTTATCTTCTTTGAGTGTGTGCAATGATATCCAACTCTTTGATTGCTTCACTCTACCCATTTGAGGGGGAATTCTACTTCTACATTTAAAACACACATCGATATACATACCCACTGGGGGCATTTTATATATGATGACACCATATATTTTATGTCATTATTACACCACAAACTCTATTTATCATATTGACATTCACTAGTATATTGCACTTATGTATTTCCTAGCATATACCTAGTCTTATAGTAAACATGTCTTGCATACTTTCACTCTTGCTTTAATTAGTTAAATGTGATTCTATATTTCCAATTATTACATGATTTCTCTTCTTGATTAACATAGCTTATTGGTTTCATTTTCATTTCTTGCTTGTCTCCTATATGTGACTTAGGAAATTTTCCAATATCCTTCTCATATATTCATGTGTGTGCCTTAGGACATTTACCAATGTCCTTTTCCTATACTCCTCTATGTGATTGTGGCTTCCAATCCAACTTGATTTTTTCAATTATATGTGTATCTGGAATTTGAATATGACTTATATGCTTGATTTATAATTTGAGTAACATGTGCCCATGTCCCTTGATTGTTTGGCCCCTTAGCCACTCTTGTATGCTTCTTAATTTTTGCTTTGTATGCTTTTTGCTTGATTAGTTTTCCAATTTGTAATGCCATGATCCATATCATACATTTCCTTAATTTTTTGGATGCCATTATGGACATTATACTCCATCCATCATTGCTAACAAAAAACAACTAACACTTTTGATTCTAGTTCAGTACATTGTAGATGATATTACATTGTTATATCTATCTAGGCATACCCCTATTGATCTAAAAGTCTCTTAATACAAATATTGCTATATCTCAAGATATCTTGTCAATTATAATTGATAAATCATATATTTATGCATCATAACACACTTGTAGGACTCTTTCCTCTAAGGTTAGTTATTGTAATGTCTTCATTCCTACCCTCAAAAGAGGAGGAAATAAATAGCGGTTTTGTCACAGAGATCAGAAGCTCTTAATGGCTGAAAAAGTAGTATTTTAGAACATTCAAAATATAATCCAGACATCAGATTAGGTAAAACAAACTAGTTATATAATAGAGAATCCAAAATAGTTACCATATTTGGCCTTGGATAATAGTGCCAAAGTTATACTACAACACCGAATAGTAGAGTGTCTTATTTTTAGTGTTCCTATCTAGATAGTAGAAAAATCATTTTTTTTAGAAATAGTTAGAAAAGTGAGTTTAGTCATAGGTTTGTTAGCTCAATACAGTCTAGATTCAACATGTTTTATTATAGTTTTTTCTCAAAGAATCCAAAAATAGGAGGCATCATACACAACATGATGGCTCTCACTTCCAATTTTATATTAGGTAGTTGATATAAATTCTAGATCAAAATCAATGTTCTAGACACAAGTGATTGGGGGGTAATGTGTACAACACATTGATCTTGCCCTTTTTCTAAGTTCAATTTATTTTCTAAGCATTTCTCATTAGTTTCATGATTTACTCCATCTGTAGGTGGTTGGCATCATTTTTCAAGTTTGGATTTCATATAAGCTTAACTTCTTGAGTACCCAAGTTCTTGAGTGGCTTCCATATAAGCCAATTTTTTAGTTCTAGAGTGGATTTCATACAAGCTTAATCTACATCTTTTTTGAGTTGGCCAAGAGTGGCTTAGTTTCCATCATACATTTAGCTATCCATGCCAACATTATTAGATCATAATACATTCATGATCTTAAGGAGCCATCTCATATGACATCTATTCCATACCAATATTACTTCATAGCTTCAAATCATAGGGAAATGATAGAGCCAAAAGGCCAACCTTTTTATTCTTGATCCACCTATTTAGATGGATTGGACACACATTCTAAACATTGATTAACACATACATGATTTGTTAGCTTCACTTAGTAGGAAATTATGGAACCAAAGGGATAGCCTTTACATTCTTGAGCCACTTTTAGGGAATTTAGAACTAATCCCCATTCATGATATTATTTTGGTATAACACACACCAAACACAATCCAACATCACAATAGGTTTTATATTAGTTTGTATACTTAGTGAGGTGTATTCATTCATTTCTCTTCCTCTCTCTCTCACCTATCTTTTGTACATTCTTATCTTAGATATAACATATCTAGTAAGGACTGATCTACTTTATGTTTTTCATTATAGATTCACACTTCATACGATGCTCTCTCTATGTATATTCATCATCACACAACTTCATAAGCTTCACCTTTATAGGTAAGTTTAGGTATGCTTTATATTTTTCTTTTATCCTAGTATTTTGCTTTGCTGCATCACTAGAATAAAGTGGGGGAAATGTAGTCATATAAAATGTGAAATTTGGTAACTTGAGTTTGTCTAATAACACCCAATCCATATGTTCATTTTGCTTACTCTCATGACCCTCATAGGCATGTTTTCATTGATTTCTAGTCATCCATAGCCTCCTAGACAAAACCCTTATAGACCTAGATTGATTTTTCCATGCTTAATCCATCCTCCCAAGTCCATCAACCATGGAAAATAGTTCCAAAACTTGGATTATAACACTAAAACCTAAGGTATCTTATTTCTAGTGTTATTTTCCAAGTACATTTTAGATTCTAACGGTCATATTCTTTTGAATATTTATCCTAATTCATGTCAACCTAATGGTAATTCATTAAATCCCTTATAAAATGTCATTCAAAGTCTATTTATAAGGTTTGGCACTCATTTATAAGAGAGAAGTAATAATACAAGAAAGACTACTCAAGCACTTTTCCATATTCTCTACATATAGCCATCCAATAGTATTTCAAGCTTATTCAAACCTTTACACTAGTCCCTAGTCATTTCAAGTACACCTAATTTTGTATTTACTTACATTTTCATCAAATTATTACACCAAACACTTCAATGGGAGAACTAAATATAAATTGATCCCTTCTAGAAATATTAGTATGTATTGCCCACACATGGGGTGTGAAGTGCATCTAGTGTATCCTTGACACACTAACCCTTCATCTCCTTTCTCCAAATTTTATATTCAAATTCAAGCACAAAGATGACCTAGAGTATTGAAGACTAAATTAGGTACATAATGAGCTCTACAAACTTTTAGGGTTTGATATTTCATAAGTAAGGTCACACAAACCTGATGCACAAAATCCAAAAAGGTTAGATCACCAATACAATAATGCCAAGATAGGACTATAGTTCTAAAACCTAGGGTGTCCTACTTTTAGTGATCCTATCTAATAAGGAAATGAACTCTAGATTCCTATTTATGATAGTCTCCGAAGCTTGCACATAGATTTCTAGATTATGTCTCAGTTGGAATAGCATAGAATCAAATAAGTCTAATTTTCTATCTCTCACTACTATTTTTAGAAAATCCCTAACTATAGTAAAATTTCACAAATTAGTATCCTAATTATTATACATTATTTACTAATTTTATCTACTCAGACCTATTTATTATTTAGGAATTAAACATCTAATTTTCTAAAAATAATAAATCAAGGGATAATAGCTTTGGAAGCTCCAAGTTTCGGTAATGAATGAGTACTTGGAGGTCTTAGTTATGTATTATGTCTTTATTGTTGGTTCTTGACTTGATGTGGTTACCTATCCCCTTAGTAGGGTTGCCTATTCCCTTGATATGTAGGGTTAGATTGCTAAAAAGTTTTATGGTTTTGGGCTTGTTGCCTTTTCATCACCACTAACTCATTTTTAAAAATTTTGATTAAAGATTTCACCTCATGTAATTCATCTATATGTGTAGGAGTTGAAGCAGGTGACTTACTTGTAGTGGGGATTGGAATAGGTGTAGGTGGGGGAATAGGGGATATTTATAGAAATAAAGGCATTAAGGGGGCATGGCATAATTTTCTTAGATTTAATCAAACAATTCTTGGCCCTTATTACAATATCATAAGCCATAAGAAGTGTGTTACCACCCATTGAATGAATCATCATAGATATATCACTATTAAGGGATTGTAGGTAATATAAAAAGGCATTATTTATAGTCAGTTTAACCAAGACTAGAATTCTATTCTAGGTCTTATAGAATTGGTAATTGAAGTTATTCATTTGTTTATGAGGAGCTCATTGGATAGTAGTCAACTATTCAACCAAGGAGAGGTGATCACACTTGTACTCAAAATGGTAACACATTATAGTGCCTAACTCATCCTAAACTTAGATTGAGGTGGGAGGGAGACCTCTATACTATTGTAAAGCTTTTCCCTTAAAAGAGGAGACTAGGAGTCTGATTACAGCATTGTCTTTGACCAAGTTATGGATTGAGAAGAGGTTAACAATGTCTTGTATATGTTCTAAAGTAGTGGTAAAAGTTTCACCAGTAAAATATGGTAGAATTTTTAAGGATAATATTGATATATCATCATGCTAGGCCAAAATGAGTGGACTAATTATATTAAAATCTATGAAATTCTGATTGTTAGCCATTATAGGGGATATAGAGTTGATCAAGGTGACCAAATGGGATGGGAATAAAAATATAGGAAATAACTTAGGCTGAGGGGTGACTACTTTTGTTCTCTTTTTTTATGGAAATGATAATTTCAAAAAATCAGCCCTCTTATCTTTGGTAGATGATCTTGTTTGTTTGCTTGATATATATCACCTTGAGCTCGTGAGTCCATAAGTTAGTGGATTTATCAGGTGATTTGATATTTGCATAAAACTCTTACAATGGTTGATGAGAATAACACCAATCTTTATGTAATTTCCATGTCCCATTGAGCATACCAGAAACTATTATCATATAGGATTTCACCTATCTTAATCTCATAGCTTGTTATACAAGTGCCTAATGAAATAATGGAAAAACCTCCAAAGTTATGGGACCTTGGAAATTTGAGGTTAAACTTTGGAAAAGGCCAACTTCCTTTCACTAAAATTTGATGCAAAATGATAAGATATCACCTTGTGAAATCTCACTCTTTAATGCTTTTTTTTAGATCCTAAACTAGGGTTTTAACAAGAAAAGGGTTGAATAATTGAAATTTATAAAAAACTAAAAATATGGTGATTACACCAAATTTATATAGTGGATCTAGATGCTTGATTGGAAAGAAAAATAGGGTAAAAAATAGATTGAGTTTATTTTTAAGCATAAACTTATGTAAATTTAAAACTAGAGATAGTATTTTAGCTATTCTTCAAAAAAAGGGAAATGATCTTAATTTCAAACAATACTATTATGAGGGAAAAATACCACAGATGAATTCTATTGAGACTAAAATAAAAGATAGAAACTTCCATAAAGAATCAAATAACTTGAATGAGACAGAGATTCCAAAGACAAAAAAGTCAAAACTCAACTTTATTTCTCTCTAAAGGCTATATATTAAAGCAAATACATTTAAAATTTATAATTTTTTTACTAATATAAAAGGCTAGATTGGGTTATGGGGTTTGCCCATTTTTATACAGAATTTCTCATAAATGAGATGTAGTTAATAAAACTTGAATGCCTAGTTAAAGGAGATCATGAAAATAAGAAACCCTCATGCAAAAAGGTGAGTTCTTCTATTTATAGCATTTTTGAACTTGTGGAATGGCTATAAAATGGCATGCACAAGCTAGGCATGATTCTAGAAGTGGTCTTGGCATAGTTGGATATATTCATGTAAGGCTCCTTGGGTGATGGATGGAAATAAATATCCATGGAAGAAGCATTACTCAAAATGACTTTGTCTTTTTCCAAATGAAAGATAATATTGGAAATAAATTTTCAAACTTATTTTCATGCAAACCCTAACGTGCAAGACTAAAGTGATATTTTTTCAATATCCACGACTTTATCAATTTTTACCAAAAAGGGAACATGCAATTTGATTTTATGAATTTGCACCTTTTCATTTCACATTTATTAAAATAGAAAGTGTAATTTTCAACTTATTCATCTAAAAGATATAAAGTGAAAAGTGTATGTTTTTCTCTTTTTCAAAAGAATTATAAAAAAAATACATAGTTGTACTTTGTAATTACAAATTAAAATTATAATGTCAAAAAAATGAAGGTAAATGTGATAGAATTTTTTTTAAATATCTGAATGAGAGGTAAAATATTATTTGTCTTCAAAATAGTTTCAATTTTCTTGTCACTTTCTACTCGCAGCTTATCTATGTATCAAAGACCTTGAAAATTTCCTATATTCGTTCTTCATCTAGCCTATAAGAATAAATGTTATAAGCTACACAGTCTGCCTATATATCAAATAAATCTCTTTATAAAGCCTTGATACCCTATATTTTAGTTCTCATTTGATCAATTGACTTCTCATAGTTGATAAACCTAGGGATTGAACTTAAGACAAAGATCATGTCTTTGCTAGACTCCTTTTCAACTATTTACTTATAATGCTCCTTAACCTATTCTAGCTAAAAGAGATAGTCAATATCATCTAGTGGTCAACATGACATTAAATTCACCATGCCATCAATCTCATATAACACATCAATAGCTTTATCATGAGCCTCTTTTTCTCACTCAGTAGACTCAGTCAATATTCTTATCCAAAATTGGGCAGCGCTATGTAATTCCTCATGCTCAATAGAGTTCTTCAATATATTCTCAGTAATGAGGGTATCCATATCTATTGACTTTATGGCTATTAACTTGGGATAATACATTTTTAGATTTTGGACCTCCTCTTCATAGCTACTAATCTATGCTTTCAGAATTTCTTTTCTCTACATGATGATACCATAATGTTATAGCATTATTGCAAGGGCCATGTTGCCACTTGTAATTAGTTCCTCAAATTATTATTTTATAGCCCTTCCCATATGATAAATCCCTCATATTAAATCAATTATAGCTTGATATAGATTAATTGGTTGTATTTCTTGTGGTTGTTGTAATGTTTCACTAGGCTTTATGAATTAGTTGAGTGCTTTAGTCAATTGATCGACCTTCCTCTAAAGTTCATCCTTGGTGGCTTTGTCATGGTCAATTATCTAGAAGAGAGAGTTGATACCAAATTTCACATCATGCTTGAGTCCTTCTCTTTTTTACCAACCAAGGTGTATATAAGAGACATGATAATCTACCACCACAAGATCTCTCTTTGATTTATTTTTTGGGGGAACTAAAATATCCACATATATCTCTCCCTTGTCATCAGTGAATTTTCTTGAGAGGATTTTAGGAGTAGATTTTGGTCTTCTTATTAAATTATAACATACCATTAAGTTTTGGGGTCAATCATTATCTTTTATTTTTGGTAGCTGATTGGGCTAACCAACTAGGGGTAGCCTTTTATGTATCTAGCATGGTCACCAAAGAATATGTAACTGACGTAGCTTTACTAACTGACACTATGACCAAGGAGGACTCCTTGAAGGATGACATTATTGATAGCTTTAGAGGTGTATATGTAGGTTTCTCCTTACCAATATATTATTAACCCATTGTTATACCAAGTGTTTGAGTTACTCCAAGCTCAATTGATGGTATGGATGAAATAGTGGAAATGGGGCAAGAAGGTGTAATGGAAGTAGGGACTACAAATTTAGAAATTGGTGGAAGGGTGGAAGCCAAGGAATTAAATGTTTTGATTAAGTGTGTGGGTCCACTTAGGGTTGGTGAGGTGAAAATGGTGGGTTGAGAGGAAGAGGGAATAATACTCACTCTAGAGGCTGAAGTGGCCTATAACATATTAGTCAAGATAACTGATTCCAAGGTAATGTACTGTTGAGTGGTGTTGGGGATCACTGGTGATAAAATAGAAGGAATTATGAATGAAATAAAAAGTAGGAGTGGATCAAATGGGGAAGGAGGAGTGGGAGGAAAGGAAAGTGAGGTAAAAATTTAGACTCCCATTATAGGGGGACCTTGAGTTCTCCCTAGATTTGTTTATGTTGTTTGTACTTGGCTTATTGAGGTGAGTGGAGTGGTATATGAAGTGGGGATGAATGGAGGGAGAGGAACTAAAACTTGTGATATAATGAGAGCCTAGGATGTTTGTAGAGGAGAGGCATCTGGTGGAAGTATCAAATCCTCTTATACTATAGGAGTAGGAGAAGGGGGAACAATTGTTATAAGAGCTAGTGTTAAAGGATCTAAAGTAGTAGATCCTTATGTTATTAGTGTTATCTCTTTTAATAAAATATATATGGATTCATCTAAAGCTTCCCTTTTTTCTCTTCTCCTAGCCTTAGTCTTCATTTTCATCTTCTTTTCCTAATTAGGTCCAATTGATGATTCACCAAGGCCCTATTTTATTGGTGTAATGCCCTCTATTTTTAATTCTAGGATATTTTCCTTAACTCTTATGGTTTCTCTTTTACTTGCACCCCTTTACTCCTTATCCAATTAATAGTCTTATTTATGACATGGGTTGTTCTATCAAAGAGAGAAAACAACTTAAGAACTGACCACCTAATCAATGGTAGTGGTTTCATAATGACCTGGGTGAGGTATAATAGATCCACTCTATAAGTATCATCTTCTAAGTCATTAAGGACTAGAGCTAGATCATAATCCTTTATTTATCATATTGACATTTTTGAATAGTCCCTCACTCTAACCATCTTTTTATCATCACAATCTTCCTAGTAATCTTCATAGTATGGCACATGTTTATATGATACCAACTCTAATGCAAGGGTGATTTTATCATATGGGTCAAAATATGGCCTAGACAGTAGGGTCCTCAATGTTACTTGACTCATCTTTGCCTTTGCACCTTTAGCCTTCAAAAGAGTTTGGAATGTATAACATCTAATAGAAATAGGGAAATGAATCCATGACTTACGTCTATCTGAGAGGAGCTTATGAGTTTTTTCTATTTGTTGTACCAACCTCAACAATACCCTTTTATCACTTACGTACTAGGGGAGGGTGAAGGGATAACCACTAAAGATTTTTTACCTAATGTAGGAATATGTGGAGAATTATATAAAAAATGATCCCCATTTAGTGATTTCCTTCTTTTCTTCCCTTGAGAACCTCTCCCTCTTAAGTTTTGAATCAAACATGGTGATGATGTTATTAATGAAAGCATCATTAAATCTTTTGAATTGTTGCTTACTAGCCTGAAGGGTGAGGTTAGGGTAGTATTTGTATACTATTTTTATTTCATTGAGAATAGCATTGAGACCTGATAACAATCTCCCCTTAGCCAAAATATAAACAACACATGAGGTCATGTAAAATTTGTTTGACGTTTGAATCTCTAACAACTACTAATGGAGAGAATCACTGATTAATTGTGCCTAATGTATATATTTATTATTCTCTCATATAATACAAATATACTAATACATCCATTTTTGTAGCACTAGGTATTAAGACTACCAACAACTCTATGTAGCAATGTTATAACATCTCCCAGCCCCTCTATAAAATCAGACCTATACATTATCTTGGGACATATGGTGGAGTGCTTAAGGGTCTTGAGCCATTATATGTTGATTAAATTTTAGCATCCATATCTCTTCTCATCGTAGAATGGTGCATATATTTGGGGAGTTATATCCAAATAACTCTCAAATTCAAGAATGACAAATAATGTGTTGATGTAGTTAGAGTCAAGGTCCAGAATATTTTATCCCTTATCATTATACACTTGCCTCCTATCAAGGTCATAATGTTGAACCATTATCAAAATAAATTTAGGACTTTGAATATTTAGGGGGAAGGCTACAAATTATGGAATTATAGAGTCATAAATACTCTATATCTAGTCATTTTTGAATTTTGCCCCTATTCTAGCCCAGAAGTCTCCTAAGTCAATATGACCTAAATCTGTATCACTAATTTTTATGAGATTGGATTCTAGACAAGAAGCTACTTTAGGAACCTTATATATGAAATTTATATCTTTGAGAGGTATGGGGATTATAAAGAAACCTTTGAGTGACCAACTAAGGAAGTGTGTAGAAATTACTGTTGTATGGTGCACTTGTTCCCTCTAGTGAGACTTGGAGGTGTTCAAAGCATGTCTAATAATCATGGTTTGTGTAACTTAAGAATATATAACAAAGGTGGGATGTGCTTGATATAGGTTTACTCTCTACGGTGTTGCAAGGATGTTGGGTTCCTGATAAAAGTGGGAGGTGCTTAGGTGGGTCCACTCTCTGTAGTGCTGCAAGGATGTTAAGTTCCCAATGAAAGTAGGAGGTGCTCATATTAGAGTTGTTGCCAGAATCTAAATAATGCGAGTGTAATGGAGACATGATCACACGAGTTTAAGCAAGTTCACACCATATAGATGCTAAAGCAATTTGAAAATAACACAAGAAGATAAATTGCACAAGATAAAATGGAGAAAACCAAAATTTGATTAACATGAGATGGCTAAAGTGCAGACTACAAATAAGAGAGTACGTAACTCATCCACAAAATTTGGACAAGGCACCCCAAGAATAGATTGTAACTCCTACATGAAAGGTGGTGAAAAGGTGATAAGAATAGAGAAGTAACTCCCATCAAGGGAGTTATGACATTCTTATGACACCTATGACACATCTATGACACACACCTCCACATAAGCTAGCCTATCCCAAAAATGTAGAAAAACTCCATGTATGCACAAGAAATACAATTTCATAAATTAATAAATAGGGAAAAATAAAAACCTACACTAATACCCCCCATAGCGTAGCTTAGGTAGGTAGTGTGGAAATATAAAATGGGTCCCAATAACTAGGCCTGATGAGTTACCCATGTACAAATGCAATCTCCCATAAGATAGAGAAAAGGAGAAAACCCATAGGAAAAAACTCCCCCCAAAAGAGAGACATAAAATAAAGAAGAGGCTAGTGGCCCCCCTAAAGATGATGATACTACAGATGTAGACCACACCCCAAGAAGAGCTTGTAGATGAATGAACTTGCTCTTAGTGAAAGGTTTGTTGAATATGTTTGCAACCTACTCTGAAGATTGGAAAAATATCAAGTCAATGACCTGACTATGAATAAGCTCCTAAATTAAATTCATGTGAATCTCTATGTGCTTGGTCCGCTGGTGCTGAACTGGATTCTTTCAAATCTGAATGGTACTCTGGTTGTCACAATAAATGATGGTGGCCTACCTAATAGGAATGCCAAACTCAAAAAGAATCCCCTAAATCCAAATAGCCTCAGTAGCTGCATTAACAGCTCCCCTGTACTCTACCTCTATGGATGATATAGCAATAGCATTCTGCTTCTTGCTAGACCAACTTATAGGACCTAAACCTAGAGAGAAACTATAACCAGAAGTGGACTTGCAATTCTGTGAATTGCCAACCCAGTCTAAATCTGTATATCCAACCAAGTCAACCTCTATGCCAAATCTATAATGAATCATGTATCTATGTGAACTCTATATGTAATGCAAGATCCTCTTAGCTACTTTCTAATGTAGCTCATGAGGTTCTTGTATGAATCTAGAGATAAGTCCCACTGTATATGATATGTTGGGCCTAGTGTGAGTCAAGTAGATGAGACTACCAAATAGTTTTTGATATCGAGTGGCATTAACCAATGGTAAAGAACAATCAGCCTCAAGCTTGAATCCTGATAGAAAGGGAGTTGATGATGGCTTGTAATTAGCCATGTGAAACCAAGCCAATAAGTCAAGAGCATACTTAGGCTGTGCAAGAGAAATCCCTGAATCTAACTATGAGATCTTGATGCCAAGGAAGTAGTGCAACAAACCCAAGTATGTCATATCAAATCTATCCTAGAGCAATGCCTTCACCACTGCAATAGCCAATGAATAACTCCCGATGATCAAAAGGTCATCAACATATAGAACCAAAATCAAGAGCGAATCATCCTACCATAAGAAGTAGACATTGGGATTAGAATGGCACCTAGTGAAACCCACTATGAGAAGGAAGGAATCCATCTTGGCATACCAAGCTTGAGGGGCCTATTTGAGGCCATAGATAAATTTCCTAAGTCTACATGCTAAGGAAGAATCCTGAATAAATATTGGTGGCTACTCCATGTAGATCTCCTCTAGGTCTCTATGAAGAAATGCACTCTTCACATCCATCTGATGCACATCCCAACCATGTGCTACATCAATAGCCAAGGTGAGTCAGATAAAAGTAATCTTTGCAACAGGTGCAAAGGTCTCTGAGTAGTCAATGCCTGCCACCTATGAGAAACCCTTGGCAACCAATCATGCCTTGTACTTATCAACCGAACCATCTATTGCAAACTTGGTCTGATATATCCACCTACATCAAACCATCTTTCTTCCCTTGGGAAGTGAAATCAAGTCCCAAGTGTGATTTTTGATTAAGGAAGAATATTCTTCCTCCATAACACTATCCCACTCAGGTACCCTTGATGCCTCTCAAAAATTCTATAGATCTGAAACTAAAGTAAAGAAGGCATGTGGATCTCTCTAAAAATCCCCCTAGTACGTTTGTCATCTATGAGATCTCCTGCCCAAGTGCAAGCACTCTCAAGTGTCTGTCTGGCACAAAGTGGCCCAAAAGTGGGTGAGTCAGGTGCTAACTCCTCATCCTCTGACTGACTAAAGGTGGATGACTCTGTATCACTATCCTCACTATCTAAACTCAAAGAAGAAGATGTCTTTATCTCAAGAACCTACTATGGTTGATTTGAATCTGACGAGGAATCATCATGAAGAAGTAGATATGATGAGGGAGAAGTGTCAAGTGTTGAGTCTCTAGGACTCTCCTTAAAATGGAAACTTCTCTGGATGAACAACTCATGAGTGACTAGATCTAGAAGGTGATACCACTTAATACCATCTAGATATCCTACAAAGATGCAAGGCTTAGACTAATGTTCCATAGCTTTGCATTTCTTCTTTGGAATGTGGGCCATGGCTAGGGATATGAAAACATTGAGGTGCTCAACATCAGGTTTCCTTTTATGCCAAGCTTTAAAGGGTGTTATGCCTTTTAAAGCTTTGTGAGGAACCCTAGTTTGAATGTAGCAAGCACAATTGATGGCTTTGGCCCAGTACTGTGGTGGTAAGGATTTGGATTGAATCATACATCTACCCATCTCTTTCAAGAACCTATTTTTGCATTTTTTAACCCCATTTTATGGACTATAAGTGACTATACACTACAAATCAATCCCCTCTATGGTGCAAAACTACTCAAACTTGATGTTGGCATACTCCCCTCCATTATTAATTTGAAGAACCTTGATGGATTTCTCATTCTATTTCTCAACAAGAGCCTTGAAGTCTAGAAAATTTTCAAACACTTTAGACTTTTGTTTGAGAAAATATATCCAAGTGTACCTAAAGAAATCATCAATGAAAGTGAGGATGTACTTGGCCCTTGTGAAAGATGGTTTGGGAAAGGGTCCTGATACATCTTTGTGGACTAACTCCAAAGGTTGTGAAGCCCTCAAAGCTTTGCCTTTGTCAAATTTTGCTTCAAGATGCTTCCCAAGGGAACACCCCTCACAAATTCCTTTTGAGAATTGGACACGAGGCAAGCCAATGACCATGTCATTTTTGAAAAGTTGTTCAAGGTAGCGATAGTTAAGGTGGCCAAACCACTCATGCCATAATTTGATAACTCCATCTAAATGAGTCAACAATGTAATTAGAGAAGAATTTAGTGCAAAATGTGAGGTGTATAACCTTGCTTGGTGATCTGCCCTACCCACTGTCACTATAGTATCACTATGTAACTCCCTGATAGCCACTGAATCTAGTGAAAACTCAAATCTCATGCCCCAACCAATGTGAGTGATTTGGTACACTGATAGGAGATTGGTTAAAAGAGAAGGAACACTTAGAACATTATTTAATGTTTCTCCTTCCATTTCAATTGACCCTCTCCCTGCAATAGAAACTAATGTGTTATCACCCAAACTAATTGAAGTCATGCTACAAGGCTCTAAAGATTAAAACTCAACTAGTGAAGAGCCCATGTGGTGGGAAGCACCTGAATCAATGACCCATAAATATCTAGAAGCTATTGTAGCTACAAGGTCCTTGCCCTTTTCTATCTCCTTACCCTTTCCTTTTGCCTTGGTATAATATTGGGTAGATGAATTATGCTTGATGAACTCAGGAACACCTATGTTTTTCTTCTCTAGAAGATGATTTAGGTGATCTATTTATTTCTTCATGCATTTGTGCTCATCATACCCTGTCTTTTTAAAATAGGCACACTTAAACTTCTCCTTCTTAGGTTTAGCATTGGAAGAGGAAGACTCAGTGTTATTTTTGGCAGGATTATTTTTTTCTTTCTTCTTCACCTAGTCCTTGTTCTTTTTCTTCTTCTCCTTTGTTAAAGTCTTATCCTTACCATTTCTAGCTATCAAAGCTTAGGGTTGAGTAGACTTCATTGTGCCCATTTGAATTAGCTTATCTTACTCCCTAGTCAAGTCGACAATGAATGAATCCAAAGAAGGCATTTTCCATGTAGTGCCAAGGACACTTTTTGTGGCATGGAAAGTGGAGATAAAGACTAAATAGCTTGGACCTAACTTTGAGAGAATAGAAAGTATGAGTTGATCATATTTCTTCTCTATCCTGCATTCTTTCAGTTGTAATCTATAGGCCTTAAACTTAGTGAAGAAGTCCTATAGGGTGTCAAAGTTGCTAGGACTTAGACTTATGAGTTTGTTTTCGAGCTCATGACCTCTCATCTCATCAAGCTTCCCAAATAACTTTTCCAAGGTGTCCCATATGTCATTAGGAGTTTGGGAGGATTCTAAATGGAAGAGAAGTTCTAGAGACATAGACAAGCTTAGTAATCCATAGGCTTCATCACTATGATTGTACCACTTGACCTTTTTAGCATCAGTGTTGGGTTCTACTTTAGTACCCATGGTGATCCTATACAACCCTTTGCTTCTAAGAATGATTGACATTTTAACCTTCCATTCATGATATTTAAATGGTGTTAAGGGTTTAAGTTGAAAATAATCCATTTTTAGCTGAATTTAGGTGAAGTTTTGTTGATTACAAGTTGTGAAATTATGCAGAAAGGAGAATGAAAGCAAAGATTTGCAAGATGTAAAAAGCAATCACACCCCCCTTGAAATATTGACCCCCCCCCACAAATATGCAAGTACATGCTCAAAATACGTTAGACTCAGCTAAGAATGTGTTTTAGAGCAATCAATGCAAGACTAAAGCAAATAGGACGTCAGACTCAGTCAAAAATGCATCCCAAGAGACCCAAATTTTTGGCACTTTATAAACTAGTGCATTTTTGACAAATAAAAATCCTACACTATGGAGAATTGAATTACAAATACTTTTGAAAAAAATGGCACCCAAATCCGAGCTACCATTTGCAAGATATTAAAAGTTCAATTTTCTTATAAACTAGTGTTTTTGCAAAAAAAACACTAAAACATTAAAAAAATGCCTATTTTGAGAGATAAAGTGGCCTTCCAACCACTCATTGGATTTGGCATGGAATGAGGAATCCAAAGGAGGTTTTTGTGTGGGTGAATTGGCCTCCTACAAACCTAGGCCTCACCCTTCATCTTTGACAGGTGAAGATACAAGTTTAAATGAAAACCCCCCAAATTACAAAACTATCTAAAAAATTAAACATTCAGTCAAATTGACTGATTTTTGTTTTTACAAGTTAATTTTTAACTAAAAATAATGAAGCAAAGACAAAATTAAACTTCTGGCCAAGCATGAAAAAGTGTCATTTTCCAAACAAGACTACTAGCAGAAAAGATAAAGAAAATGCAGACCTGTTGGAAATCATACGCCCTGCTTGGTGCCTTGCTAGGCAAGAAAAGATGAAAAAGTTTCTAGACTTCAACGTATAATATTTTTACCAAAAAAATGTGCCATATTCAAAAAAATAGACCTATTTTGGATGTCATATAGCTGATGGCATGGCAAAACTGAAGGCGCCTTGCTGAAGTTGGTGCAGACCAGAAGTTTGGCATGGATTGCTGAAGGAAGAACCTGCAGACTTACATGCCATACAGCCTGGTCAACTGTTGGAGAGTGCAGACTACTACTGATACTTGGCATGGACTTAATGCTACTTCTCCCTCTACTACTCTACACAACAATGGCACCTAAGCTAACTGTTGAACCAACCCCTGGAGTGAAGACAACCAAGACACCCAAAGGCCAAGCATTCCAAGATGAAAGAAATGATACCAAAAATGATATTGAAAGTTTTTTAAAAAAAAATTAGATTAGATCTAGAAATTAAAAAAAAATAAGATAACTCCACTCGTCTTGAGTTCAAAATAAACTAAAAGCATAACCAGACACATGATTACCATTCTTGCTTTGATACCATATCGGAGTTGTTGCCAAAATCTTGATAATGCAAGTGCAATGGAGACCTGATCACATGAGTTGAAGCAAGTGCACACCACATAGATGCTAAATCAATTTGAAAATAACAAAAGAAGATAAATTGCACAAGATAAAATGGAGAAAACCAAAATTTGATTAACATGAGATGGCCAAAGTGAGGACTACAAATAGGAGAGTACATAAGTAAATCCTCCACAAAAGGTGGACAAGGCACCCCAAGAATAGACTGTAACTCCTCCATGAAAGGTGGTGACAAGGTGCTAAGAATAGAGAAGTAACTCCCATCAAGGGAGTTACTTATGACATTCTTATGACACCTATGACACATCTATGACACACACCTCCACATAAGCTAGCCTATCCCACAAATGTTGGAAAACTCCATGTATGCACAAGAAATACAATTTCCCTAATTAATAAATAGGGAAAAATAAAAACCTACACTAATAGCTCAAGGCATGTCCATTATCCATGGTTCAATGGAAAATTTGTTGAGGTAAAGGGTTATTAGAACACATCCAATATTTTTAGGGGTGATATGGGTAAAGGAATCTTAGAGAGAATATTATTTGTGTTTTGAATAGGAAGTGTATGCCTAAGAATATTCAGTTTGACCAAGCAAAATTTTAAGAATTCAATTGCAAAAAATAAAGATGGAAAATGATTTTTTTTTATGAAAACACCCTCAAGGTGAATCTTTCAAAACCCTATATTACCTTAGACTTCCCTAGACATTCAAAATGATCTTATACAATACTTAAAAGAGAGAAACCCTAAACTAGACTTTTCAATGAAAACCCTAAAATGAAAGGAAAAAATGTTGAGAAATTGAAATATTTGAGTAAATGGAAACTTAAATTAAAAAATAACATGAATAGATTTAATTTTATTCACAAAAGTGACATGACTTGAAATTTTATAGTCAAGGCTTGAATTATGGTTCATATGCATGAGGCTCAAGGTTCATCTATGAGGGTGTAGGCAACTAGATCTCCAAAAAATGTATTTTAAATTTTAAACAATGATAATATTTTGTAAAAGACTTAGATTATATAGGAAAAATCATATAATTAATGTGAGTAATGGTGGTAGGTGGTATAAGTTAGACCTAATTGAAGCAAGTCTACTCTCTGTAGCTTGAAATGGCTCAGTGGGAGATGGGGTTCATCATGCACTTTGCACATTGTGAAAAATTTGAAATGTGTGCTTTGATCTCCAATTCCTATGGAAGGTTTTGAATTTTTATTGTCAAATGTTAGGCCTACTTGAAGCAGGTCCACCCTACATAGATAGTTTAATGAATTTATGGGGAACAAAGATCAACGTGCACTTTACACATTGTAAAAATGTGCAATGTGTACTCCAAGCCCTGCTTCCCAAAATAAAAAGTTAAGGTGGGCTGGTGGAGGTTGGACCTAATTCAATTAGGTCTACCTTCTATGGGGAGATTTACTAGTCAATGGGATCAAAAGCCCTTCATACACTTTGCACATTGTGAAAATGTACAATGTGTATATCAAGTTTTGGGTTCCACTAGATGGGTGTGTACTGGGATTTAGGGCCTGCTATGTATTTGTACATTTGAGAATGTGAAAAGTGCATGGGGAGTTGTAGATTTTTTTGGAGTTGGGTTTTAGTGCCTTGTAGGACCCAAAACTGATGAAGTAATTTGTAGTGGTGCAAATTGCATCTAGAGTTTCAGATTCTGTGAGGTAAATGAAAAATGGATTTTTGAAGAGTTAATGGTTTTATATAAAAAATAAAGGGGTTCCCTTAGGGTTCTATATGTAATGAGATTTTTGGGACAAAAAATCTTAATATTGAGGCTACACTTTTTACCTTTCCAACAAACATGGCATATTATCTACATTTCCTGACCTATGTATGACAATCATCAAATATACTTGGCCAATAATACCCACCTCTCATGATCTTGTGGGTTGTGATCCTTTTTTAATAATGTCCTTCACCATATCCATCATGAAACTACTAAAGTAACCTCTATGTTTGACATTTTTCTATACATATTAACAATATGCCATTGATATCCTTTTTGAACAACACATTATCAATAAGAATAAAAGGAATTGACTACAATATAAAATACTTCCTCTTTGAAGGGGTTAGATGAGAAGGATAAACACCATCTTGTAATTATCTTACCATATCTTGAAACTTGTTAGAAGATGAGGTCTGATCAATTAAAATTTCTTCATTACTTGACACCATAACCACCTCATTAAACTCTTGTAAATCTTGGGCTAGATGTGCACAAATTCCTCTACCTCTAACTAGATTTGTGATTTTGATCTCAATATCATATTCTATGACCATAGTTATCCAAACAGCTCTTTTTTCATTTATATACTTATTCAATAGGAAATATTTGAAACTTAGATGTGTAACTAATAAATGTAACTTATCATTGGACAATAAGTACCTAAATGTTTTAAGAGACCTTATGATTGAAAGTACATGCTTATAAATAAAAGAATACCTTATTTCATATTCTTCTAAGACTTGACTGAAGAAGGCTATTGGATATTCTAAGGTCTCTTTATTCTATTACATTATAATACCTAAAATTATATCAATGTTAGCATAAGTGTATAAGAATAAATACTTTATAAAGTCAGGGTTCAGGAGTGTAGGGACACTGGCTATAACTTTCTTGATCTCTTCAAAACTTATTACTCCTTATTTGGACCAAATCAAACTCTAACCCTTTTTTAGCATGGATATGAGTGGCCTAGCTAAAGTAGCAAAATTTAAGATGTATCTCCTTATGAAATTGATCTTGCCTAAAAATATTTACAATGATTTATTTTGTTTAGGCAAGTAAAATGCAAGAATTGAGTCTATTCTATTAGGATCTATACCTTTACCATGTTTTGAAATTACATTTCCAATAATCTTACCTTCATGAATAGGCAAAACACACTTTTTGGGATTTAAATACATGCCAAATTACCTATACCTTTCAATCACTTATCTGAGGTGAATCATATGCTCATCTACACTAATAGAGAATATTGTTATGTCATCTATAAACAAGTATGAACTTGTTAAGGAGACCTTGAAATTCCATGTTCATAGATTTAAAAAAGTGGATTTAGCATTAGATAAACCAAAAGGAATCTTTATATATGCAAATGTACCCCACCTTATGGTGAAGGTTATTTTGAACTAGTCTTCTTCTTTGACCAAAATTTGGTTATAACCACTATATCCATCCAATAAGGTGAACCTTTATGAGCCTACAACTAACTATAAAATTTTCTCTATTGATAGCAATAGATAGTGGTCTTTAAGAGAGGTGTTCTTCAAGTCACAAAAGTCAACACATAGTCTTATTTCACCATTCTTTTTCTATACTAGGACATGGTTTGCCACCCAAGTTGAGTGCTTAATTAGAAATATTATAGCTGACTCAATGACTTTATGTAACTTAGCTCTCATCAAAGGTTCAAGATTTGGGTTAATTAGCCTTTGTCTCTGTTTGAATAGCCTAGTCTCATCCTTTAACTCAATGGTATGTTCAACTAGACTTGAATAAAATACTTTGAGGTCACTGTACTACCATGCAAATACATCTATAAAACTTTAACATGACTTAATACAAGTTTCTTTCTCTGAAGATGTGCAAACTTTTCCTAACTTAAATCTCTTTCTGGTTGTAATATCCAAATTTGTATAGTGTTCTTCCTTGGTTGACAAAGAAAACTCTTCTTTT
Organism: Torreya grandis; assembly: GCA_037957365.1. NCBI lineage: Eukaryota > Viridiplantae > Streptophyta > Pinopsida > Cupressales > Taxaceae > Torreya > Torreya grandis. The sequence continues at coordinate 1,319,648 of JARHVA010001158.1, read as the reverse complement.
CTCAATTCATCATCTCTACTAAATATGTTTTCAAGGGTGACCAAACCTTTCAGCAATTTATTTATCTTCAATTACACAATCTGGTTACCATACTATTGCATGTGCATATCTTGGTTCCTTTAGGAGAATTAAGCTTCCTCTTGTAAGAATCTGATAATCTAACTATCATCTTCAAATACTTGCCAATTTTCATGGTTTTTTTGGACATAAGGCCTTATAATCACCTTGATGTGTGATTGAAAATTTTCATTCATATGTCATCTAAGATATTGAATTGTGACCGAATGGTAGCCAACTTGTCTACATGTTTGTTCTTATTTCTTGATATGGCACAAATATTGAAAGCTTAAATGACCTAAAGTCCCATAATCTATGCTTATATGACCTAAAAAATGGATTATTGTATACATTAAGTCCTCTTACTTGGTAAACTACTAGTTCACTATCACCAAAAACTTTTAAGGTACTGACCTTCATTTTTCTTGCCCATTGTAAACCATTCACTAATGCTTTATATTTAGCAACATTATTAGAAAAAAAAAACTTGAGAGAAGAGAAATACCTTTTAATGTTCAAAGAAATCAACATCATTCCATCCCTAGTGCCATGTTTGTTCCTGGATCTATCAAAGTATAGTTACCAAAATCCATCACTAAGTTGATCATCCTTCATCAATGTTGGGATTGGTGCATCTTTTTCATGAAGATAATAGACACCAAGTCATTATTCTTAAGTTAACTTGTAGGTATCATGCTTATTAAAATTAGATGCTCATTCATGAAGGAAAAGATCTAGAACTCCATGTAGAGGTGACTCAATTTCCACCTCACTATTTTCTAGTGCCTTTTCTGAGATAACACAATTAGTGTTCACAATGATTGGCATATATGGTTCCAAATGAAATATTACAAGAGGTTCATAGAATATTATTACTTTATTATGATACCTAGTCTTGAACATTAAATAGGTCTAATCAATAGACAAATATCCTCTAATATTTGATGTAAAGTCTATTAACAAACACATGGCATAATAGGGAGGCAAGTTCACTACTACTACATATTTCTAAATGGTAACATTGGGTCAAGCATGTAATGTCAACTTTACATACTTGATTATGCCTACTATCTTTTTTGGTGACCTATCCAATTGAAATACTCCTTTTGTATTTGGCTTATAGACAAGACCAAGCTTATCTATATTCTACTTGAGCATGATAGTGCTAATAACTCCACTATCTACCATACAATTATGGACTAAACAATCAACAAAAAATAAAAGAGAGATAAAATGGAGGGGTTTTGTTTGATTTGACATTGGTTCTATCTACCTTTGTCATTTTATGAACTTGATGATCAGTTTTCTTGATTTTTTGGTTTGAATTAGGCAAGACAACTCCTTATTTCTCAATTGGTTCTTTAGATACCTTAAGAGCTAAAATATCTTGAATGATCATGCATTTTTGACCTAGAATAGTGAGGGAATCATACATGCTAATTATAACATTTGATTTTTTTATTTAATCTATTATGTTGAATGAGGCTACACTAGCCTTAGCTATAACTTTTGAACATTGGTTGTTCTCTAATTAGAGGCATTTGAGTAACCTTCTATGCCTCTACATTCTAGTTTTTATAAGCTATAGGAGTAGAAACTTGATTGTTTACACTCTTAGAAACAAAATTAGGAACACTATAATATTTTCTCACATCTTGAGCTTCCTCAACTAATCTTATTTTATCTCTAGTTAGAACTACAACTTGACCATTTGTATTACTAATTTCACCAACTTGGTTGAATGCAATATGAACATCCAAATGCATCAGGCTACCCTAGAACTTGTGGAGCTTTTCCTTAGAATGCCATATTCATATCTTGATACTAACTACCTTGAAGATAGAACTCTTCTTATGTAATTTATGGTATAGTGATATCTTATGATATTAAGGCTTGATTTTGATTATCATTTAGATTGAATGACTGCAAACCTGAATCTTACATCAAGTTGTTTCGAGGAATAATAGATTTTCAACTGGAAGGTACCTTAGCATCAAGGGTTGCATATGGTTTAGTTTGGGTTGTGGTTCCTTGATTTTGGTAAGGTTTCTTATTGTCCTTATAACCTTGATAAGGAGGTCTTTGGTTATTGAGGATTGATAAGTGTTCTAGTTTTGCTATTGATAAGTTCTACCTTGGTACTGCTATCTCTTGAGTTAAACAATCTCATTTCCAAAATCTTGTAACATGATTTTTAGTTCTCCAATCTCATTAGCCTAATTAGAAGGGGTTACAACTTGGGATTTTGGAGATAGCATAAGTATCATTGTAAGGTGTAGGATCATTCCTATACTTAGAACATTTCAATCTTGGGTGATGATGCCATAATTAACTACAAAAGTGCCATAAATGGGCTAGGCTGAAAGCTTAAGAGAGCTAAATATACATAATATAAATCTAAGCATTAAATCTATTGAAACATTACACAAACCATTATAATTCTAATCCTATAGTCACAACCACATAAGCCAAATTAACACTCATTAGATGCAACACCATCCATCATGAATAGGGTTCAAACACATTATATATATATATATATATATATATATATATATATATATATATATATATATATATATATATATACATATACATATATATATATATATGTATTTATATGCATATATATATACACACACATATATTTATGTATATATATATACACACATATATATATATACATAAATACATATATACATATACATATATATATATACATACATACATACATATATATAAACATACACACACACACACACACACACACACACACACACACACACACACACACACACACACACACACACACACACACACACACACACACACACACACACACACACACACACACACACACACACACACACACACACACACACACACACACACACACACACACACACACACACACACACACACACACACACTCACACACACACACTCACACACACACACACACACACACACACACACACACACACACACACACACACACATTGTGTTTGAACCCTATTCATGATGGATGGTGTTGCATCTAATGAGTGTTAATTTGGCTTATGTGGTATCATTCTAATCCTATATTCACAACCACATAAGCCAAATTAACACTCATTAGATGCAACACCATCCATCATGAATAGGGTTCAAACACATTATATATATATATATATATATATATATATATATATATATATATATATATATAATGTGTTTGAACCCTATTCATGATGGATGGTGTTGTATACATATATATATATATATATATATATATATATATATATATATATATATATATATATATATATATATATACATACATATACATACATATATACTGATGCCTAGGTGGATAAGTTTCAAAATATTGTGTTGATGGCTTTTGCACCCTCTTTAAGCTTCATGTAGAGGTCTTCCACCTCTTTGACCTTTACGACAAACTCTTGCTTTATGGTAGCATAAGGGTTCTCCTCTTCTTTTTGCATTGATTCTACCTTAAATCTTGGGAGCATTTATTCCACTATTACGTACACATTATCAACCTCCAAAAAAATTGAAGTGTCCACACCATCCAAGAGGGATGGCTCAACTTCCTCTACACACTCAAATAGTTGTTGCAACTTGAATTTCATGGCCTTGATCTCCTCCTCTACCTATAACATGATTTATTCTAACTTGAGGATCTAACATCATTAATGATGTTCTTCTACACTACCTTAGAGGGAATTTAGGTGAGGTCATTGGCTAACCTTACTAGATTCATTACAAAGGGGTGGATAAGAATGGAGTCATTCCCTTCCTCTAGTTGATCTACACTTAGGATTACCTTCTATAACATCTCAAAATGAGGCTATCCATGTGACTATCAAAGGCAAAGGAAATTTTTTGGCACTTCTTTGTCATGGCAGTGCTAGAGGTCATGTACTCCATCATATAATAGTCTTTGTCTATGAACCCCTTTTGTTCCTTATCTTGTAGGCTTGACTTGGTACCTTCTTATTTAGTGATGGTAAGCTCAATATTTTCTTACTCTTTGGTGATAGTGATTTCTCTAGTGCCCTCCTTCAATATATCTTCTTTCTCTAGTAGGGGTTCTTCCTTGGACTTATCCCTTTCATCCACTTCTTATTATACATTGATGCTAGCTTCAACCTCTTGTGTCAACTAGGTTTCTTCTAAACTTGATGTTTGCTCTATTAAGGTGAAAATATCACCTTATTTATCTCCAAGTACCCATTCACTACTTGGGTGTGCCTATGGTGTGGCTTCTTTAATTATGATAGTGGGGGCTCTAGGTACATCTCTCCTTCATGTGTTATGCACTTGCAATAACCCTCTTTTCTTCCATTTCTCTCTTGGCCCTTTCCTCCTGGACCATCTTCTCTACCCTCCTCTTCTTAACCTATGCTAAGGCCTTCTCTTCTTTATCCTTTATTTATTTAGCCTCTAATTTTACAATTTCCTTAGTGTCATACCTTTGGCCTTCATATCCTCTCTTTTTTGATCTAGTTCTAGCACTGCCTCCATATGTTCCTTACTAAGGATGATTTCCATCCAATGATGCCTCTTTTCCTCCTTAATTCATGGAAGCCATCTATTAGGTTCTGTGGGTGAGGTGGTTAATGGATTTTTTCTCCCCTAATTAGAGCAACAATACCACTTTGGAAAGCCTCATTAATTTTTACAGTAGTAGGATCTTCCCTTATTTATTCTTATTGGATGATGTATACTTTGATCCATCCATCCTCTTCCTCTTCCATCTCTTCCCATGCCTACTATGCTTCTACTTCCTCATGTGCCTATTGAACCTCCATATCTACCAATGTTATCATGGGTATTGTCATTGGCCCCTTAGACTTATTATTTTTCTTCTCCCTTGGTTTGGGCAAAGCAATATTTGATGTGAATACCTTGCACTTTTTTTTGCTATAGAGGGAGTAGTTTCATCACTGGAGGTGATCTTTAATATGATGTGCTCTTATATCTCATCAAGTGTCTCCCATTTCTTATTTTTGGGATACCTATTTCCTTATAATAATGCCATTTTCCTCTCATCATAAATTTAGAGGGGAGGTCATCATCCTTTTTAGGGCATGCACCTTTCTTCTTTGAATTTATTTGATAGTAAAGCATGTGGATGTGCCCACACATGAACTCATTTGAGATGGGATGGATGTCAATGCAATCAAGTTATCTTCCTTGTCCTTGGTCAATTTTTCCCCTAGGTGGACATATTGGTGCCACAACTAGCTCCATTCCAAATCCATAGTCTTTACTGGGATGTCTAACTATTGTGCATTAGGGATTATTTAAAGTTGAGAAGGTGTAGGGGAGCTTCAGTTAGCCAAATTTGTTTCCATGTATGAGTTATAAGCACACCACATTAAAAAATATCATTATAAAAAAATTTATTGTTCAAAACATATTATGAGGGAGATCCTCAGGAATGTGCCATTCTTCTCTGAATACCTTGATGTGTTGTGCACACCACCCTATCATGTGAGTTTTGTATTCTTGAGAAAAGGCTGAGGGGTAGGTGAAGGCTTGATATTTTAGTACCAAAGAATCCTTATGCATTGGGAATAACCAAATTTTATCCTCATCACCATCTAGTAATCCAATTTCCTCCATGACAAATAAAATCAAAATTGGCCCCCACCAGAAGGTCTCCTACACTATGTGGCATTCAAACATGTTATTTACCATCTCTTTTACTATGAACTTGGTGATGTTAAATTTGACCCCTACACCATGTGATAGGTAATTCATAGGTAGGTATTTATGATATCTACCCACTAACTATGGGGAAATAAATTTAAACTCACTAGTTGTGCCGCTACCCTCATCCCTAGGTCCTTGATGTCTTTGATTGGGAACATGAAACCTCACTTGTAGTAACCTAGGATTTTGTGACCCTTTCAATTTCTACATCATCTACCATCATTTGGTGGATGTCTATGATAGAGTCTAGGAGTCTAGTGATTTACCTAATAAGTCTAGCTGACAACCTCATGCACCTCCCCACAAAGTAGAATCGATCCTCACGGATACATGAGATGAGGAACTATATAAGTTCTTATGGTTTTCCAAAACATGAAAATTCATAGAGTTGAGTTACATTAATGGTTACCAATTTATCCCAAATGGAGACATCAAATAGTTCCATTCCTACTTCAGTCTTTGCCCTCATATCTACCACCTAGTTTTGCATAGGTCTTGCACATTACTCATGGTGTGGTGGTTATATTCATTGAGTCAAAATTTGTTCATGAAATATGCCCAAATATCTCCTATTAAAAATTATTTTGGAAACTTCATCTCTCAATAGGACATCTTTATAATCACCTTCAAATCAACCTCGGTGATGTTTACTCCTTCTACCATTGGTGCCTTATTTTTAATTGAGGTTGCTTCTTCTATACACACCCTCCTAACATCCTTCTATGAATATTGTAAGTTTAAACTCATGTGTTTATTCCATATCTTTAATTAGTTAGTGTTGAATCTTGGTATATTTATCTTACCAAAACCTTCAATTTTTGTTGGCACTTCTCATAGTTGTCAGGTATGTGACTGTGTCTTCAATTCTCATGATATGTGTGTTGTTAATGGTTGTAATGACATCACTTTAATTTTTTTATACCTATTTATTTTATAATTTTTCACCCTCATTTTTCTACGCCAATATCAAATGGAACATAATTTGTTTCTTCAAACAAGCATTCACTTTTGGCATCTAGGGGTACTCAAAATCTCATTGTAGTAGCATTTTGTTACTTCAACTTTAGTTAATTATGCATTCTTGTCTAAAAATTATCTTAAGTTTTGTAACCTAAACCAATTTGCATCTTACTTATATATACCCTAATTTTAGCTACCATCTTAATTGTAGGTGTTTAATGACATGGTAGCACCTAGAATTCTTAAGATTTGCCAAAACCCAATAAATCCACAAAATCATGATATCACACATGAAATTAATGTATGTCTTTGTGCCTCCACCATTGCCTTAATTAATTCTCCTAATGGTATTTTGGTAAATTGACATGCAATTCAAATGTTCACTTCTTTCCTTGCTCTAGGTGGATGCTAGCTTGTCCTGATGATGTTTATCTTGCACTTTTTTTTACTTAGTGTGACCTTCCCCTTCCTTATGGAAAATTGGGTGCGACACCTCACATGTGCATAATTCAACCTCCATGGTCCCATTTCCTTTTTTTATTACACTTCCATTCCACATGCACTTTCCTATCTTGGTTGATTTCTATGCACTTTCATCTCTTTCCTTGGCCCATCCTACCCCATACAAATCCCTTACGTTGGCCCTCCAACATTTCACTCTATAGGTGTCTTGTGATTTTAACATCTTGTGCACCTTTTTTTCATCATATTCACATGAGTATATTTTACATATTTTTTCATCACTTGGTATTCCTATTTTCCAAGTCTGGTGAGTCTCATGTGCCTAGAGACTTAGGTGTCTAGCCATAGGTGCTTAAAAAATAACCTCTCTCAATTCAAATGACTAGTATTATGTGTGAAAGCATTGGAACAATTCTCTTATAGTCCTTAGGGTGCCTCACTTTATGAATCTTATACATGAATATTTGTTGTGACTTATATCTAAACATAATAAAATTAATGTGCCAATAACTTAGGTGTCTAGCCTCAGGTGCTTATAAATCATCCATGCTCAACTCACCTAGCTTGAATTATGCATGAAGGTACTAGAAGAGTGTTATTGATGGGCCTCAAATCAGCACTTATTTTCTTATCCCCATAACTTAATTCATTAAGAACTATTTAGTTTATGCCAAACTCTATTCTAGTCACACAATATCACTGACTCGTGACTAGGGAGTTGGTGTTTGATGGAGTAAGTGCCCTTCTATGACCTATAAATCTTTAATCAATTTCTATTAAAATTCCTAGGGAGCATCTTACTTGACAATGTGTGTAGCTTAAATGTGGTAATCTTTAATATATTATGGATGACATATGGACCCATTCACTTTATCTATATCTTGCCCAGGTACTTGAGGTACTTGTAGTCATAGAGTAAAAATAATGTTCCTTTGGTCAATACTTTATGCTTGATATGATTTTCATGCTAGAGCTTTTGGCATGCCTTCTCTATCTGCTAGCTTCACCTTGCCTAGGTGCATACCTCATATAAATGATCTAAATCCTCTAATCTTGCATTTAATGATTCTTGGTCATCTAATCAAATAATTAATGCAATGTGTAATGATGTAACCAATAACTCCATCAATAGAATTACCTCAGCACCAAACACCAGTTGAAATGTTATAGCCTTGTTTAGGTGCTTTTAGGTTGTACAATATGCCCATAACACTACTGACACTCAATCATCCCAATATTTATAACCAACATCACATATATTTGTGAGTCACATTCTCAATATCTTATTGAATGCCTCAACTATTCCATTAACTTGGGGATGATAAGGTGTTGTCTTATAGTGTGCTACCATATATGCTATTACAAAGATCTGTATAGTTTCATTAATGAAGTGTGCACCCCTATCCCTAGTCAAATTAAGTGGATACCCATAACAACTTATGATGTTATACCATATAAACCTTATATCTATGGTATTTATTCATATTTTGGTTGAAATGGCCTTGGCCCACTTAGTGAAATAGTTAGTGTCCACGAGATGTATCTCTCACTTATGTGCCTTATTATAGGAGTAATTGGTCCAACAAAACCAATGACCCATTTCTTGAATAGTACCTAGGTAATAATGGATATGAGATCCATCTCATCCTAGTAATTATGCTTTCCTAGGCATTGGCATTTGTTGCATGCCTTGGTGTAATCTTTTACATCCTAAAATAGACTTAGCCACCACAAGCCTGATTGAAATACATTTCATGCTATTGTCTCTCCTACATAATAGCCTCCTGCTATCCCCTTGTGCACCTCATCTAAGATGGATTCCATTTCATGATCCAAGACACATCAGCATAGGACTTCATCTCATCCTAGTTTGTATAGTTCCCCACTAATGAGCTGAAAAGGGGTGGCACAAACTATGAGCTATTTATTTTCTTTGGTTATCATTATTTAAGGTGCAAATCTAAATGTTAGAAAAGTGATTATCTCTACCAAGTATTTAGGGTCATGTTGTACTCTATAGAGTTATACATCTAACATATCATCCTTAATAAGTGTTTCTACATCATTGAAGCTGATACGAGATAAATGGTCTAGACCCAAGTTCTATTTTCTAGGCTTGACAATAATGAAGAAATAGAATTATTGAAATATAAATGTCCATATAAAAATGTGACCATATATAATGGGCTTATTCATGAGGTACTTAATTTCCTTGTGGTCTATGAAGAAGATGAATGGGGTTTCCAACAAATACTATCTAAAGTTTTTCAAGGTATAGACCATGGTGAGCACTACACGCTTAATTGTGGTATAGTTTTGATTTACCTTTGTCAATTTTATACTACAAAAGGAGATGGGGTGATCCATTTTTCCTTTAATAGGTTACACTATAATTTCTCAAATCACCAATCTAGATGCATGGACATGGATGTGGAATGGGGTCATCTAGTCGAGAAACTATAAAATAGGAATGCTAACTAACTTGAGCTTCAAATTTTGGAGTCATCTTCTTACACTTCAACATAATAGAAGGGGACATCCTTACACAAGAACTCCTATAGTGGTGCCAAAATATTTTCATAGTTTCTTATGAAATTTCTATAATATCCATAGTGTCTAAGAAAGGCACAAATGTCTTTCTATGTGGAAGGAGTCTAGAGTTGAATGATTATTGTAATCTTCATAGGACCAATAAGTAGACCATATTTATAGAAAATGTGCTTGATTAGGGTTTGAAAATGTTTCATGAAGATGCACTTCTTCAGGTTCAAGGATATCTAAATTTTTTTTCACCTTTCAAACATTAGGCACAAGTTATTATAATGGTCCTTCACAATGCCATACACTATTTAGTCATATAGGTATACCTGGAGGAACTTATGGATGAAGTATTTAATTGTCGTGATCACCACTCTAGAGAACATAGATAGTATATTCTTGAGTCTTGTGGATTGTAAATACACATTTTTTCACTTTTGAGGTAATTCATTTCTTTCTTTGGGCTCACTCGATATATACACAATTCCTTGGCACCTGTTGATGGATTCCCCATTTTTGTTTCTTTTTTCTTCAAGCCCCCTTTCATAATTTTTTTGAGGTCCTAGCCTTCATCCTTTTATATCACATGGAATTTTGGTGCTCAACCTCATTAAATAATTTCCAAACTACTCTAAAGAAGCAGTAGAATGACATGTGCCATCCTCACACTTATTTAGGAGCTATTCTTGTTTGTCAATATTTGGAGTAGTGCCATTAGATGATGATGTGGGTCCTCTATCGAGTAGGAATTTTGAAACACTTTAAGTTTATCCTAAATTGTAATCCATTTATTATTCAAGAGACCAAATTTATTTATTGAAACATAGATAATATGTCTCTAAGAGCATATACGTTGTACCACCTCATTTTTCCCAGGCATAGTGGACTTAACAAAATGATGCAGTTGCATCATATTTGATATTATGAGGATGATTGTACTCATGAGCTTGATAACTATTTTAAATTGCAATGGTTTCATCATGGTTGCATAAAGGGAATCTTTAGGTGTTTTGTTTTTGGCATTCACCTAACCTATTTATTTAGAGCTCATTTATTTTGTAAGGGGCTGACAATCATTTTATTTTTTTTGACATTCTCATTTTTACAATGATTATAATAGACTAGATTATTAGTAGTTAGCATTTTCTCTATTTTACAACCTTAGAAGGTGCCCCTAATGGATGTTAGTAAATGTTTTGTATACTCCCATTGTGGCCTTCTACATTATATTCCCCATATAACAATGAAGAGGATGTAATGCTCTATGTTAATTTGGAGTGTAAAAATTATTTCTTTCCACTATTTATATTTTTTTTCCTTCTATATGTAAATATTTACTCATGTTATAGAACTCAATTCATGCTTTCAAGATCCTTTAAGGTCTATGGTGATATAGGTTTACATTATTTTATGCAAGTATTGGTATATGTTTCAAAATTATCAATGCATTACCTTAGACTAGATTTCTTTTTATGTTATTAGTTCCTTTTATTCTATCCCTTTTCACCTAAAAATTAGAATGAAGACCCAGCTTCTAAAATCCTAGAGATTATTCTAAAGACTACATTCAACCCCACATTTGTAAAGCTTCCCATAGAGGCTATCTAAATATGAAGTGATATTTTTAGGCATCAACAATTTCTCTTTTATGGCATGCCTGATGGGACCCTATATTTTAATCTGATCAACTAGAAGTTTGAGTTTATGAGCCATAGGCCCATAAAAATATCATAGACTACAAATAATCTGAATATACTAACTCCACCTTTGGGATCCCCTACTCTCCAAAGGGCCTCAAAGTCTTTCATTATGCATCAATAAAAACAATAGAAAATAACAAATCCAGTCCCACAAAATAAATTTGTGTCATGGGACAATGGTGACCTGCTTATCCCTATATTGGCCTCAGTCTTATGGGATCCAATCCTCACCAACACTCTAAAGTCACTTTCTAAGTTTTTGGGAGAAGACTTCATGATGGTGACTAAACACCTCAAAGATGTGGCTAATGTGTATATCGTGCACTATGTTCACACACAAAATGTAGCCTTAAGGCTACTAATAACCTCCTTTAAAGGGAAGGCTCTTAACTAGTACAAATCTTTTTCAACCAACTCCATCAGGACCTAGGATGACCTAGGAAACAAGTTTTTTGAGTGTTTTATGAGAAGGTAGACTGATCATCCCTCCTACAATAGTTGATAACCATAAGGAGGGCCCTGTAAGAGGCTATGGTTTATTTTAATACCGAATTAAAAAAACCTAGCAAAGGATCAACCACCCATGGGCATGGAGATTCTACTCTATCTTAAATCCCTTAATTCAAATATTATGGTCATGATCTAATCTCTCAAAGCCTACACACTATTAGATGCATACAACATCATGGTAAGAGTTGAGAACAACCTAATAGATATAAGAAGACTCTCTCCTCAGCCACCGATGCTAGTGTTTTTTGAGATATATATACCTCTACCAAAAGAGATCTTGAGCACCTTAGGAACCCTACCCCCTTCCATGTATGTGTATCTAATTACTCAAGTGAGTGCTTCTACTTCATCATCATTGATAGTTGAGACAAATGATATGAATAGAATTTTTAGGAATTTCTCTAATGAGATAATTAATCTCAAGAGGTAGTAGGATACACCTCCTAGGCCCTCTTACAACAAATACCAAGAGATAAGACCACCTTACTAGTATAATTAATACTAGGAAAGGCAAAAACCAAATCACTAAGTGCCAAACCATCATATGCAACTTGAAAATTAGATGGTTATGGTCCCAAACCCTCTACACATAACATTACCAAGTGCAAGTAGAGATCTAGTGGCTAGCTAAAATAACTTGGTATATGATTCTAACTCATGGTGCTTCCCTTGTAATTAACCCCATGGGACTCAAAATTATCTGAGGGGTAACTTACAATAGAAGGTCATCAAACAAAGATGAAAAGGGATTGTTAGAGATGGCCTACATATACCAATCCTCAAGATTCAAAGATGTTGTTTTGATGACACAAATGCAAGGTACGTCCCTAGATAAAGAGGAATAAATAGCCTTAGATCACACACTTTTCTCATGGAAGGAAGGTGAGGATGTGGTCTTTGTAAACAAAATGCCCATTTATATATCCCCACAAGTTTAATCAGACTACTATACATGTTCCAAGAAAAGACTATCTAAAAGTACCAATGCTTCTGTGAGACCTAGAGTAACCTTTGAAAAGACTTTATCACCACTATCCCCACCTAATATCTACCCCAAATAGAGTGAGGTGGTATAGAATAAATCAAAAGACCCTAAGGTCACACCTATAAATTCATATGATGTGGTTGAGAAATTGAAAAAGGTGTTGACTAACATCTCCCTTCAGGATCTCCTATCCATCCCCAAATAGAAAAATCTACTAAAGGAAGCTTTAGAGGAGAAGGATAATCCCACACAAACCATACTAGCCATAGAACCTAAAAAGGGAAGGGGAAAAGAATCCAACATGAGCACATAACCAAAATGTCACTCCACATTCATCAACACCAAGGAAGGGGTAAGCAAGATAAAAACCATCCTATATATTTGACTTTGATTATGGGAAATAATTTGCTACATAGTTCCATGATCTAGTCTAATACAAGCACCGTGGTGATGCCCAAACAAATAGTTGAGGTGCTACAACTAAAATATTAGCCCTTAAATAAAGGGGTAATGCATCTAGATGAGAAGAAAGTCCAGACATTAGGGATCATCTAAGCCCTTCCCCTCACATTGTATTATTTCCCAAGCTTCATCGTGCCTCAAGATATTATGGTGATAGACATCTCACCTATTTTTGGGTTATGTCTATCCATAGATTTTACTACTAAGATTGGTAGTTACCTATCATTAGACTGGTCTCACTTAATTTTGAGAACCAAATATAGGTCAAATTTGAAGGTACTATCTGAACCTCTTCACCCAAAGCATATAATAAAGGAATTAATGACAAAATTCAAATCAAAACACACCTCCTTCTCAAAGATGGAGACACACTAATGGAAATGCTTGAAGAAGAAAAGATAGCCAACAACAAAATCCCTGAAGAAGAGGCCCTAATCAATGAATTCATCAATAATGGCCCATTTATTAATTTTGACACAATTTGTCTTGGAACCTATGTTATCCATGATGAAGACTAGGTCATCGCCAATCTTGAAAATAAATAAGGAGATAGAAGTGAAAGACTTAAGGACAAGTCTAAATTCTAGACTCTACATTTTGATGGTGTGCAGTATAAAACTAGCTTCAAAGTTGGCATATAAAAGACTTCCCCCTCAAAAAAAGAGACCCTTTAAGCCTTTTAGTTCCAATTTTCCTATACAAATAATGAGGTTAAATATGAGGCCCTAGTCCATGGCCTCGATCTCACCGAGTGAATAAGTTTCAAGCAACTGAAAGTACTTGATGATTCTAAATTATTGGTAAGACAAGTTAAATAGGTAATATCCATGAATAATTTACACATGAGATCTTACTACCATCATGTATAAGACCTAATTAAAACTTTTGAAGACTTCAATATTTAGATCATCTCAAGAACTACAAATATAGAGGCTGATAGGATGGCAATAGCGGGCTCCTACTTTTATCTGATAATGGAATTATTCACAAATGAGCAAGTAATATGGGTAATCATCAAACCTTCTATCCCAAACAATGATCAAAGCTAAAAAAAATTCAAAAACAATTCTCAAATTGTAATGTTCCTCTATTAATCATGTGAGTTCATAGAGAAACTATAGTAAAAAATTAAGGAAGCATATGGTGACCAAATTATACAATTGAAAACCAATAAGCTTCTGAAGGGTCTCATCACCTTAGAGAATCTCTTTGATTCTAATGATGTGAATAAATACAAATACAAGTTTGTTGTAGATAAAAGTGATTATTATGAGCTTGGCATTGGGAGAGGAAGAAAATTGAAGGTTGAAAAAGAGGTTCCTTAGAGAGACAAGGAGCAATTAGTATCCTTTTATGATAAATATGAGGGTTTCATCACATGAACTTATGATGAATTGAAAGGATATGACTGAGAGGTCACCCAACACACCATATATTTGATGGAAAGAGCTAATTTGATTAGATAAAAGTAAAGGCTAGTCAACTTGAAGATTGAGTCCTTAATGGCTAAGGAGCTAAGGAAGCTAATTGATTCAAAAATCATATACCCAATCAAACATTTGACTTAGGTTTCTATTTTGGTTCCTATGTGGAAGAAGAGTGGAGAATTTTGATTTTGCATCAATTTTTGGGACCTAAACAAGGAGTCCTTGAAAGACCATTACCCTCTCCTCTCTATGGAGTAGATCCTCCAAATGGTATTAGGAGGAAAGATGTTTTCATTTCTAGATGGTTTCTTTGGGTATGACCAAGTATGGGTGAAAGAGGATGATCAACACAAAACTACTTTCACCATAAAGTGGGGAACCTTCACATATGCAAATATGACTTTTGGCCTTTCTAATACCAGGGTAACTTTTTAGTGAGAAATAAATGTAACATTCAAATGGATAATTAATGAGATCATCCTCATCTACCTAGATGATCTCAATGTGTTTTTAAGAATAAAGAAGACCACTTTGATCACCTATAAAATGTCTTCCAAAGGTGCCAAAAGTTTGGGGTCTACTTAAACCCCAATAAGTGTGTCTTTGGAGTTCCCCAAGGGAAGTTACTTGGGTACATTATATCTAAATATGGGATTTATTTTGATCTAGAAAGGATAAAAGCCATAAGATACTTGGATTTACTAGTAAACAAGAAAGGGTTACAATCTTTCCTTGGAAAGATCAATTTCATCAGTAGATTCATATCGAACATTGTTGGGTTGGTTAGTCTAATAACCCTGATGCTAGAGAAAGACCATAATTTCAAGTGGATGCCTAAAGGGAGATTAACATTTGAAAAAATCAAAATCATGATATCCATCACACCTATACTTATTAACCCTAATTTTTACAATAATTTCATTATGTGTGTCTATGGGACTAAGCATAACCTCACAATTGTGCTAACTCAAAGGGAAGAGGAAGGAAGAAAAGAGCACCAAATCATATTCTACTCTAGAATACTATGTGTATATGAAACCAAATATAACTTCATATAAATACAAGCCTTTTCCATTCTCAAAGGCCTTAAGAAGTTCAAGCACCTGGTGGTAGGCAAAAAAATAATGGTGTATATTGCACACTCTAATGTTCATAAGTACATCATGGAATGAGATATCATAGAGAAGAGGGCCAACTAGATCACCAAGATCCTAAAATAAGATGTAGAGATTAGGCTGACAAAGGTAATCAAAGGATGAGCAGTCTATGAGTACCTAGCTTAGTGTGTAAACACCCCAACATAGAATTAAGATGTACATGAAGCAGTCATAATGAACCAATTTGAAAGAGATGGATTGTGGTTGACTGATAGAATCAACTTCATATAGATTGGTAGGTATCTCAACAACCTCTATGCACATAAAAGACATTTTTACATACTGTAAATATCTAGCTACACATTAATCTAAGGGGTCTTATTCAAAAGAAACTTTGATGGAGACCTCCTTTGATGTGTGGAAAAACCTCAATTGGAGAAAATTCTCCAAGATATGCACTTCACTCCTCTAGGTGATCACTTCTTAGCAAAAACCATCACAACAAAGGTCATGTGTGTAGGGTATTATTGTCTAACCATGTTCATAGACTACTACCAAGTAGTCAAAAAGTGCTAAAAGTGTCAATTCTTCACCAAGAAGAGGAAGAATTTAGTTATGCCCCTCAATCTGATCATAATTGATGAGCCCTTTACATAATGGGAATTATATTTTATCAAGATGATTAACCTAGTCTCTATCATATGCCATAAATAGATATTGATGGCCACTAATTACTTCACATGATGGACCAAAGTGATCCCACTAAAAGAGGCAACCAAAAATATGATCCTTAAATTGTTAAAACTCATCACAAGGTTTGGCTTGCCTAAAATAGTCATCTCTAATAATGAAAAGGCCTTTCTTGAATCTAAGATCTCAAAATTTGCATTCAAAAATGGCATATTCCTAAGGACTTCCTCTAATTATTACCTGTAAAGAAATAGGTTGGTATAATCTACAAATAAAAATCTAATTAGATTGATCAAGAGAATGAGCAATGACAAGAAGAGGGAGTAACACTTTCATGTAAGGATGAACCTATGGGCCGATTGTATCACTCCCAAATAGATCATTAAAACTTCCCCATATAAACTACATTATGAAAAGGAAGTGATTATGCCAATATCATCAAAAATCCTTGTGTGACATCTCTTAAAGTCATTTGAAATAAAATAAAATAGAGCAATGAAAGTTTGGCTTGATGAACTACTCAAGCTCTAGAAAATAAGATAGCAGGCAAGTGATGCAAAGATCATTCATCAGTAACCAATAAAATGATGGTTCAATAATAAGTTATCAGACCTTGAGTTTAAACTAGGATACTTGGTTCTCAAATATCCAATGAGCCATCAAATTGGAATAGCATGTGAAGTTTAACTTCCTTTAGATAGGATCATTTCTCATTATTAGCGATAGATGGGGAAATACTTTTAACTTAGAAGACCAAGAGGGAAATGCATTAGAGATCCCCATCAATGGGATTGAATTAAAGCATTTCAAATAACTTTCCCATCTTCCCCTTGTATATTATTAGTTAGTTTCCCTTTTCATTTTTTGTTTTACTTTCTTTGTTTTTCTCTTTTGCAAATAAGTGCCATTAGTACAAGTGACCAACCTAGTTTCCACACATCCTTCCCCCTAGTTCTCTTGAATCCCAAACAACATTCTTTGAAAGATGATTATCTGCCCACCTTACTTGACATTAATATTGCATGATCTATCAATCATAAACTACCATAATGATCACCATAAATCTCTAACACATGGCTCTCTATGTGTGTATGCCAACCCCATTATTTATGAGGGAACCCCTTTATAAAACTTCCCATGATGGACACACCTAAAAATGATGATAACACATAAATATCCATTCTCTCATTTTGAACCAAACACTTGAAACTTTATAATTTTAGAGCAAGCATTGAGCAAAAGGGAAGGGAGGAAAGAGAGTTTTCAAGATGAATGAGGTATTAACTATCAATCTAGTTTTATAGAGATAGAAAAGAAGGGGTGTTGAATCAAATACAAATATGGAGGCCTCTACATCCCTATCTAGTAGTGGTAAAAATATCTCAAAGATGATAACCCATAGTTTAAGTAATGGAGGATACCCTCCCTTTAAATACATAATAGCCAAGGCTTATGCTTTAGCCCTTGCTAAAGAGAAGGAGAAGGTGCCATATACCAAACTGGCAACTAAGGGACCCTATAGAGATTGAGCTTTGGTAACTAATTTCATGGATAATATATTTTTCCTAAAGTTGGCCCAAAACCCTAATAATTTGAGAGAGGGAACTTATGCCTAAATGGTTGACAAGGTAAGTAAGAATGATTATGATGCTTTTAGATGCAAATTATGAGAAAGCATACTTACACAATATATGGTGCCCCATGTATAACCATGCCCTGAGATTATTTCCCTCTACCCAAGAAGATACGAGACTAACACTAGAATGATTTATAGTAATGACCATTTAAAATTAAAACTTAGTATAGATGATATCAGAAAGATGATCTAGCTTCCTTACAACCCCAACACCACCATCTACAACATCAAGAGTCTCGTAGTCATATAATATTCCCAAGGTAAGGATAAGGTATGTTTATTTATGAATCTCCTCAAATGAGAGGTCATCAAGATGCCTCTTCTACTCATGCCCTAGTTAACCTTCCCCATGTAGGATCTGAAAGATACTCTATCTATGTCAGCGTTTGTCTTAGGCATAGATGACAATGTCAACATCTACAACTTCTAGTTAGGAGTGCTCTTCCTATTGACATCAAAATAAAAGGGATATAATTTTAGAATGGACTTTCGAAATCCATTTATTCCACCATGAGGAATGAACTGATGAATTTTTCAGCTATGAGTACCTTTTGGTACTCATCCTTCCTCATGCACTTGATCTTACACTAGCATTCCCATTTATTTTCAAAGTATGTTCAATTCAACAATTCTAATACTAAGGGTTTTCCCCATGTAGTGGCCCCAATCACTATATGGAATAACATCCTATTAAATATTGGGGACTACTATGAGTTCTTAAAGTATTTCATGGGTCTAGTTCTTGTGGATATCAGCTGAATGATAGACACTTCTAGGATGTAAAATTATCAACAAGTTTGGCTCTCAACCAACAAAGTCCTAGTTGACTGGTTCTAGGGAGCCCACTCTTTTTCATACAAGTACATGTTTTTTGAAGAGTTCCTTTCTAGCTTCCTCACACATTGATAGACATAACCTTATCTCTTAAGTTGTCTCTCCAACTTGATGTAGTAGACCATACCTAAGGGGCCGAGAAGAAAAAAATGTTTATATGATGTTCCCTTCTCAAGAGATGACATCATAATGAAAAAGAGGCATCAATGATGCCTCTTCATGGCTAAGCTAGTGGAAATTTGCCTTGATTTGATATATGACCAATGGGACTATGATTTAATAGGATACGTAGCTGATTTAAAGACTACCAACATTCCCAACCATCAATTTTGACCCTATTTGGATCAAAAGAAGTCCCCCACAAATGGCATTCCCTAAAATCATGTGGACTTAGTTTAGATGTCAAAATACACCCTTAAACTATGGGAGTCTTTTTATGCTAAGGTCCAAAAATATGACCTAACCTAAAAATTATCAAAGAAAATGAAGGGCCAACTCTCCCTATTGACTTGGAATACAGAGAAAAGATCTACCTTTATCAAATATATGTTTGAAACTAAAAAGCCATCCAAAGGCTTGTATGAGGATGACCAAGATGAGAATTTTGAAAATTTATGGGATGAGTTTCACCTAGAAGAGGTCAGGTCCAAGGAAGAATCCACTCCCAAGTTTGAGATAGGAGGGGATGAATAAGAATAAAACATGCCCCCAAAATAAAAAGAAGAGGAAGCAGATGTTATGGCCACCTAAGAGCCTTCAACATGGATGCCCCACATCCTTTCATATTCCATGTCCAAAAAACAATAGTAGGATCCCTCCAGGCACTTTATGGGTGAGTCATCCTAGTTTAAGCACATTGAGTCACCCATTTCTAGTCCTTTTCCAACTTCCCCCTAGAATAAAATCTGCTTCATGGATCCCTTACTTTCCACCTCTACATCTTTTTCCACTACCCCATCTCCCTCTACAACTCCATTATAGGTTTCAACATCATCTAGCGTGCTTTATAAATTTGACTCAAGAGAGGATGGTTAGTATGGTGTTAGTTCCAAAATGAAATAAACACACTAATAACATAACATCTTTACGCTTAGCCACTAGGAAGAGCTTAGTTAACAAAATAAAATCATAAACACAACTAGAAAGTAAGGAATCAAACACAAGAATTGCTTCACCTTACTTGGATTCTCCAAATGCCTTTATATTGGTGGCTTGTTAAGCTTGTGCTCATGAAGTCCTTGGCAATGGAAGCTTGGCTACCTCCTTCTCTCCTTGGCACCTTTGGCTTGTGGCTTGGCTTGGCTTGGAATCAATTTGACATGGTAAAACTAGTAGAAATGGCTTAATGAAGATATTTTTGCATTATAATTTTGCACCAAAATAGCTTATAAATAATGTTGTGAGGCCTCCTATTTATAGATTTTTGAATTTGATCAGAATCAACCTGAACCATCCATCTCAAAATTGAGATGTGTGGTTGAGGATTAATTCAATTTTTGGAATTAAGTTTGTAATTATCCTCATAATAAAATTAGAATAAGGGTAAATTAAGAGGCATGGAGGGCATGATGGAATGCATTGATGAGGCACGGGAGGAATGAATCCTGATATTTGTGGCATTTATGGCCTAGGGATGTCTTCCTAAGAAATGAGGTCACTTGATGATGTAAATATTCAATATTCATTTATAAAAAAAATATTCAACAAGTTTCCATGGAATTATTAATTATGCCTTGATTTGGGTTAATTATCTCTTAAGCATGATTAAGCACTTTGTGTACAAATTACCCAAATTGATCAGAATGCCTTGTTATTGGTCTAAAATTTGACTAGATTAGAATGATGAAGTAATGTTAGATGCATTGGAACCGTATTCCAATTTAGGATGTTACCAAGAAAAAATAACAAAGGCACATGTCTTGTGTAAGAGATCTGATAAGAAAGAAAACTCTAGAGCACCCACGTTCAAATTTGGCATTTTGACTCAAAATAAACTAATCAAAGTTAACTAGCCCATAAATTGCATTACCCCATTTAGGGACACCCTGGCCAAAATCAGCACTTGAATATGTTATTTTCACATCATTTAGCATGTTTTAGTATTTTTAGACCAAATTGTGCATTTTAGGTAGAAATTAGACAAAACCCTAATTAGAGGTTATCGGTGGCCAGATTTAGGTGTCTACATCTACTACCCATACAAATACTTTATCTCTACTTATAACTTCATCATTTTCCCTAGCAACCTCATTAATTTTTGAAACAACTTCTACTACTCAACCTAGTACCACTATAGCCTTGGTTTTATCCTCATCCATTCAACCTCTCATCAGGCCTAACCCCTTTTCTTCTACTATACCTATCTCTTCCCACATGCCTCTCCTTAGTTCCCCACCTTTATCTCTCTCATCCTCCCCCATGATAAAATATTAATTCACCCCACCCCATGGACTCCCATATTTCTTCCCCTTGATCATTCCCTTCCATTCACTACTCATTATAGGTATAGGGTCCACTTATTCACAATAGTAATTGGCTATCCCCTTCACACTTCTATAAGGGATCCCATTTGTAGGAGAGATCATCTAAGCACTAAACTAGTTTTAGCAGTAGTCAAATGTAGTAAGGGTATATTAAAAGGCCCAAGTACAAGATAAAAGGGGAAAACAAGCCAAGGCTAATGCCCAAGCTCACATGCAATCATTTTATGACCTAATATAGAAGTCTCTCATGGTTGCTTACTTGACTCCCCAAGTATTCAAGCCCCTTGAATAAATACAACTAGGATACTACACTATACAAGCTATTAGCCTTAACCTTAGTCAATCCTAACCCACTGATAGGTTCAAGCTTATGGAATACATGTAAAAGTTCATGATAATAGACTACGTTAAGGTGACCCACTAGCTATAGAAGACCAAGTTAGAGATCTCAAAGTTAAAGAATATGATCACCCACCTTAATATCAAGCCTAAGGCTAAAAATATTGACCTCAATAAGGCATGGCTTGAGCTACAAGGAAGTACCCCAAATAAAATATTCCAAGAGAAAGATGATATGCATATAATTATTGAGGCTAAACTGTGAAAACATGAGAAAGAACTAGATGAGATTAACCAGAAGATCTATGATATAGATTATTCATATTAAATTTTATAGAACTAGACACAACAAGACTCCTCAATCAAGGACCAAGAGATTGAAAGGTTTAAAAATGACCTCACCACTTGCCCACAAGCCATCGAGATCCTTCCCATATTCTAGTAACTATATGCATCCTATTGGGAATGGATCAAGACCATGATGGCAAACTTAAAGACAATGATAACCTTTATTTTAGACATATAAAATATATCCTCTTATCTAAATGAATCCATTGACTAGGTGATTGCTTACATCTCCTCAAAGTTCCTAGAGTTTTATAGCCTTGGTCAAAAAATCTACAACACTTCTCCTAAAGCATTAATGGTAGCTAGGGTGACTGACTGAAGATAGGTAATGGTGAAGGTAAATGAGTTTATAAGTTGTATCAAGGTAGTAAATAAGTATAAAACATTGCTTAATACCTTGGAAAAAATGGTCTAAGAGAGGTAGGGATGTATAGAAAACATTGGTCCAACTAAGAAGATAAATCCTCCCTGAAGACTGGATCAAGATACTACTTGAGCAGAAGCAGGATGACCAAACCATATTTGTGGTTCTTAGTCAAGCACCTAATGCCTCTAAGGTAGAATTTTTGTGTACCCACTCACCCAATTAGAGTTTTAGACACTGGTAATAGTTTAAATCTTGGGAAACATCTACTTTAGGGAGATGATATATCTAGATAGAGCCTTTGAGGATCTCAATAAAAAGACCTAGCCAAAGGAGGAAGAATGGGCACCCTTGTAGGTGTCCCTTCAAAAGTTGTAGATTTTTATGCCTCCCTCTCTTTTGTAGTTTTATTTCAATAAATCTAGGCATTAGAGTTTTGGGTTATACTTCCCACATGTAGGTGACCCTATGAGTCACCAAAAATTATGGATTGTAAATCCATGTTTTTTCACTTTTAGATTAGTTCATTTCTTTCTTCAGTCTCACTCGATAGCTAAATAGTTCCCTGGCACCTACTGATGGATTCTATGTTTGTAATTTTATTGAGGTCCTAACCTTTATCTACCTATGACACATGGAATTTTAGTGCTCAACCTCATCAAAGAAGTCCCCATCTACTTCAAAGAATCTCTATTACAACATGTATCATCCTCACGCTTGCCCAAGAGTTGTTTTTGTTTGTAAATATTTAAAGCAACACCATTGTACAATGATATGGATTCCCATATTGATTAGAGCTTTTGAAACATATTAAGCTTAGCCTAATGTGTAATCCATTTATTATTGAGGGGACCTAAGTCATTGATCATAGCATAGGTAGGAAATCTCTAAGAGCATATACGTCGTGCCACCTCACTTCTCGTAAGAATATTATCCTTAATGGAGGGATGTAGTTGCATCATATTTGAGATTGTGTGGTTGATTGCACAATGGGAATCTCTAGGTGTCTTTTCTTATGGCATTCACCTCACCTATTTATTTAGAGTTCATTTATGTTATAAGGGGATGGAAATAATTTTTTTTTTAGCATTCTCAATTTTATAGCCATTATAATAGACTAGAATAGTAGCAGTTAGCATTTTCTCTATTTAGTAATCTTAGCAAGTTCCCCTCATGGATGTTAGTGAATGTTTTGTATGTGACCATTGCAGCCTTCTACATTTTGTTCCCCATCTATCAATGAAGAGAATGTGATGCTCTATGTTAATTTAGAGTGGAAATTATCTCTATTTTCTATTTCTATTTTTCTACTTCTATAGTGTAAATATTTTCTCATGTTATAGATCTGAATTTATGCTTCTAGGCTCCTTTATGGTATATAGTGCTAGAGGTTTATGTTATTTTATGCAATTATTGATATATGGTTAAAATTCTCAATGAATAACCTTAGAATAGATTTGACTTTTATGTTTTTAGTTCCTTCTATTCTTTCCCTTTTCACCTACAAATTAGAATGAAGATCCAACTTCTAAAATCTTGAAGGTTGTTCTATAGACTACATTCAGTCTAACATCTGTAAAGCTTCTCATAGAGTCTATCTAAACCTAAATCAAGATTTTTAGGTGTTAATAATTCCAAATGGCATCATTTTATAAGCAAAACAACATAATTCATTCACAAAATTTGTTTTAGTATTATACTCCTCCTCAATCTAGACTTGATGGTATCTGAAGAACCCATCAATGAAGGTGTAGATCTCATAGCCTATGACATCATCTAGGACTTCGTCAGTGAATGGAGTTGAGAAGGGGTAGTGATGCAAGCAACATTCAACATTATATAATTAATGTAAATGAAAATGCACCTATCCTTATCAATGCTAATCATCATTAGGATTACCCACATAGACTCTTTCATAGGGTAAATGACCCCTATAGCTAGCATTACATCAATCTCTATTTTAACCTTGGCATGGAGGTTGGGATTCATCCTATAGGGGTGCTTCTTAACTAGTTGTATGCCATAAATTAGCTTTATGATCAAATTCCCAAGGGATGGGTGGGTGACCTTCATATCTTGATAATTCCTAGGGAATAAGTCTTGGAATTCCTTTAGGAAATCCATAATACATGCTAATTCTATGTTAGACCAATAAGCACCTAGAGTAGTTGTATTTGGCTCTCCTTCTGCACTGATATCCACCTTGATTATTTTTAATGGTAAAAAATAGGTTTTATTCTTTGTCTAGTGTAAGTCCTTGAATTACCAAGTTCCATTAGTTGTCTTTATGTAAAGATGAGTCAGGTCTCTTCACTAGGAGTGTTATCATCTATTTAGCATATGAGCTTTTTTTTACCAATTAGAGTTTTCTAGAAGTACTCCTTCTAAGTTTAATCATCTTCTTCACTCAATTCATTATTGAGAATTTATTCCCCAAATAAATTTAAGAGTGTTAGCCCTTTCTCCCTAAACATGTCTTTTAAGCACTCCTCAAGGATTGCAATGTCCTTGAACACTGCCCTTCGAATTAATTGTAGTGGCTTGATTAACCCCAAGTTCTTTGAGGAAAAGGAGAAGGTATGCACATATTTATCCTTTAAGGTCATCCTAATTAGTTATTTCATGGTGCATCTCATTGACCACATATCATTCTTATCTCATGTCTTTAGAGTTATATAGAAGGTGTGCACCCATAAGCTATTTGGAGTAGTTGCATTGCATTAGTCCAAGTCTCTTTGCATAAGTGCACATGTGATATGGGATTAGAGTCATCAGAGTATGTTGATATATCTAATTTATTTTTACTTATCTTGAATCTAGTTCAAATTGTTTCTTTCACATCTTTCAAGGTTGGCAAGTTAAAATGTTGTGTTACCCACTAATGTATGGTAGTACTTCTGAACGTATACTCTAGTTCACCCATTTTATCTATTTATTTGAGGATACATGATTTGAGACCATAGATATAGTTTTCCACCAGGGTTTTCCCTTCAAATTTTGGGAGCATTGTAAGTTTACATTTGCTTAGGTAGAGTACCTTTTTCCCTTTTTTCTCATCGTAAAGGACCCATCATTTTAGAGTATGATCAATCTGGACTCAACCAATCTTCACAAATTTTGGCACCTTTATGAACACCAAGCAACACCTACAACTAGTGGCCTCATAGGATTCTTCAACCCATCAATCATAATAAATATTATTGGTGTCTAAGGTTGATTGTCCATCTTCTTAAGAGAGCACTCCTTAATTAGTAGGGTTGAGATTCTTGATGCCTTGCACTGTGATGTTATATATTAGGTTTATCTCATCCTAAATATTAATGCTCTCTACATAAGGGAGTCCTTGGTCACTTGAGAGGAGAATCAATACCCTTTCTTTGTCATTTTTAAAGGTCATATATCGCTAGTTGTAAAACTTATCATCATTGTTTGCATAGTACCATAGCCTTCCTAGAAGCACTAGATAGTTATCTTGTTCAGCCAACTTAATTACCTCAAAGTTAGCATGGAATTTAGTGCCCATAATATCTATAATGATGCAATTTATAATTATGATTAGCTACATTTGAGTCTTTTTGGCCATGAGGAGTACATGGGGAAAAGGCCTCAAGGATATCCTACCCATCTTTTCCCATGTGTTCTTGGTCAGGGTACTGACCTTGGTGCCTATGTTGATAAGGACCTCACAAATGAACCATCCATTGATGGTATAAATCACTAGTTCTTGATCATATTTTGCATTTTGCGTATGCCTAACCTCATGTACCCTTTACATGCATGGCATAGTAACTTCAACTAACTACTACCTTGCTTATTCTAGTAGAAGGTTTTTTAATGGAGGTAGCATCCCTTCTATTTTTAGGAGGTACAATATCTTTGTTATTTCTTTTAATTTATCCTCATGACCATCCTTCTTATTATGAGAGGCGGTATCCTATGCCTCTAGTTCTCATGTCAATTGGAGCTCTCTTTGCAGATTTTGGATCATCCTCATAGCCTATTGTAATATATATTTTTGGCATATAGGGTCTGGATAAGGTGTAATTTTGGGTTTAAACTACATTATGTACTTAGTGCATCTTGGCTCACCTTATTCCAAGTGAAACTCTAGTAGTGGCATAACTTGTGGTTGAGTGATGAGTCCATTCTGAGTAGTTGTCTATACTTTAATTGGCTACATGTAAATTGGTTATGATTTTGGAGTCTATTTCTCTAAATTATTATTATACCTGATCATCCTTACACCCTTATCTGTATTCATCCTAATGTTTTGTATAAGCTAGGGTATTACTCAACCTTGTGTGTTCCTCAACAATACCCACACATTTGATGCATAGGGTAGTCATAATGATAGTGATCAGTCAAATTACATTTGTAACATGATCTTATTGGGAACCTTCCTCCATCACATCCACCACCTCACCCTTGGGCACCTCTTTACATCCCATAACTTGAAATATACTAAACATAACCCTCATTTCCATAGGCTCCCTACCCTCTCACTATTATCATTTCTTATCATGTGCCTCTCCCTATGTTCTTGTGCATTTCATCAATTACATGGCAATAAATAATGGTATGAGTATAGGCATTACATAATTGGTAATAGGTGGTTGTGTTAACCTAACTTGTGCATTTTAATAAAGGGTAGTTTCAAACATCATGTGTTTCATGACAAACCTCATAGATGAGAATTAATGTGTGCACATTCCTTCAAGGGAAGTTATTCTTATTATGGAATTTTATTTTGTAGTTAGTGCACCACAACCTATTCTAAGCATCTTCCTATGAACTAGTAGTTAGATTTTATAGTTAGGAGGCCATAGACATAGTTTATGACTCTATGAAAGGGATAATTCATATTTTGACACTCTCAACTACCTTGGGTTTGAGCATGGCTTTAATCACTTCTTGAGGGTTTTTGAATGTTTTCATGAATAGCTTCCTTCTTAATGGTACTATTAATCCCCCAATGAACTATTGTACATGTTGAGAGGGGTGAATATCATAAGTAAGCTTGGAAAGAAGAGTTTTGAATCTAGCATCATACATATGCATCCTCTCTAATAATCCTTGATTAATCTCTTTGAGGATGGTGATGCTCTACTTTTTAAAATTAGGTATGGTGAACTCCTTCAAGAATGTTTCCTTCAGGGTGTCATAATCAACCATAGCTTGGTAAAGATCAAAATTCCTATACCAAATATGGGCACAATCAAGAAAAGTTGTCAAGAACAAGGTTTCCTTACACTCAGATTAGGTTATACCCCAAGTGCACCATTTTAGTTCACACTTGAGCACATAATTTATGGAATTTTCTATGCCTTGATACTTAGGTAAACAAATAGCTATCTCATAATAAATCTATGGTGGGGAATAAACTAGAATCAAAGGTGTTTATCCCCCTAGTACTTGTCTTGGTAGTGGTCTTCTAATGCCTCCATCTATTGGGCTATGTACTAGTCCCATATTACCATTGACATTGTAGATGATGATGGTTTTATACTACCAACTAGTGGCACTAAGCCACTTCTTATGAGATATTGCCCAGGCTATGCAACTGACATTAGTTAGACTATAATGCTTGAACTCACATTATATCTGGTTAGGCTAATATCCCAAGGTCTAGAGGTATCCTCACTTAGTTCCTTGTAAGGAACAACTTGTTCAATCACAAAGTTATGGTCCAAGTCTATAAAATAGTCAAAGTTTGGGTTGATAATGAGGTCAATTATCAATATTCTATATTCCTATGAGGGATCTATTGCATGAGCTCATATCATAGGTCCAAAAGGTGAAGGTACATTTGGTACATCTCTAATGGTCAAATTATATAGGGACCTTGACATTCTTCACCTATAAACTATGGAGTGTATTTTATGTATTCAAGGTTTCCCTCCTCTAGGTGTAACTGCTAGTCAATAGATCATTCCCCATACCCTTCCCACTTGATACAAGTCCTCTTGACACTTTTAGGTTCTAGATCTTCCATCAACCTATGCTTATTATTATTATAAACCTATCTCTTGAGCTCTCAAGTGTTAAATTTCTCATCCCCTTCCACTGTGATTCTCTTACACATCCCCTTCTTCCTTATTGCATTGCTCATATGCAAGAGGACTTTATCCTTCCATTCTCATAATTTCAAAGCTATAATTCACCATCATCTTCTTGATTTATTTGCAAAACTCTCTCATAAATGTGCCTCTGGGTTCATACAAGAATTGATATTATGATTCTTCAAGGAAGGAGTATGTTGATACTTCAAACTAAAGTACATAGCTATTTAACTCCCCCTAACACCATTTTTATATGGCTCTAGTCTAAGTAGCATCTAAATTTTCAAGCCTTTCTAATAATTCTTTCATCCACTCGAGGTGATGTCCATAGATTTGACTTCTGTGTGTCGTATAAGTGACCAACCATTGGTATACCTACTCAGGTAATTCACAAAAAAAACTTATATAAAACATCATAAACATGGTTCTAGACCCACTTCCTCAATTTCTATCTGTTATAGTTAGGTTCCTTAGTGAAAATTTATCTTCCACTTGTTCCATTAAGTGATTGATGTTCTTAAGGGAGAGTCAGAGCATTATTCTATTTCACCATTGTAGTAAAAAAAATTAATGGGGTCCTCAAAAATAGAACCAATATGTTATAGAAATATGGGGTCT
The DNA here is from genome assembly GCA_037957365.1 of Torreya grandis. Classification (NCBI taxonomy): domain Eukaryota; kingdom Viridiplantae; phylum Streptophyta; class Pinopsida; order Cupressales; family Taxaceae; genus Torreya; species Torreya grandis. The sequence goes on along the minus strand of JARHVA010001158.1, from coordinate 1,290,358 downwards.
TAAGCATCAATCTTGTTAGGCACTTATATAGCTATCCAAGTTAAATCTATAATTTTTATAATGTGGCACAAGCCTTGAATAATCCTATATCACTCAAAATTTATCACTCAACCATGTTGGCATCACTTCACATAAGGCACAAGACTTACACACTCACCCAAATCACAATGGAGAAAGGATAGGGGGCCATGTTGGGCTACGTGTTCCATGGCACAACTCTATCTTCCAAGGACCTCGGTTAGTGTAATGGTAGTGGTAAGTTCTTGAGAAAAAGCTATTCTAAGGAGGATCTAACTATCTATTAGGCATAAGCCTATATGATGTGGTTTTATAGCTTTATGGGTGTATGCCTTTGTCTTCATTAACCTAGTAGTAGTTAGGCACTTGGGGGGTTTAATAGAGTACATAGATAAAGGACTTAGGATTAGGCTTGTGCTTTAGCATAAATATTGTTACAAGGTGCAGTTTGTTCATATATTTAGATCATTTCTATATGGGGTGTTTACATCATCATACACTACAAAATCACCATAAATGGGCTAAGATGAAAGCTTATGGGAGCTCAATATACATAATATAAATTGAATCATTCAATATATTGAAACATTATGTAAACCATTCTCATTCTAATCCTATAGTCACAACCATATAAACCATATTAACACTCATTAGACACAACACCATCCATCATGAACAAGGTTCAAACACATAATATATATCAATAAAAACTAAGAAAATGCTCATCTTAAAGTTTCTAAAGGCCTAGAGGCTCACAAGTGAGCTTGGACATAATGTGGAGCCTTAGAGGCATCCTAAACTAAAAATATAATATCTAATGGTGAACATAGCATCTAAAATCAATCCTACAGGGATTCACTACACCAATATCCTCCTTACCCTACTAACTAGATTAAATCAACTTTTATAGCACTTGGTAACATCTTAGTGCCTAGGTGAAAGGAGAAAACTAGGTGCTGAGATGGAGATAGATGCAATCATTCCATCAAATCCACTACCCTACTTCTATCATGCTATGATTATCTTATGTGCCCACTTTTTGATGATGATTGAGTCAAAAGGGAGTTAGTCAATTACCAATTGGTACCACAAGATGGAAAAATAATAATTATACTAAGTGATTGCCTCATGCCCAAGTGTCTATTATGTTAGCACATATCTTATACTTTGATGTATTTGGGCCCCAATAAAACATTACCATCACATTATTGAATATGTCCATTTTGGTTTTTCATTGGCGGGATACCTTAAATACATAATGTGCATAAGAATTTGTTTTAATTGAATCATGGAAGACTTTTTTTGATGCATTCAGGGATGAGTATTACCCTATCTAACACTTTGAAGATGAAAATATCAAGTCCCAACAACTATGTTAGTGTAAGGATTAGTTAATCCAAGACTACACCAACATTTTCCATGACTACTATGCACATATATGAGAGGACTTGAGCTAACAACATAATGTGTTGAATTACATCAATAGAATATCACCTTATATTCTTGAAAAGATGGATTTATTGACTTATAACATATTGTGGAAAGCATATCGCAACACCAAAATTATCTAAGCCAATCAAAAGATGGAATAACATTCCATATCTTCATTCAACTTAGTTTGCAAGGGCTATTCCTTTCATAAAACCACATCATAACCTTTTATGTAGAATAAAAACACTTATCACAAAGGTGAGTAGCCCCATAAGACTATATATAATGTGAAGTATCATATGCCTTCTAATTTAAGAAAGGAAAGAAGAAGTTAGATTATAATTAGTTTCACCACCATTTCTCATCCACTTATGATGAATCTAAATGCCATGTGTAGTAAACCTTTCTCACATAATATGCCTTAATACCCACACTGATGGAAAAAATTGATCTATACTTATCTTGTATAAGTACCATAAAAACTAAAATTGACATATTTAACAAGTGAAAAAATATCTTCCACACTAATTTTTGGGTGAAGGGTTGGCCTATTCATGTCATCATAGATAATGCAGTTAGAATAACATCATTGTGTAATCTAAAATTCAATGCCTTGGTCTTGACATTACTATGCACTCCAAGCCATATTATTTGGGATGGTTATAGTAGGGGAAAGATATATATTTCCATTGATAATTCACTTTTTAATGCAAATTTAAGCCTATAGAGGAGGTCACTTGTGACATTTAAACTCTAGAGGTCTGTGACATCTTACTGGGGAGACCATATTTATACACACTGTAAGCTGCATATAAAGCCAAACAATAAAGTTATTATGAAAAAAATAAATTATAAAATATATTTGAGTCAATACCCAAGATCAAAATCACCTTGGTCTCTATTAAGTAATTTCAAAAACTCATATGATAAGTACACAATATTGTGTTACTCATGGTTCATCCTTACAAACCTACACAGAAGACAAAGCACTCTCTGACAACACACATCACTCACACAATGTCACAACAATAATAACTCAAAATTTTACTAAAGAAACATTGTAAATTCTTCATAGATCCTGAAGACTTTCTAACACTCTACATAGTAAATCACCACATCAACCTAATTCATGGATCCCCTCTTCCAAATAGTCCCTTGTATTGTAGATCAATTTGGGAGACTGATAAAATTTGACACTAGATACAATATATCATTGATGAGGGAAATATATAGCATATTTAATCTCCTTTTAGGAGTTTTATAGTCCTCACACTCAATAATTATGGGTCCTAAAAACTTTTCATTGACTATTGTGCACTCAAAAAATTATTGGTGAATAATTGGTACCCACTACCATGCATTGATGATGTTATAAACCAAATCTAAAGCACATAATAATTCACCAATATCAACTTGAAGTGAGGTTATAATTAGTTCCTAGTCCATATTGAATATGTTTAGAAGACACCATTCAAGACACAAAAAGGATTGTATGAATAGTTGGTCATGTCTTTCATTTTAACCAACACACCAACCACATTCTTGCATTTGATAGATGATCTATATAGGAATTTTATCAACTCCTTTGTCATCATCTACTTGGATGATGTTATAATCTTCATAAATACTTGTAAGGAGTATATGGAACATTTTGTACACATCCTAGACACTTTATGTCAACATAAGTTTCAAGATAACTTAGCAAAGTACATATTCAGTGTTGCATAGATTCACTACTTTGGCTACATTATTGATTGCATAAGCATCTATGTAGATCTTAAGAAGATCAAAGTGATACAAGATTGGAATTATCCATGAAATATCATATAGATGAGGATTTTTCTTGGATTTTATAACTTCTAACACAGGTTCATCTTGGGTTCCTTGCACCTCTCTTGGGATCTCAATCAGATAACATGTATAAAATCCAAGTTTGATTGGAATCATTCATAAAAATGTGATTTTTATTAACTTAAGAAATGTTTTTATGTAGTTATTATTTTCATAATTCTTGACATTACACATCCTTCAAAATTCACACATTCATCTGACTATGAACTCAGTGCAATGCTCATGTAACATGGACATCTGATCACATACAACTCAAAGATGTTCAATGACACCATGAAAAGGTACTCCACCTATGAGAAATAACTATATTTTTTTATTCAATTAATTAATTAATGACACCACTAAATTATAGGGAAGGAAGTAGTTACTCATTTGTATCATAAGCCACTTCAATTCTTGAAAACATAAAATAAGATAGAAAATGCACAACACATGAAATATAGGATTTACCTCTAGTAGTTCCATCCCTTGATAAAGTACAAAAAGGGGAAGGACACAAAGTTAACACATTACCTTATCTAAATAGCATTTCACACATTCATCATAGATTTAGACGTTTGTGGCCATAAATTTCTAGATTGGGTATCCCTCTCTCATCAACTAATCTAGACTTTGAAGTGACTTACACTAGCCTTGTGCAAGGTGTTGGCTATCCTAGCCACCTTTAGTCCCTATGACACTTGAACATTTGTAAATGGGTATTTTTTACAAAGATTAGTTGTGTACTTCCTCTTACAAGCATCTCATGTTGATTAGATAAGTTTAAGATCATGTATGCGCTATGATCTAGGAATTTGACTCAAGAGAGGATGTTTAGTATGGTGTTAGTTCCAAAATGAAAGGAACACACTAACTAGCATAACATATCTATGCCTAGACACTAGGGAGAGCTTAGTTAACAAAAATAAATGACAAACACAACAAAAAATTAAGGAATAAAACACAAGAATTCCTTCACCTTCCTTGGATGCTCCAAATGCCTTTGTAGTGGTGGCTTGCTCAGTTTGTGCTCATGAAGTCCTTGGAAATGGAAGCTTGGCTACCTCCAACTCTCCTTGGAACCTTTGGCTTATGGATTGGATTGTCTTGGAATCAATTTGACGTGGTAACACTAATTTCTTGAAGCTTTTGGAACCATTTATGCACATTATCAAGACATAGAAATGATGTTCATGGCCTCTCTATTTATAGATTTTTAAGAATGTCTAGTATCGACCTAAATCATCAATCCTAAGATTGAGATGTGTAGTTGAGGATTAATTCAATTTTTTGAATTAAGTTTTTAATTATCCTCATCATGACATTGGAATAAGGGGAAATTAAGAGGCATGGAGGGCATCATGTAAGGCATTGATGAAGCATGGAGGGCATGAATCTTGATATTTGTGGCATTTATGGCCTAGTGATGTCTTCCCAAGAAATGAGGTCACTTGATGATGTAGATATTCAATACTCATTTCTAAAAATAAGTATTCAACAATTTTTCATAGAATTATTAATTAGGCCTTGATTTGGGTTAATTATCTCTTAAGCATGTTTAATCGCTTTATGCATAAATTACTCAAATTGATCAGAATGTCTTGTTATTGGTCCAAAATTTAATTGAATTAGAATTGGAAGTCAATGTCAGATGTGTTAGATCCATTATCCCATTTAGGAAATTACTGATAATAAACAATAAAGGCATGCATCTTGTACAAGATATTTGATAGGAAAGAGCAATCCTGAGTACTTAGGTGCAAAATTGGCATTTTGACTCAAAATGATCTGATCAAATTTAGCTAGCCCATAAATCACATTACACCATTTAGGGATACCTTGGCTAAAATCAGTACTTGAATATGTTAGTTTCACATCATTTATCATGTTTTAGCACTTTTAGGACAAATTGTGCATTTTGGGTAGAAATTGGCCAAAAGTCTGGTTGGAGGTTATTAGTGGCCAGATTTAGGTGTCTATAGTTTATCCCTATTTGGGAAGGTGTTGAAAGATATAAGCACAGTAACATCTTATTAAAAAATCAAAATGTCATGTATACCTACAACTTTAATGATGATAAACTAACTATATAATGCCCCCTCGAGGGAATGGTTGGCACAAGTAGGTTGGAAAATGGTCCCTCAAAAAGAAAGAAGCAAAATGAGGGGACCAAAGAAAGGGAAGATGATGGGGTGAAAACACAATGATACTAAAAAAGTTTCAAAATCATTGAGAATACAAGTGGGATGGTGCACAATGGTTTGCCAAAAAGTGGTTATAAACATTATACCCTGATAGTGGCAATGTGGTATGATAACATAATGATTTTCCCAAAGGTGGTTATAATCATTGAGAATATGCAGCTTCCCTAATTAGGATAGACAAACAAGATAGGAACATGTCCCTGTATAGGTAGAAAAAATAAAGTGGTGATAACATAATGATTTGCCCAAAGGCAGTTATAATCATTGAGAAATGTAGGTGGGATGGTGTGTAATGATTTGTCCATAGGAGGCTATAATCATTAGACCATGATTATGGAAAATATGATAAACTAGGTCAAGGATGATGAAAACTTAACATAGAGGGTAATGATGAATTGGAATAACCTACTAGGAGGGAGATGCTCATCTGAACTAGTAAAGGTTGAAATTATTTCATGGTTAACTACTCCATTTGGGATATGATTGGGATTAAATCAGGATATTGATGCCAAAGAGATGCACCATTGATGAATATAATTCTTGAAGCTTAGGTTTGTTCTAGCATGTGTTTGTAGGCATCATGATATAAAATCATAAGGAATTGGCTGAACTATGCATGAGGACTAACTCCCATAATCCAATTCTCAATATAAAATAATGCACCAATAATAGAAACCATGATGATAATGTAAGCATATGAATATGGATGGATTAAAGTGTAAGTGTGGGTAAGGAATCACTCAATAAACACACATAAATTGAATCAAGGTAATAGTGATAAAAACAAACAAACAGGCAGACAAACAAATAAAATAAGTAGGAATAAATAAACAAACAATGCAATAGAAACTCTATGAACATTGCCCCTAGAAAAAAGGTGACAACTTAAAAAATGAATAAAAAGGGGGAATAGAAGAAAAAGGAGGGGATGGATGAGCTATCTCCATATGCACTAGGCAAGTGGATGCTACCTACATAGTTTTATGGATGTAATATCCAATAAAAAACATTAGGCCAAATGTAGTTCTCCCAGGGAACGGGAAGAATGTTATGACTAAGGAAAAAAAATAGAATGGATGTGATATAAGAATAGGAATGGTCTTGAAAAATGGTAAGTCCATGAGATAAAAATGCCAAAAAGGAGGGGGAAACTAAATGACAAGTGATTTGCTTGTAACTTAGAAAGGGTTCCCATAATCCTTAAGGAAAAGAAGTGGTCAATGTTTTTATTATGTTCTAATGATTTTTCAAATATTTTAGAATTTTTTTAATTATCTCAACTTGATCAAGAATGATGAGACACTAAATGGTTCAAGCTTGTAAAATGATGAGAGCATTTAAACTAAGGTTACTCATAAAATGGTGAGAGCGTGGCTTAGGTTGCTCGTAAAATGGTGAGAGCATGACTTAAGTTGCTTGCAAAATGATGAGCATGGGGAAAAGGGTGACTAATCTGACCTCAACAAGTATTGAGTGCTACCTACATAGTCCCAAAGTAGGACCTCAATTCACTGTAGTTCCACCCTTATAGAGGAGGAATTTGAGTAGTATAACAGTCAATTTAAACAAAATAGGCATAGTTGGTAAAAGGGCATATGATGACATAGAAAGTGGCAAGTTGGTACATCAAAGAAAATGTTACCCCTAGTTTTCCCATAGGTATTTATAACTAGGACACAATATCATAGATCAAAGGTACTAATTTTTCCCAAAGGTGGTTATAATTAATAGCAAGATCGATGGTAAGAAAGGAATACCAAACAAAGGATGTAACTATAAAAACTTCTATCACATTGTCTCAAAATATGACCTCTATCTAAAGTACTTGAACCAACTGATGAAACTGATCATATAACTTGATGCTACGTAACAAATGGAAAAACCCAAGGTTAAATGAGCTAGGATTTTAGAATAGACTACGCTGATAGGTTGTAAGTGGAAAGTGGATAAGGCCAAGAGGATGGATAAGGATGGAATTTGTACAAAGAAAAATAGTAATAAAATGGCATAACTAAAATTGTCCTTACAGATAATACACCTTAGAATTTAAGCATAGTACCTCTTGAGATGAATAATATTCATCAGCTTAGGAAGTTCATCTCTATTTGGTGTGGCAAGCCTGTATGATCTTGATCCATAATCTGCATTAATGATAAAAGGCCCTATTTAGTCTAGTTTGAATTTTACGTTATACTTCTTCTCAACCATGGTATTATTTTGGTTTTCTTTAAGAACAAGATCACCAAGTTCAAATGTTCTATACTTAACATGTTGATTATGGTGGCCTTTGAGTCAGTTTTGATATTCTTAAAGGTTATTGAGCATAAATGTGCATTTCTCATCAAGTAAGTTGAGCTCTTGTAGGTGAGCTACTCGATAGTCATGATCATCTAGGACATGCTTGAAAGAGATGTGTAGTCAAGGAAATTCAACTTCAATGGGAAGAATGGCTTCAGTACCATAAACAAGTGAGTATGGAGTGGATCTTATGGGGGTATAATGATTGGTATGATAGGCCCAAAGGGCAATAAATATCTAGAGGTGCCAATCATGACTAACATCATTGACAATATTTTTGAGAATATTGACAATGGTTTTATTGAATGCCTCAGCCTCTACATTGCCTTGAGGTAATATGTTGTAGAAAAATGTTTTGTGATATTACATTTAGTACATAGTTGGTCTACATCCTTGTTCTTAAATGATCCTCCATTATTATATATAATGTCAAAGGGGATATCATAGTGGAAAATGAGATGGTTGAAGATGAATTTAGAAATTTGCTTTCTAGTCATGTAAGTGAGGGGTATAGCTTCAACTCACTTAGTGAAATATTTGATGGTGTTAAGGATATGTTTATGGCTATTAGATGAAGTGGGGTTGATCTTCCCAATGAGGTCAAGTACCCATTTAGAAAATGGACATGGTGTCAACATCAATTTCAAAGTTTTTGCTAGGGCATGAATTAGATTAACATGTTATTGACATTTGTCACACTTTTTTACATATACAGTGTCATCTACATTCATTATGGGCCAATAATAACTTGTACACAAGAGCTTTTTGAATAGGACTTCCCCACTAGACTGAGCTCCACACACTCCATGAACTTATCTTAATGCTAGTGTAGACTCTACCTAAGTTAAACAATGAAATATAGTTCCATAAAAACTATGATGGTAAAGGGTGGATCCTAGTAGAGTATAATGTGTAGAATTATGAATGAAGGCTTTGGTTTGTTTTTGAGATAGGTTAGGTGATATAACTTTTTTATGAAGATATTTGTAAAGGTCTAAGTACTAGATAGAATTAGGACCAATAATATCACAAATCATTGCAATGGTTGAAGGTTCATGAGCTAGTGCTAACAATTCTCAAAGAGGAACTAGTACTCTATAGCTTTATTTGTTTGCTAAATCAAAGATCCAATAATATCCATGTCATATTCTATTCTATTAATATCCCTTGGTATGTACTCAAATTTAATGTTATCAATTTGTTGTTTAAGAGTGTTGACCAAGGCTTTATATGGAACCATCTTGTCATCCTTGGTCTGAAAATGATTTTTGACCTAATTGATGATTAACTGATAATCACCATAAACTTGGAGATAAGATATATTCTAATTCACTACTTGTCAAATTCTTGCAACAAGTGCTTCATAATCACCTATATTATTTGTAAAAGGAACGTTGATTTTGAATGACTTAGGGATTAGATCCCCCTATGGTGTGATAAACAATAAGCCTACCCCCAATCCATGTGCAGTGAATGAACCATCAAAATATAGCCTCCAAGTCTACTCCTCAAGGGGTGTGTCAATGATGGTCATGATGGATTCATCAATAAATTGAAAGATGAGTGGTTGTGGATCTATGAGAGGTGCTTCATCAAGTTGATCTATAAGAACTTGTCCTTTGATTACCTTCTAATTGACATACTCTATGTCAAAATCACTGAGAAGCATGATCCACTTAGCCATTATACCTTGAAAATATATTTTAGATAGTAGATACTTGAGCATGTCTACCTTTTAAATGACCATGGTCTTATTATTTAACATGTAATGGCATAGTTCTTGAGCTATAAAAACTATGGCTAGACAAGATTTTTCAATAGGTATATATTTATGTTCATATGTAACCAAGGTATGGATTAGGTATTATAGAGCATGCTAGTTTTCATTATCATCATGTTGAGCTGAGAGTGACCCTAGAGCATGGTCGATAGTTGATATGTATAACAAGAATGGCTTTCTTGGCATAAGAGGTAATAAAATAGGTGGATTAACAAGATAGTCTTTGATTTGTTGAAAATCTATTTGGTAGTGATCATCCTAGTGAAATGTAAATAACTTCTTAAAAAGGTGTGTAAATGGATGGCACTTGTCTACTAACTGAGAGATGAAGCATCAGATTAAATAGATCTTACCCTACAAACTATGGATTTGCTTTAAATTGGTTGGTGGTGGCATCTCAGTTATAGCATGGGCTTTAGCTAGATCAAGTTCAATACCTCTACGAGACATGATGAAGAAAAGTAATTTGACTAAATTTACATCAAACACACATTTATTTAGGTTTATTATGACTTTGTATTCCTATAATCTTTCAAATATCTTATGTAGCACTGCTAGATGGTCAACCCTAGTTTGGATTTTCCTAATTTATCATTGACATAGTCTTCAATAATATCACGCAACATATCATGGAATATGATAGTCATAGCCCTTTTATATGTAGCCCTAGAATTATTAAGGCCAAATGACATCACTTGATAACAAAATTTTCTCCATGGAGTGGTGAACATTGTTTTATGTTAGTCTTTTGGTATTATTCTGATCTGGTTATATCATGAAAAGCCATCCATGAGTGAAAGCATTTCATAAACTGTCATGGAGTTGATGATCATATCAATATTAGGTATGGGAAAATCATCTTTAGGAGAAGCTTTATTGATGTCTTGAAAATTATTACAAATTCCAATCCCTTTAAGATTTTTAATAATAAGTACCACATTAGAGATCCATTATGAATAGTCAATGGATCAAATACATCCTACTTCTAAGAGCTTTTCCAACTCTTTCTTTACCAATACAATAATGTGAGGATGCATCTTACCTAACTTTTATTTTACCAATTTGGCATTAGGATTAACCATAGGGTGGTATAGAACCAAGGTGGGGTTTAAATCTAGCATGTGAGAATAAGCCCATGCAAGGATATCTAAAAATTCTCTTAATAGAGCTGTAAACATGTCATGTTCCTCTTCAGTGATGGATGTGCCTAATTTTATCCATTTCAGGTCTAATGGAGTCCTAATATTGACCTCTATGGTATATTAAACTAGAAGGGTCAAACTATCTTTTAGGATAGTAGGTAATGACTTGAATTGTTGAATTATGTTAGGGTCTTCCATTAAGACTTGCTCTTCAACTTCTCCTAAGCATGATGAATATGATTCCCCTAAGGGGAAATCGGGGCATGCGATAAAAATAATTATAAATTCTTGAAGAATTTGATCACATACTTGTTATTTCTCAAAGCTAAACTTGTATCCATAGGCAAGTTCATCATTGGTGGTCTCCTGGTCTAAATTCAAATAAGAATGAACACCCCCATCTAATGGTGCATAAAATAAGTTTTCACCACTACATTGGCCTTTATCTTTACTTTTTCCTTGGTCAAAAAGCACCTCAAAGAGGTTTTCACTTTGGGACCTCAATGTTTTACTTATTTATTTTTTGCTAAGGGTGTTCACTCACTCTCTAAAATAGGCTCCAGGATCTAATGTGATTGAGAATATTGATTTGTGATCTCTCAATGGAATGTTTTCTCTAAGGCCTAAGAAATCATAGAATGCCTCATCATTCTAGAACTCATCAATCGATAGACTAAATTCTTATTGGTCCCAATCTATGAGTTGGGGATAAAATAATGATAATGGGTGTTTCTCTAAATTTCCACTAATTCCATGCAAATGAGAAAGAAACTAAGGTTAAGAGGTTATGGGTTTGATGTTACCTGGATTTAGTGTGCACCGTATCCAAGCTTGTGGGAGCTCCTCTTTGGCTGTTGAGGAAACACCTGCAGTAAGAATGAAACTTAAATAAGAAAAATATTAGAAGAGGATATGGTAGACTACCAAACTACATGCTCAGTCCTGAAAGTGTGAAGCTTCCTTAAGGGATGACAGTCCACTATTTAGAGATAAAAGTATTGTAAGGAAAGAAATGATAAATGACTAAAGAAATAGAAAAGTAGATGGTGTGTACCTATTCCTTGTAGTCTATGTATCTCAGAGTGCTATAGAAGGCTGGCTGAAGGTTTTGTCTGGTTTAGATGGGCTATTTGGATGGCTTTCTAGTTTGCTAGTCCAGAACACAGTCATCGACGTCGATTGGTCTATCGAGGTTGGTGAGTTAAATTGTGCCAACGTCAGTTTAGTTGCTGATGTTGGTAGGGGTTGTTAGCCCTAGATGGCTTTTAGAGTATTTTTGGGATAGATAGAGGGGTTTTCTAGAAGTTTAGAGGTTAGTGTAGGGTTGCAGGAAGGTGAATGAGGTCTGAAGAAGGGTATAGGTGGACATTTGGTGTATAAAGGGGGTGAGAACAAGGGGAAGGCCTTTCAACCCCTCCACAAAAGAAGTCAGGCCTCTTGATAGTATTTAGAAATATCAATGAAAACTAATTGACAATGTATTCTAAAACACTGATATGAAAACTAGAATACTTAGCTTTATAAGGTGAAGACCCAAAGATGTCAGAATAGTGATTCCCATTGTGGTTAATGTGATTGATGTTGTGAGCTAATGAAGAAAACATGGATTGTTTCAATTCAGTAGCTCAAAGTCCTCGTATAATCTTTCAATCCTGTCTCTAGAATGATTTACATAGAGCTTTAGTAACCAAGAGAATGATAGTCAAGTTCTAGTGCTTGAAATCTTAGAGTGTGCATGCGAATGTGAGAAAAGGCCACCCTAGCTCAATGTTAGAGCTTGGCTTATGTAACTAACATCGATGATCCTACTGGCATCAACATAGAACTATCGATGTCAATCAAGGTTTGATCGATGTCGATGGACAAAGAATAGGTAAAAGGGCTATTTTTATCTCTTTACCCATTTCTCCACCCGCCAAGTGCCTTTTCCATTAGAGAATGGTCAAAATAAGGGATTATGAGGCACGAGAGTTGGTTAGGGAGTTAAGATGGAGTAAGAATAGGTCATGGGTAGTTATGATTTAGAGGACCTAGTCTTAGGCTGATTCATAGGCTAAGAAATGGTCTTAGGGTGAGGTGTCTAGGTGAGGTGTCCAAGGTGACGTAATTAATTTAAAATAAGTAGTTTTTAAATTAATAAGGTGTGCAAGTGTGGGTTAGGAGTGTTAACTATTAGAAGGGGACCAAGGGGGGTTAACACAATATTGGTGTCTACAATGGGTTGTGATGAATGGCCAAGGTAAGGGTACAAATGGCATTATTATCAAACAGGTTGGTTTTAGCTAGGTTATCAAAGGTGAGGCTATGATTAGACTCTACTTCATTATTGACATCATCATCACTAGTCACTGGTGATATAATTTGAATAAGATATCTGGGGTCACCCTAGGTGGTTTAAATCTAAGTCCATAAGGTATTTCATACTTAGTCATGGTAATTAGATTAATGGTTCCTTATTGATTCGATTTGAGGCCTATTCCTTCATAATTGTGATGCTCCATGAACCTATTGAGAATAAGATACTTTACATTTTTATAAAAATTAGTTTGGTTTTCATTGTATAACCATGATTTCTTCCCCTCAAGAGGGTCAGGTTCTAGGCTAAATGTTGGTACAAATGTGACAAGTCCTTTATCTTTATTCTTTTATTGCCAATGCATATGTGGGATGACTTTAGGTCGCCTAAAGGTTTTCAAATTATAAGGAATATTGGCAATATGAAATGTATCATGGGTTACATACTCTCTTGGTCTATTATAAAAAATGGTGAAATGATTGGAAGCTTCAGGATATGGCATGTGGGAAATGGAATCCAAGGTATTATGATCTATGAAATTATCCATTGAAGGATCAATAAGCATAGCCTTTCCTTTATCTTACTTGGAACTTGGATTCATGCCATACTGATAATTATAGCTTTGAAATTTAGCCTCAAGATGCTTGCAGTATTCCTATGGGTGTAAATATCCTAGAATATTTACTTCCATCCCTAAGTGGGAAAACTTGATACATTGGTACATCATTGATGAGACTACATGAATCTCATGTAACTTAAGCCTACCTAGATGTATATTGTATGATAACTCAAGATCAATCACATGGTAAAGTGTATCATGGGTCAAAGGCCCAATGATAACTAGCAAACTAATGGTACCTTGTGATTCTCTTTCCTAATTATCATAGGCGTTTATGGTTGTTGTTTTTGATTGAAGATCTACCACTGTGTACCCAAGAAGATTGATGAGCTTTAGAGACACTATGTTAAGGCTAGATCCATTATCTAAAAGGACCTATTTCACTTTATGCCATCTTATATAAACTTCTATGTATAATGGATTATTATAGAGTGGGCCAAGGGAAGACGGATCATTTTGGTTGAATGTGACTTGTTGGGTTGGAGCTAGGTGTCTAACCAAAGCTTGAAATTTATTAGGGTATATGTCACTAGAAGTAGTGGATTGGGTCAAAAACTCAATCAAGATGTTCTTGTGGATTATTTACATTCACAACAAATATAAAATAGAAATTTGTGCTAGTGTCTTCTATAATTGTTCCACAATATCAAACTTCTTATCTTGGTCAGTAGTGAATGGTTTATTTTGAGGCTAAATGATTGGTTAGATGACAGACAAAGTGGTAGATGGTTGTGAGACTAGGATAGTAATCTTTAACCTCCAATTTGTGATTACATAATCAGGATTAAATACTAGACCATTATTGCTAACTGATGTTGGAAATGGTGTAGGACTGGATAGGACAAGTCTCAGTTACCGGTGCACTTGCATGTGGTCACATGGTAAGAATGAGTTATCGATATAAGGTCCAAAAGTGGAAGTTCAAGTTTTCTGGTTTGCTTATATGTACTCCTAGGTCAAATAAGGATTATCCATATAATCCGGCTAAATATTATTGTTTATCAATGGTCTAGGTTAATTAATGTTTGGTCTAGGATTAATGGAGATGGTATTAACACTACCCCCTATAATATGACCTATAATCTTATTGTAGTCATGTGCAATTGCATGGTATGTTTTTTGGTTATTACCATTTTGACCTTGGTTTTGTCCATTATTCTATCAGTATGGGTTTTACTTTTGATTTTGTTGATTCTATTGATTTGGCTTTTAATTTTGATACTATTGGTTTTATTATTGCACTAGATGTTATTATTGTTGTTATTGATTATTTTGTTACTGCTAATTATTATGTCAGGGAAAGTGGTTTTGATAAATCCCAAGAGTTTGATTGGAAGTATAATCACCATTATTCAATGTTATTTACCTATTCTCCAACATATTCTCAATTAAATGCCTAATTTGGACATATCTTCATAGATTATGCCTGTTGACCTGATGATAGTCACATAATTTTTTATGGTACCCATTAGGATAAGGAATGCCTTGAAAATAATGCTTTGGTATAGGCCAATTAATCAGACTAGTGGTAGCAATCTTGTGAAATAAAGATTCAATACATTATCCAAGGTCACTAAAGACATGATTTGTAGGTATGGTTCTCTTAGGAGGAGGGGTTTGCAATGGTAAAGGTTATTGTATTTGTTGTGCAGGTTTTGGTTGTTGTGATTTTGGTATTGGTTGGACAGTTTGCTAAGTACGAGTAAGCTAAAAAGTTAGTGTAGATGATGTTTTCACCATTTGAACATGATGAGATTTGGTTACTCCATTTCCTATGACATTTCTATTATGGTTGAATTACTTTGGTCTTTCTTGGTTATTGGCATGTGCTAATTGCAATGCTTGTGCTTGAATAAGATGTTGATGTTGGTCATTTCCTTGATTAGTACCTTGATTTTGGTTAGTTAAATTAAGCTTGATAACTCCTTTATTAATGAGTACCCACTTAATTAATAAACCTTTATCAATGCTCTCTTTGAATGTATGTGCACATTGTAGTTCCAAATGATAAGCTATCTCACTATGCAAATTTTTAGTAAACACATTGGCTAATTGTTTATCTAGTAAAATATGGGTGAAACAACTTTTAAGGGCTCTCTATCACTATAAATAACTTTCAAAACTCTCCCTAGCTTTTTGCTTTACTTGGATTAAGTCCACTAATGAAATCTCATGTTCAAGATTACATGAGAAGTGCTGCACAAATTTATCAAAAAGATCATCAAAATCAATTACTAAATTCTTGGGTAACATTAAAAACCACTCCAAGTCTTATCCAACCATGCTCCTTGGAAATAATAGCAAAAGGTATATATCGCTATATGCCACTGGTTGACATGTGATAAATAATTTGGTCAAATGAGACTTAGGGTCACTTTTCCCTTTATATTTGTCAAATTTGGGTGGTCCATATCCTAGAGGAAATGGTATCTATATATATTCCATATTTAATGGATAGGAACACACGTCATACAATTTGAACTTTTTCATTTGCTTCCTAGTCTGAATGGTAGCAATTACATCCTTCATTTATTACAATTCTTGGGATAGGAAATTGGAAGGAACATTGGTTTGGGTAGATGGTTAGGAGGTCACAAATGGGACACTTTGACTATGGTATTATGGAGATACTTGCTGGGGTATATTGGTTTGGTTGAGAAATGGACCAAGAATACACATATGTGGATTAGGATGTACTTGAAATTGCATAATTGGTTGCATGATATTCTGGTTTGGGTTGGTGATAAAGGTTTGAATTGGAGGATTTTATGGTTGGGATGGAGGGATATAACTATATTGTTCCTATTATGGTTGAAAATGGACATTGTATCGACTAATCAAATCTTGATGTGGAAAGGGAACTTGTGGACCAAGACCCTGTCTCTAAATTTATGGCACATTTTGAACCAACAGTTGTCTAGTATGTACTTGAAAAACATGGGGACCTCCTTATTACATGAATCCCTATGAGGAAGTGAAAGTAGGTTGTAGATTTAACATCTGTCACTGACCAATATTTACACATTTTTGACTATTCATTACTTGGTTTTGAATTGACATATTAGTCCATGGCTGAAGAGGTATGTTCATCATTACCTGGTGATGTGAAACATTAGTTACCCCTAGTTGAGGTGGAAATTCATTTTTCATCTACTGTGTTGATACACTATATTTTGTCTATAATTATGGAATATTGATCATCACTTTTTGAGGAGGATGATTCGTCACATTCTATCATTGAGGCACGACATTAGTTATTTTTTGATTACCTAATCCTATAGGTTGTAGACTTGAGGAAGCAAATGGCTGAGGCTAGGGTGTATAAACTCCTATTCCCTAGTATGATGATCTACTCATGGGATTAACTATTGGCACATATTTTTAGCTAGTTTTTTGTGAATTAGTACCACTTTGATCAGGATTGGATGTTGTTTGCACAGTGTCCACTATGTTTAGCTCACTATTCAGTGTAGATGCTGAAGACACTTCTTAAATAATGATCATATATATATATATATATCAAGTTATCTATCAAAGTGTTCTATATAAATAGGTAAAAAATTAGATTCTCTTATCTAGTTAACTCTATCAACACTCCTATTAAAGTAACTAGGTCAATAAGAGGCTTACTCACCATGTTCATCTGATTGAAATCATGTGCTAAATTCGGGTAGGTTTGATATGTTGTCTGCATTTGGTTAAAGTGATCTTCCATGATCTTTTTACCTTGATTGGATATATTAGGGTATTGATACATTGTTTATAATAGAGACATAGGATTTCTAGAAGAATCCTATTGATCATAAATGATATTGTGGGGCACTCTTACTAGACTTGGTAAATTTTCATGACGAAAGTCTGCTAGAAACTTGGCCCTACCTCTATGGCTCTAACTAAAATCTCATCTTTGTTCTCTAAAAAATGTCACTCAAACAAAAATGGATCATACATGGAATCCATATTAGTATAATATTATTTTTGAAGGATTGGCTCAGTCACTATCGATATTATAGCTAGGTATTGTGCAGTTTGTTCTTGGTCTTGTTCTGAATAAGGTGGTGTGTTAACCAGATAGTTAGCTAATGGATCCTAGCTTTGTAATCTTTATTGATTATTATATTAGGGATAATAATCCATCCCATAAGAAATATAATCTTCATAAGGGTCTTGCACCATTTCTTCCTACACAACTACATTACTAATCTCTAGATTGTACATGAGCCCACTATGAGTATAGGAATAGATGTTGGGATACATAGTCAATGCTTTGTGATAAAAGGTCAAAGACTTATACAAACTCTCAAAAGAAAAAAATATAAAATAGATGATGCTGCCACTTTTTTTAGATTCATCAAAAAGATAAAAAGGTTTATGCAAAGATTTGTGAGGAAACAAGCTAGTGTGAAGTATCTAATGTTTCACTATTCACACAAAGATAAGAAAGTAAATGGCCCAAAAATTAAAATGCCAAAATCTAAGGTCAATTTTTTTCAAATTAGTCTAATCTAGGAATTTAAAAGTTGCTAGTTCTTTTGGCCAAATGCAACATCAAAATCTAGGCTCAAACAAGGCATGTGTTAGGACTTTTGGCCAAACAACATCAAAAGCTAGACTTTAAAAATATATGAAATTTTTAATCTAATGGATTTGAAACATTTCTAACAAACACTAGGCATTTTATGCATGCCCTTGAACTTGATCAAGTAGGTATAAGGTATGAAATAAAAGGCACTTTATAAATAGTTTATTTTTTCATAAATAATGGTATAAAACTTGGCTCTTTTGATAAATAAGTTAGACAAAAGTGAGCGATATAACTGTGCTTTAAACAAAGGATCATAAAAGTGCACTTGGATTGGCCTAAAAATGTAGGAAAAATTTTGCAACTCTATGCAAGAGGGTCTATGAAAAAATATTTGAAATGTTTTTTGTATCATATTGATGCTATGCTACAAAAAATATGTGACAATTTTTTTTTTCAAAAACTCTCTAAGGCAAAGTCACTTTCCCACAATTTTGACAGCATAACACTACTTTTCTTGACTCAAAATATTGTGGTGTATAGACTCAAAGTGCAAGTGTTTAGCACAAAATGGCTTAAGTCTATTAAGTGATGAAAATTATTATGAGTCTTAAATGGCCTTCAACCCAAATTGGAAATTAAACTTAAGTTCCCTTAAGTTTAGTTCAAATGGTGAAACCACATAACACATCAACCCTATGAAATTGTACAGGTGCAATTTCAAATTTAGATTATAAGTTAAGGACTTAAACAACTTTGGTAAAGGTCTAGACTCAATTGGGCAGCATAATTATGCCAAAGTGGATGATATGACTCTCAAGCTTTTGATGAACTTTGAACAAGGAAATTTGATGTTCTCACATGGGAAACATAACACCTCTTTGTTCAAAGGAAAATGAGACTATGTATTTGGTTTGGATTGTTTGTTTACACCAAGTTTTGACTTTAAACAAGACTTTAAAATAGGACAAGACCAACTAATTAATTACTCTTAGATCTTAAACTAACAAGGTATTGTTGGAATCCATAAATATACATCATTTGAGAGGATTTTAAGTGTTCATCCAAAAGTAAATGTGCATTATATAGTAGGGTTTTTATACCCCCCTTCTCTCAAATGATAATATTGTGACATGGACCTTGAGGTGCACCTTGGAAAAAAAAATACTTTCATTACAAGTGGGGGTTTGTCTAAGATATAACAAGTTTATGAATGATATAAGGGTATCAATTACAAAATAACTTTCATGCCAAACAATTCAAAAGAAAATCACATATTTTAAGTCTGTATCACTTGGCTTATTGTAAAAAGGTCTAGTCCTTTTTACAACCACTACATCCTATTGTTCACTCAGTGTAGTGTGATGTCCAAAGTACCACTACATCTCATGTGTAACTCTAAAGGATCCAAATGAAGTCAATGCTAGGAGGTGAAACCCCAAGTCAAATCTTCCCTAAAGAACTTGTGGGAGGTGATGAAGTCCCCCTCACAAGCCAAGTTTGCATAAAAATAAAGAAATAATGAAAGTAAAAATACTTTAGGGTCATTTTCAAGGTCACCCAGACTTTGATGAGTATTTTGGGAGTGATTTTGATAACTTTGTTTCTAAGCCTTAGACTATGCTACTTGCAATAGGAATGGAACTTTTGATTCGAAGGGTTCCCCAACGGGGAAAAATGGAAGAGCATACACATAACATTCCTCTTTATTCCAAATAAAATCTAATTAAACAAATATTACAAACAAAAATTGACAAGTGTGTTCAATTTTATGCCCAAATTAAAGATTTGTTGGTGTTCATTTGACCTTTTGGTCTTATTTTCAAACTTTGAAAACATTCATTTAAGCATCTACATTTTTCATTAAACACCAAAATCAAATTCCTAATTGATTTTTAAGCTTGCAAAAAGTGATCTAAACATGTTTTTAGAAAATGTCAAGCTTGGTCCTACAATAAAAATATTAGCATGCCCTTTAGCTTTGAAGCTCTTTTTGGTTTGAAATAATAAAATTTGGAAAAAGAGCTCTTGAGTCTGTGTTTTAAGAAAAAATATAGTGATCGACGTCAGTTATATATAACTAATGATGGTTAGTTTGGCTAATCGATGTCAGTTATCTAACTAACCTCAATTATACCAATGTGACCATCTTGATATGTATCTGATCGATGTCATTTTTGCTAATTGGCATCAATTAATATATTCAACTGATGTCAGTCTTACTTGCCGATGTTAGTTACTATGTAAAACTGTGGTAAACAAAAATGACAAAATAAAGTTAGAAAATAAATTTACAAGAGTTATAAAGGTCCAAATGAATATTTTAAGGTTGAAAAATGATCTTATTCAAGTTTGAGATGCATCTAGTCCCATGAGGCATGCCATTATGTGATCTAGGAATTTGACTCAAGAGAGGATGGTTAATATGGTGTTAGTTCCAAAATGAAAACAAAATGAAAGGAACACACTAATTAACATAACATCTCTAGGCCTAGACACTAGGAAGAGCTTAGTTTACAAAAATAAATGACAAACATAATAAAAAAGTAAGGAATAAAACACAAGAATTCCTTCACCTTCCTTGGATGCTCCAAATACCTTTGTAGTGGTGGCTTTCTTGATTTGTGCTCATGAAGTCCTTAGCAATAAAAGCTTGGCTACCTCCATCTCTCCTTGGGAACTTTGGCTTGTGGCTTGTCTTGGCTTGGAATCAATTTGGCATGGTAACACTAATTTCTTGAAGCTTTTGGAATCATTTGTGCATTATAAATTTGCATTATCAAGACTTATAAATGATGTTCATGGCCTCTCTATTTATATATTTTTGAGAATGTCTAGAATCAACTTGATTTATCCATCCTAAGATTGAGATGTGTGGTTGAAGATTAATTCAATTTTTTGAATTAAGTTTATAATTATTCTCATCATGACATTAGAAAAAGGGTCAATTGAGAGGCATGGAGGGCATCATGGAAGGCATTGATAAGGCATGGTGGGAATGAATCTTGATATTTGTGGCATTTATGGCCTAGGGATGTCTTCCCAAGAATTGAGGTCACTTGATGATAAATATATTCAATATTTATTTATAAAAATAATTATTCAACATGTTTCCATGGAATTATTAATTAGGACTTAATTTGGGGTAATTAAATCTTAAGCATTTTTAAGGACTTTGTGTACAAATTACTCAAATTTATTAAAATCTCTTGTTATTGGTCTAAAATTTGATTGGATTGGAATTAGAAGTAAATTTTAGATGTGTTGGATACATTATCACATTTAGGAAATTATTGATAATAAATAACAAAGGCACACATATTGTGCAAGATATTTGATAGGAAAGAGTAATCCAGAGCACCTAGGTGAAAAATTGGCATTTTGACTCAAAATGATCTAATCAAAGTTAGCTAGCCCATAATTGCATTGCCCCATTTAGGGATACCCTGGCCAAAATTAGCACTTAAATATGTTAGTTTCACATCATTTATCATGTTTTAGCATTTTTAGGCCAAATTATGCATTTTGGGTGGAAATTGGCCAAAAGCCTAGTTGGAGGTTATCGATGGCTAAATTTAGGTGTCTACATGCATAAGTCATCAAGATCCTTTATAATTTTAATGATTTGAAAGGGTCTCATAATCATTATTTAAGGCATTTTTTATGTAAGGTCTATTTTTTAATAGAGGTTGTTGAAGCATCATAACATGCTAAGGATGAGGATAGTTAGGATATACTTTAGTGCATACGATAATGTATCCAATTCATACAAAAGGTTGGAAAACATAAACATAACAAGCATGAATTATCATGCATTAAATAGGAGGTAAAAACAACCAATGATTTATTAACATAAATAGACTATTAAGATTAAATTAGATATAAACTAAGCAAACATTATACATGATAACACACATAAGGAACAAAGTAAGAAACCACACAGGTAACCATAAATAGATAAGGCTTTATTGATCTCTTCAAAGGTGTAACTCTATTATTATTATAAGCACAAGTATATATAGACATTTTTAGTCTATGATTATTCATATTCTTCTCATACTTAGCACCAAAAGTAGAGTCTTCATATTTTAACCTATTACAAGTCATGGAGATAGGATAAAATATACTTATATGTGACAAAATGAGTACATAATACATGAATATTAGATAAATATCTTGCATAACATTACAATCTAAATTCTTCTCCTAACACTTTCCCAGACTTAAAATGTTGTCTCATCTTGAGACAACATCATAGGATCTCCAAACTTGCACAAGTGAGTAGTGGCTAAAGAAGTGGTTAGACCAAGAAGAGTCATAGTAATCACTAAAGGAACCATTTCTAGTTTTCACCTCTTACACACTACTTAGCTACCCTTTTAGGTTTTTAAGTAAGTAACATACCAACATATCATTCTTTTTTATTTTAAATAGGCTATCATAACCAATTGGTTTCCCTTTACGGATTTTCAACTAACTTATACCCACTTGTCTTACTAAGTCATTCTCAATACAAAATTCTATACAAAATTTGTACTATATGCATTACTTAACTTAATGAAGGTGGCATGGACACATACAATGATTGACTAGAATATTATTTGGACTTGGAATATTAGCCTTATACTAAGTGATGATCTATTGAAGCTTTGAGAGTGGTTGATACATAGGTGTGTTGACAATCTGGGTAACCTCATTAGAAAATGGAGTCAGATTAGTCTTGTAAGCATTCTAGTCCAACATGACTTATTGAATCATCCATAATATGGTTTGTAATGGATCATGATAACCAATGAGTTTTTTAAGATGAATGTCATTAGTTATGATCATAACTACCTTGGAATTAGTTATTCTTGTCTAAATCTCACTACATAGTTACTCCATCTTATCTACACGATGTTGAGATTAGAGATTGGTGAAGGAATTATGCAGATGCTGATTTTGCTAGTTGATGAGGTTTTCATGCACATTATCCCTAGCATTGAGTGAATCCTAGGTGATTCATATTTCTACTCCCTAGTGATAGTATGTCTTCTCATGGCTTGTTGTCAATGGTATTCATGGCAAAGTCTACACTAGAACTAGCTAAGGAATTATCTAGTTAATCTAGTAAGCTGTGCATGATCTATTATGGTTATAATTTACTAGTGTAAAACATGCCTTGGTACTCTTCTAATAAAGTGATTAGTGTCATAACCTCAGTATTAACATCTTGTCCTAATTTGTTGACTGTGTTGAGTCTCTAGGCTATGCATCAGTCCTTGGTCAACTTAAAGACTAGAATCTTGAGTTTGTATTAGTCATACACGACTTGGTATTTGATTGCTCAAGTGACCAAATATGGATGAGTTTGGTAGCTTCATGAAATCAAGCCTTCAACTTGAAATTATCCACCTTGGATTAATCCCTCTCTTGCTCTAAATAGGTTTCCTTCTACATAATGGACTCTTAGAATGTTATTGCACACTCAAGTTGTTTTTTTAATGGGAGTCTGTAGACATCCAATGATGCTTCTTACTTGAGTGGAAGTGTTTCCAATATGCTTGTAGTCATTATAGGGTCTAGGCATGGCATACTCAAAAGTGGGAGTGATAAATGGTGTAGTAAGCATCGATGATTGGGATGTCTCATAGCCACATGCCTCCCAAAGATAATTATAAGAACTATGGACTTGCTTGAGCTATAGTTGGTTCTTCTTCTTATTTTAGCTACTCTACTTCTACTTGTTATTACTTAGGTCCTTCCTATTATTGCATTATGGCCTTTACTACAAGATTGAGTTACTATACATCTTTAGCTTGCTTTCGTTTGACCTCCTCTTCCACTTTCCTATTTAGCTCTTCTAATACATCTTTATATTTGGCTTGTTCTTCCTCTACCTAAAGCTTCTATGAAAATTCTTCTTCTTATTTATTTTGATCTTATAGGGTAGTAGCCTTAGCTTGTTCATCTATATCCTATGCTTGTGCTTGTGGCTATGCTTGTGTTTGTGCCTATATTTTTTATTGTGCCTACTATTGGCATAGGGCTTCTTCTTCTTCTTCCTTATTCTTATTTTGTACTTACTTAGCTTGCTACTAGACATGCATGGAATCATTGGTGGCCTACTTTACCTATACCATTATGTCTTATTTCTATTTTTCTTCTTATACCTTAGCCTTGGTAGTGAGTTCAGCTTACTTGTCCTTATACACTTGTACTTCTTGTGCCTTCATAGCCTCTTTGATGACTTTCTATTGATTAGCCTCTATGTCCTTGGCCTTTTTATGACCTCAAACGTCTTTGGCTTACGAACTTGCTTATTTATTTTTTATTGAGCCTACTCATGCCATTTCTTCTCCTCCTATTTGACTCACCATTATGTTGCATAATCTAATTCTTCTCTTGATGCCTATTTTTCTTATATTATGGGTTGATTGAATGTAATCTCTTCGATATATTGGACTTATGAGGATTATGTTTAATCAATTGCTTAGATGATGAAGCTAGAAACATGTGCTTTTTTATACCCCAACATGACCAATCTATGTTTGGGTGGTGGTGAAGTGGAGGATGAAGTAAGATATACGTCATGTGTAGTGGTTAGTTGACCAAATATGTGTTCTTAAAGAGTAGGTGAGACCCTAGTTTTATGCCTAGTTCATGGTCTATGCATGAGTGATTTTGGTGGGCTTTCTAGGAGTTATACAAAGACATCCTCAACTATGAAGGTGGTATAAGGTTGATGTTAGAAGAATTCAACCCTTTGCTTCAGTTACTCTACTTCTTCTTATATAGTGTTGATGATGATGGATGTAGGGCACAATGGTAGGTCCACCCATAGATTTTAAGGAACCTTTTTGTAAACTTGGATTATGCACATAACCTTCTAGAAAAATAATTCCTTATCCTCATCTTTGTCATAAAAGCCTTTAGTCATGTCGATAATCATTACCTAGTATACCTCTTATTCATTCATCCCCATATATGGTAGGTCGCATGAACTTATGATCTAGGTCACCTTGGGATCATCTCACTAGGTCACCATACTCTATGTCTTATGCTTCAATTGAGGAAATACAAATTTATAATCAATAGAAATCTTGCACTTTATTTTTTACAACTTTGAACTAGTATTTTCCTCTGATTGGTGGTATGGATTGAAGTAGAGTGGCATGCCTATCTATAAAATCTTTCTATTTGGTAACTTTAGTATACACCATGGCCATGGTGACAAATAATGATAGAGGTCTCAATGGCAAGCTAAAAAACTCATGGATGTGTATGAAGACACCTTTTAGTATCAAGGTGATAATATCATGTTAGATCAAGTAATGCATTACATCTGGTGGTACCCAAAGATGTGTGGTGATCAACTCCAAACACTCCTCCCACCATGATTTAGGGCTATATTATCAAGTGCCTAAATGAAGTTAGGGAATTACTATGCTAGTTAATAATTATTATTAGGGTACACCTCTCACTCTGGGGATTTCCGTTATATGAAGCATATCATAAAGATAATGAATTGGTATTGGAATGTTTGCTTTGAAGATGTGCAACACTTGTCAATGTTCATGAGTAAATCCTAAATGAATTATTTAGGATAATTAAACTACTCATTATGATGGATCATGTGGTGGGTGATGTCCATGACCCCTTTTAAAATTTGTTTTATAAACTTGGTCATCTACTAAAACCTTTGTGTGATGAATTCAATGAGGATTGACTCTAGTTTGTCATGAATTTATTCAATACAGATCCCTCTAGATCCTTGAACATAAAAATCTTTGACCTTCTAGAGAATAGGTGCATTATTATCTTGTATGAATTAAGGGAGTCCCCTCATGTATATATGCCCAAATATTGGGCCATGTATTCTATGTTGATGAAAATGGTGGTGACCAGGCCAAGGTATATGTTATCATAATTATATTGGTTGAGAAGAACTTGTAAAAATTCCCCCAAGTTACCAAAAGTGGGCATTCAAAGTAGTCATTTGACATTTATATTATGAAAGTGGTGGGGGGATACAAGAACAAGTGATTGCTAATCATCAATGGGGTCTAGGCAAAATAGTTTTTATTTTTTCGTATGAAGGAAATAAAATAGCTTTGGATCATTGAATTTGGTTTACCTTAGTACCATATTAATTCTCATTACTTCTTTTTTTGCATCGGTCAAACTCTTGATGAGTTTTGAATTATCTATGATTTTTGAAGTGATGAAATTGCAACTCTATTGGCTCCTTGTGCATTAAAACTAGCTTAGCTCTTTAAAATTGTAGGCCAAAAAAATATTTTCAAGGTTAAAATGTAGACTTGGTTTGTAAGGTGATACTTTTATAGAGTTCATGCCTATTGGATTCTATGTAAATTTCATGCTTAGATATCCATTAAACATGAATGCAATGGTTGATGTGGTAATTCTTATCCAATCTATCAATTAAGATAGTTAATCATTTACACATGTGTGAAGATATGTTGTTATGCTCTTTATTATCCATACAAGAGTATGAGTAGATGATGTTAATGGGATGGATTTTTTTGAATATTATGTCAATCAACCCTTGGATTTGGCATTAACTTCTTAAGGATGAATGTTATACAGTGAAGATCTTGTTGATGTTACTTATCCATAGCTATCCCAGACTTAATTGCTTTCTTTCACTCCTACTAACATCCACAATGATGCACATGAATTATCTTATACATGATTGGTGCACACTATATTTAGTATCTTAGTTTCCTTATGGTAGTGAAGAGATCATCTACAAACACACACACATAAATAGAAAAAGAAACACACAAGAAAACATGTAGAAATGATAAATCCTAATCTAATTGGTGTTACTAAGCACCCACTCACTTATCAAAAGGAGATCAATTAATACTATCAATGGTAGGGCTTAACCTACAACCATTCACCCACCTTATAAAAATGGTTCCATGTATATCTCTCAAAAAAATGGTTCCTTACTACAATATTTCATATATAAGGCCCTTTCCATTGAATCTATAATTTTCCTAGAAATGCTCTAAAATGACTATCACATAACAAAATTGGTTGATATTTATGAAATTATTTATAGGGTATATTCCTATCATGCCATGATTTCTAGCTCTGCTTATGAACTTCATGTGTCCACAATGTTATGCATTGATACTTGTCCATCTTATTCATTTCAAGAAGTCCGTTGGTGAGAGACTCATGATCCCCTAGTCTCATGATCATTGTAATGCATAAAATGGGTACCAAATATTCCATTGGCATAACTTCTTCAAGCCCATAGACTAACTAGAATAGATTAAAACCTATAGTTCTCTTATAGTGTGTGTGATATGCCCACATAATCATAGGAATGCGATCTTCCCAATATTCCCTTTTGACATCAAAATTTTTTGTCAAAATGTTTCCCAATACTTTGTTAGAAGCCTCATCTTGGACATTAGATTATAGATGATATGCATTAATTTTATGATGGGAAATCATGAATTATTTAGTAAGAGCCTTGATGGTGTTGTTTAGGAAGTGTGTCCATTGATCACTAATAATATTGATGGGGCATCCAAACCTTATAATAATGTTCTCATAGAAGAACTTTGTTTCATACTTTTCACTATAGTTGGGTGTCATAGTAGCTTCAACCCATTTGGTAAATTAATTTGTCACAGTAACAATATAACTTACTTTACTATGTTTACTTAGTGGATTGATAGGTCTAAAAAAATAAATTCCCCATTTCTCAAAAGGTTGTTCAGCTAACAAAGGTTGCAAAGGTATTTCTTCTATTTATATTGGTTTACCCATATATTGACATACATCACAGTACTACACTACTCTATGTGTATCCTAAAAAAGGTTTGGCCACCATAACCCACTCTTTAATAACTTATTGATAGTAACTTCTCCAACAAAATGGCCTCCTTGTATTCCTTGATGTGTCTCCTATAAGAGATATGTTCATTCCTGTTATAAAACTACCTTGTAAATTACTTTGTCCTTAACCAAATGATATAAAAGCCCATTGATGATGGTATATGGAAAAGCTCTAGTGAGAAATTGATTCTTGTCCATTTCTTGGTAGTGCATAGGGAATACTCCTTATTCAAGGAAGTTAGAAATTGATTAAAAAAATTTAGGGTTTATAGAAACACAAAATAGATGAGCATCAAGAGAATCTTCATTTAATTATTCAAGTTCTTTGCCATTGGGAATGTGACTAAGATAATCCAGCCCTACATTTTCTCTATTAATATTGACATTAATGGAAAATTAAAATTCCTAAAATAGCATCAGCCATATAGAAATACATCCTCAAAGTATTAGCTTATTGACTAGGTAGCATATATTTTGATGATATGTGAAAACTTCAAATAGTGTCACAAGATAGTGTCAAAAACTTTGTAGTGCAAACACTATAACTAGCGATTTTCTTTCAATTATCATGTAATTATTTTTTGCATTAGATAGCTTTTAGCTTGTAAAACATATGGGGTGGTTCAATCCACCATCTCTTAGATATGCAAACATAACATCGATTGTAATACCTAAATCATCAATTTGTACATGAAAGGGCTTGATCCAATCTAGAAAGACAAGGATAGGTGTAGTGACCAATCTCTACTTTAGTTCGATAAAGGTTTTTGGCACTTGGAAGTCTAGACAAACTTTACACCTTTACATAGTAAATACTCCCATGGAGATGAAATGCTTACATATGCATTAATAAAATTTTGATATTATCATCTATGTCCAATAAAATATTTCACTTATATGGAGCTGACTAGTGGAGGTTGTTTCAAATTTTGCTCCCACAGGTTAAATTGTCACCCCATCATTTAAAACATAGAATATCATGTCAGTTTTCCTTATGATTTAAGGTTGGTCTTAATATTTCCTTAAGATGATTTCTTTTTACCCTAATGATTACATACAATGTTTTTGCCTTTGTGAAATTCATATCTACATATATGAGCCTTCAAAGATGATCAAGAAATGACTTGAGCAAGCCTATAACAACTAGACCATCACAAAATGTCATGTAGAAATGTCAATCTAGTTGCACATTTTATAAATTCACTTAGAAATCTCCCAATGTCAAAATGTTACATGAACATGAATTACTTTATGCCTATATCATCCTATACAAAATTCATATCTTGATGATCTTGCTATCTCAAGATATAAAGCTTCAAATTTAATACTACAAAATGAAACAGGCAATGGGATGTCACGTTTAAGCTTCATGAACTAGTTATTTTAATTTAAATGTCTAAGATCAATAGTTACCATTCAATCAGATCAAATCAATAATGAGTGGTGATCTAACAAATGTCAGTGTGTCCAAGTAAATCAAAGTCATGTATTTGATCATAGATTCTAGATCAATGATGAGCATCAATTAAAAAGGTTAGAACAAACACATTGATGATAAGAGTCAAGATCTTAGGCACTTGAATATAAATCTAATGGTGTGTATTAACTGACAAGACTAGTGGGCATAAATAGATCGATGGTATGTATGAAAGCTAATAAGGTAGATCTAATGGTGAGCGATGAATCAACAAGTTAGCATATCTCAAAGATAAATGGGAAGCTTTCAAGTGTCATGAACATGTTAAATTGGTAGAATATATATGGTTCATGTTTATTAATATAGAGAGAGATCAATGGTGCATGCATAATCTAACAAATCTAATCTAATAATGCACAAGCAAGCTGATCAATGATCAAGATTAGAAGTCGATGATCAAGCAGAACAAAGATCGATGACATGTGATCACTAAGTAGATAAGATTGATGGTCAAGATTAAAGTTAAAAATAAAGGTTAAACCAAAGAAAATATTTCAGCCGACTACATGATTATGACCCTTTTTTCCATTATTACACACCAAAGAATGAACTAGTGAGGATAAATGGATGCCAAAATAGGGATTAGTTAAGTTGTTTCAACTATATCAACATTGGGAGGAGATTATAGAAGATTGACCCAGTTATTATAATGAATTTGACACCATAAATATACTTTAAAATGACTTTATTCAATCATTTTAACCATAAATATCATCATTTAATTCAAATATGAGTTTAAAAGGATTAATACAGTTGGCATGGCCATTTTCTAGAAGTAGTCTTAGCATGATAATCTTTTCTAACTAAATCAATGATAGACGATTAGAAATATTTATCATAATGACCACTTTTCCATTCTTTTTGGCATCCTTCCCCATCTCTTTCATCCCTTATACTATATATACAAGCTTCTAAGACTTGAAATGGATCCCTCTTTTCATCATGACTAGACTCTGTCAAGATTACACTATAACACCTATTTGATGTAATAGAGGTTGAATTCCTTCATTTTAAAAGATTAATTAAAGTGTATCATACTAATTCATTGATGTGTTTAAGTTAATGTGTGTCTTAATTGCCTTTTTTTGAATTACCTCACCTTCATGAAGTGTTGGTAGCTCCCATAGGTCAGAATAAGTTCATACAAAGTTTGTTGATTGGTTTGGAAGTGGACAACTGCCCTCCCATACCAAGTTGATAACTAGTTCATACCTAATTGTGAAACACTGATATATTAGGTGATCAAAAATTGAAATAAGTGTTTTTTAATAGTATTTAATACATCTTATAGTGTGTCTTGTGCAAGTAAAAGTATCAAAACATTTGGTGTATCACCTCATTTATACATATTTTCATGAATTATTATCAATCTCTCTCCCTTTCCTAAGCAAGAAGCTAGTTTAGGTATAGTAAAGGTGATATATCCAAAAGTAAATTAGCCTTATTTGGAGTTCAGACCCAAGTTTATGTAACCCATAGCCTAGGTTCAGTCCCATGTTGGACTAGGTTTGATCAAGAGGACCTAAACAAACCCCTTTCTCAGCTAGGGTGCAATCTAAACCACCAATAATTTTGGCATGCTTGGTGGGACCCATTTTTTGTGAAGAACTAAAATTTGGATATAATAACAAGCATCTATAGTATTAAAGAGACATCCACCATCAATAGGAGATGAAGATTCTTCATGTTACCAAATAACATTCTTATGTCAAAGGTTACTACAAAGTCAACTAGTAAAGGTATTGCCCTTGAATTCATTAAGATACCTATTATTTCATATAAGAGAGAAAGATTTAATAGGATAATACCTCATATTTAGAGGTAGTATTCATCCCTAGTCAGCCTATTTCCTTAAGCAGTATAATCCCCACCACCTAAATGGCTATCAAAAATCAATTATTTATTCCATTTAATTGAGGTATTTCATTAAACTTATCCCAATATTATGATATTCTTGTGTCTAATATTAAAATCATCCCATTATTTTCTAGATATCATCAAATAATTTCTATTGAGCACATCCAAGATGTTGCCAACCTTTGCTCTATTCACAATGCTATTCAAGATAATGTGGCTATCATATTTCTTACTACTTCCTTCAAAGGAAAAGCATTAGAGTGGTATATAAATCTTATTTTGAATTCCATTGATACTTAGGATGATCTATTAATATCCTTAGATAATTTAAGGACATGTCTAACCATATATCTTTAGTTGAGCATCTAACTAACATAAAGAGAGCTCATCATGAGTTCATGTCTGATTTCAACCTCATATTATAAAAGACATGGACTACAATACATGAATTGATCAAACCATCCCCTAAATATTCCTTCTTATATTATCTAATATCCCTTAATTATAACATTAGTGTGTTGATACAATCTATAGGTGGTAACACCTTGCCAAATGCTTATACAATTTCCATAAGAGCATAATATATTTTGATATAGGTTATTAAGAATTTTATTAGGCCTCTAATGCCTATATTCCTAGATTTTAAATCTTTTCCACCCCCTCTTTATCCATCATTAGCTCCTATCCCATCTCCCAAAGCCCATGTTGTATCCCCTTCTAATTAGAATAGTGAGATTGGGGAATTGAAAAGTCTATTACGGTCTTTTGGGAATGAAATAGTTTATCTCAAAAGATAACAATACCAAATTAGGTCTTATAAATAATATAATTATACCTCTTATCAATCTTTCAAAGATCAAAATCCCCTTTATCAAAGATTTATAGAAAATAGACTACCATACCAATCACAAGGAGCCATAGTCCCATCTAAACCATATGCATCTATTGATCCTAATTCACCTTCAACTTCAAAAGCTATTATTCCCACACCACTTAAAAAATTTGATGCATGACTCAAATTAGTACTTCTCCAACCCCCATGATGTTTAGAACATTACTATGCCATAAATGACATAAGAAGAGTTCCTTTTCAAGGAGGTTAGTATCAAGACACAAATTTAGTACCCTAGTGAGAGGGAAATCTAATGCCATTAATGTGAATTGGCAAATCAATGATTATGTTGCTTTTAATCATGGTGGTGAGACTAGCAGACCAAATGGTCAAGTTACAACTATAACTAGAAATACAATAAGAGCCATTAATGAGGCTCAGAAGGTGAGTACTATTTCAATTACTCCTAATGTTTTTTCCAAAAGTACCAAATATTAAATTTTTTCGCCTATAATACAAAAAAATTAGAATGTAGAGGCTGGGAAGGTCCCTCAAATACCTCTAGTTCATGAACAACTAGTGGTTCAAAGGGTGTACCCAAAGGTTAGTATATCTCCACTTAGCATAGTGGATTAGAAGAAAAATACCAATTTCAGAATTATCATGTGGGATTCCCTTTATATTCTAGGATAAAAGGATATGATCATATAAGAGCTTTAAGCTCTCAAGGTATCCCTAGAACTATTTGAGAAATAAGGTGTTGTCTCAGATAATTCAAACTAGCCAATGAATCATTAAATATAGTAGTAATATAAAATGGTAAAAGGAGATGAATTTGAGGTAAAATCAAGTAAATCCCCTCCCTTCTACCTTTCTTTGATAGTTGATGACTTCTTAGTTTATAACTATATGTGGATAGTGGAGCTAGTAGAACTATCATGCCTAAGCAAACTTCAAACAAGCTTGGTTTTTTCTACAAACCAAATGATAAACGGGTATTTAAATTGGATGTATCACCAAAAAAAATGGTACACATAATCAAAGAACTAAATTTGGCATTGCATACTTGTCCCAATGTTACCATTCATCAGTATGTAATTATGGTGGACTTGCCCCCTATTTCTCCATGTGCCTATCAAGGGAATTTAATTCAAAGATTGGAGGATACTTTTCATATGATTGGACATATATGATGTTTAGGACTAGGTATGGTACCAAGGTAACCATACATTCTAAACCTATTTCATGATTCCATTTGGAACCATATATGTCAAGTGTTGTGAACACCAATTACCTCATCTCAAATGAGGTGATATAAGATAGTGTAGAGGAAACTAAATAACATTTAGATGGGGTTATATATTTGTTCCTTGATGAGTGTGCCTTTATCTCACATGAATATGATCCTTATATTCTAATTAAAGGACTTGGTGTTTATTACTTACATGAGAAAGATGCACCAATTCTAGCCTTGACAAAGGATGATGAGTCTATTGATGACCTTTGGAAATTATACTTTTATGGGTCAAGGAATAAGCATGGTACCAGGGATAGAATGATGTTGATTTCTATATAAAATGAAAGGTACTTCTCATCTAATAAGTTTTAATATGGTTTTTCAAATAATGTTGCAGAATATAAGGCACTAGTTTATGGCTTGCAATGGGATAAGAAGATGAAGGTCAACACCTTACAAGTCTTTGGTGATAGTGAACTTATATTTCACCAAATGAGAGGTCTTAATGTATACAAAAACACATTTCTTAATTCTTATAAGCATAGGGTATGGTACTTACTTAAATAATTTCAGGCCTTTAACATTCATGCAATACCAAGAGATGAGAACAAACATATAGACAGGTTGGCTACCATTGGGGCACAATTTAGTATCCCAACTGATGTAAGAAGTGAAAAGGTATAGTCACACATTAAGGTGGTAGTAAGTCCTTATATCCCAAAAAATATGATAATTTTCAAGTGTTTAAAGATAATAATTGATTGTCATATTCTTGCAAGAAGAGGCTGAGTTTTCCTCAAGAAACTAGTTAAAATACTTGTAGCAGAATGGTGATCATATTGTGAAACTAAAATCAAAAAAAATTCCCAAAGGATTGGTCACACTTGAAAACATATCCAGTGGTGATGATGAGCTGAGGAAGGATAAATCAACTTTGTCAACAAATGAGGAACACTATGCTAATGTGGAAGTCACACTTGGTAAGAACCTAAAGTTGGGTAAGGTATGAACCTATTTAGAAAAAGAAGCTTTCATTGATCTACGTGTAAGTTTTGTTGATTTATTTGCATGGCAATATAGTTATCTTAAGGGATTTGACCCAAGTCTAGCTCAACATACCATTGAGCTAGAAGATGAAACTAAGCTAGTAAGATAAAGATAAAGGCCTATTAATTCCAAGATTGAGCCTCTAATGAGATATAAGATTCATAAACTCATTGAGTCATCTATTATATTTCCAATAAATCACTCAACTTGGGTGGCAAAACTTATTCTAGTACATAAAAAGAATGGTGAAATTAGACTATGTGTTGAATTCCATGACTTGAATAAGGCTTCCCTTAAACACCAATATCCACTACCATCCATAGAACAAATTTTATAGTTATTTTGTAGGTTTAGAAAGGTTATCCTTTTTAGATGGTTATAGTGGTTACAATCAGATTTTGGTCAAGGAAGAGGACTAATTCAAGACAAACTTCACCATAAAGTGGGGGACATTTGCATATATAAAGATTCCCTTTGGCCTATCCAATGTTGGAGAAATAGTTTAGAGAGCCATGGATATGGAATTACAAGGCCTTATTAACAAGTATGTGGTAGTATATTTGGATTATATAAAAGTGTTTTCAAAGAATGTAAGTGAGCACATGGTTCACCTTGAATAAGGGTTTAAGAGGTGTAGGCCATTTGGAGTATCCCTAAACCACAAAAGTGTGTCTTCTTAGTTCATGAAGGTAATCTTCTTGTGCATATAGTTTTAAATCATGGTTTAATCATAGATCCCGAAATGAGAGCCTCAATTATTACACTTTCCTTGCCCCAACACAAAAGAGCTTTGCCAAGTTTCTTAGGGTAGATCAATTTTATTAGAATATACATCTTAGATTTTTCCACTTTAGCTAAGAAACTTACAACCATGATAAATAATAATCAGAGATTTATCTGGTCTAATGAAGGGGTAAATATCTTTGAGGAGATTTAAAAAGCCATGGCTAGTGCCCCTACACTCATGAACCTATATTTCTCAAAGGACTTCTTTATGTATACCTATGATAACATTGACACCATTTTAGGCATTTTTATAAAACAAAACCATGAGGCATTAGAATAGCCAATAGCCTTCTTTAGTTAAGGCTTGTAATAATATAGAACAAGGAAATCTTTTGTTTAGAATCATGTACTTTAATTCATAAGGTCTCTCAAGAAATTTAGATACTTGCTATCTAACAATAAGATACACCTAATGGTTTCACATCTAAGTGTCAATGAGTTTCTCTTAAACAAAGACATAAATGAAAAAAAAAATTGGTTGGATAACAAAGGTAATGGAGTATTATGTGGATATCATAGTCATAAAGTTGGTTATAAGAAAATGACTTTGTGAGAATCTAACCCAAGACTTACAAGAGGCCAATGAGGTGGTTATGGTGTCAATTTATGAAGTTAAAATTAATCATACCTCACCTTCTAGTTGGTATCATGATTTAGTAAGGTATCTTTATGATGGTCTTTATCCCTCTCATCTCACTCCCTCAAAAATGAGATATTTTAGATTACAATCCACTCCATTTATTTTTGTTGATGATGTTTTGTTTAAGAAAGATATCAATATCATGTTGTTAAGATGCATTAAAAAATATCAAATATAAAGATTACTTGAAGATTTCCATGATGGACATAGTGGAGGACATTACTTATCAAGGAATACAACCCAAAAGATCATGAGAGGAGGGTATTATTGCCCAAGCTTATTTGGTGATTGTCATGTATGGGCTAGTAAATGTAGGCAATGTGTTATTTTTGTAGGGAAGGTGAATCTTGCATCCTTACCTCTCCAACTAATTATAATGGATCAACCTTTTATCCAATAGGTATTGGACTTTATTGGTCTCATTAAACACCCTTTAATCTCAAGTCATAAATGGATACTAACTTCCATAGACTACTTTACTATATGGAAAAAAGCAGTGGTATTGAAGGAAGCAAATGAGTCCAATGTTCTAGATTTATATGAAGGTTTAATTACTAGATTTAAAGTCCCTTCAACCATCATTTCTAAAAATGTTATGGCCCTTTTTGGGTCTAAAATTAGCCACTAGGTAGTTCAACATAGTTTCTTCCTCAACACTTAATCAAACTATTATCCTCAAGGCAATGGCCTTATTAAGTCAACTAATAAGAGCATATTAAAGATCCTAAGAAGGACCATTGAAGATAATCAAAGGTCATGGAATCTTAAATTAAAATCAACTCTATGGGCTGTTAGGATCACCTATAAGAAGTCAATATCCAACTCCCCTTACAAGATGGTATATGGTAAGGAAGCAACAATGCCTATTTCTCTTAAATTTCCTACCCTAAAACTAATGCATCAACTTGAGTTGTTGGAGAATGAGCCTATGGAAATCAGATATGTTGAGCTTATAAAGTTGGAAAAGATAAGACATTAATCCATGCTAGCCATGTAAAGCCATCAAGAAAAGGTAAATATAGCCTTTGACAAAGAAGATTCTTCAAAAAGTTTCAAAGGAGATTCAATCCTCAAATGGGATGGGGATAGAGCTAAGCTAGGAAGGCATACAAAGTTTGACTCTATTTAGAGTGTTCCATACACAATCTTTAGCTACAAATCCCATAATACCTTCTAATATTCAAGGATGGATGATGAAAAACTTCCTATCCTAGTCAATGGGATACACTTGAAACATTGCTACTAAGGAAGCTAAGTTCCTTGTACATAGTTAGTTGTTTTATGTTTCCTCCAAGTGCTTTACTAGCACATTAGTTTGTTTTCTTTTGATTTGTTTAGTTAGCTTCCCTATTTTTCTTGTTTTCTTCCCTATTTTGGTGGAATTAATTGTCTTTATAAGTCAAAAGGGTTATTCTCAACCATGAATCAAACTTGTCATTATTTGATTCTAAAAGTAATACAAATGGTCTATTTCTTAAGAATAGTAAGCATACTTCTTGATTGAATTGCTAAAATATTGTCAATTTTTCCCCCACAAGTCAAATTATCACCCCATCATTTGAAACTTAGCATATTATGATAGTTTTCCTTATGATTCAAGGTTAGTTTTAAAGTCCATTAATATGATGTCTTTTGTGACCTAATGATTCCTTATAGGTTTGTTGCCTTGGTACAATTCTTATCTATAGATATGAGCCTTCAAATATGATCAAAAAATGACTTGAGAAAGCCTAAAACAAATAGACTATCATAAGACATCATGAAAAAATGAATGGATCAATCCAGTTTCACATTTTATAAGCTCACTTAGAAATCCTCTCAGGGTCAAAAGGTTTCATGGACATTAAGTCCTTCATGCCTTGATCATCCCCTAAAAAATTCATATCTTGATCAGCTTGTTATCTCAAGATATAAAGCTTAAAATTTAATAGTGTGGAATGAAATGGGTACAGGGATGTCATGTTTTAGATTTTTAAACTAGTCATTAAAATTCAAATGTCCAAGACCAATGGTTGGAATTCAATCAAATGAAATCAATGGTGAGTGATGATCTGATAGTTGTTAGTGGGTCCAAGTAAATCAATGGCATATATTTGATCATAGTTTCCAAATCAATGGTGAGCATCATGTCAAAAGGTCAACATGAACACATCAATAACAAGTGTTAATATATTTATCATTTGAAAATAAATATAATGGTGCACGTTAATTGATAAGACTAGTGGGCCCAAATAGATCAACATTGCGTATGAAAGCTGATAAGGTATATCCAATGGTGAGTGATGAGTCAAAAAGTTAGTAGATCTCAAAGATAAATAGGAAGTTTCCAAGTGTCATGAGCATGTTAAACTAGTAAAATATCTATATATCACATTCATTTTTATGGAGAGAGATCAATGGTTAGCATATAAGTTGACAAAGAAAATTTGATAGTGCACAAACAAGTTGATTAGTAGTCAAGATTAGAAGTTGATAATCAAGTAGAACAAATATCAATGGCATGCGATCACTGAGTAAATCAAGATTGATGGTCAAGATTAAAGGTCAAAATCTAGATCAAACCAAATAAAATATTTCAACCAACTATATTATTATGACCCTTTCTCAATTCTTACATGCCAAAGAATGAACCAGTGAGGAGCCATCAATGCCAAAACAAGATTAAAAGAGATTGGTTAAGCTATTGCAACTATATTAATGCCAAGAAGAGATTGTAAAATATCAACCTAAATGTTGTAACAAATTTGACACCAAAATTCTACTTGAAAATGACTTGATTCTACCATTATAACCATAAGGAGCATCATGTAGGACAAAAATGGGTTGAAAAGGACTGATACAGTTGTCATGGCCAATTTCAAGTAGTCTTAGCTTGATGATCCTTTCTAACCGAATCAACACCAGATGATCATAAATATTGATCATAATAACCCCTTCTCCATTATTTTGGGAATCCTTCCCCATTTGTTTCATACCTTCTATTATATATAGGCTTCTAATCCTTAAAATGGATCCCTATTTTTGGCATGACTAGATTCTACCAAGATTTGCACTATAACACCTATTTGATGCAATAAAATCTAAATTTATTCATTTACAAAGCTAAATTGAAGTATGTCACAATAATTCATTGATGTGGTCAAGTGAATGTGTGTCTTATTTGCCTCTTTCTAAATTCCCTCATGTTTATGAAGTTTTCATAGCTCCCATAGGTCAAAATAAGTGCATACATAGTCTGTTGATTGGTTTGGAAGTGGACAACTACCCTCTTATACCAGGGCACTAGCCAGTTCATGCCTTGTGAAATACTAATGTTGTAGGTGATCAATGAATGAATGAATTGTTGCTTAATAGTATTGAATGCATCTTATAATGTGTCTTGTGAAAGTAAAAGGATCAAAACATTTAGTGTATCACCTCATTTATACATGCTTTCATGAATTATTTTCAATTTCTCTCCCTTTCCCAAGTAATAATCTAGGTTAGGTTTAGTATCGGTGATAGATCCAAAATGAATCCAAACTTCTCTAGAGGTCTAACCAAAGTTTAGGTGATCCATAGCCTAAGGTTAGTCCCATGTTGGACTAGGCTTGAGAAAGAGGGCCTAAACAATCCCCTTTCTCAAATAGGGTGTAATCTAGACCACCAATAAAAGCATACTCAAAATGACTATAATTTTGGCTTGGTGTACCAAAATGCCTTCACTCTACACTACATGACCTAGAAGGACACCAAAAGGTGTAAAAAATAAACATTTTTTAAATTTAGATCAATGCATAGAGTTCAACACCATTCTAACTTGAGGCATAGTTTAGATATATTTTATTTAAATAAATAAAATATAGCCCAATCATCAAGATATATTTTCAAGAAGTCATGAATGAAGTCCTTGAATGTAGTCACCATTGTGTGAGATAAAACCACAAGTATGTTATTTAGTCCAAAAGGCATTACCATGTATGCAAAGGATCCCCATTCCATGGAAAAACTCATTTTATCTTTGTATTCATCTATGATTGGCAATTGATGATAACCACTAAACCCATTTATGAAAAAGTAAACTTCATGTCCTATGATAGATTCCAAAATTTCATTTGTGAAGGGAATTGGGAATGGATCATTCACACATGTATCATTTAGAATGTGATACTCACAAAATACTCTAATCTCCCCTATTTTTTTAGTCTATAGTACCATTATAAATAATCTAATCTACCTTTTCTATAGGATATATTATACCTACACCTTACATTCTATTGAGTTCAGCCTTCAATTTCAACTTCATGTTTAGGTTCAACTTATATGGGCATTTATTTTTGGGTCATGAAAACTCCTTGAGATTGATATTTATTTCACCTAAATATGTGTCAAATCCTCTAGCCTCTAAAAATTTAGTGAGAAATACATCTTGATAATCATGCGAGAGTTACATAGCTTCATAAATTTCAGCTTCAGTCTAATAATCACCTATATGTGCTAGCTTAAGAATCTCCTCAGGTATGATGTTTTGTACATGATTTTTAATGGGTGGATAATAAATCTTATTATTTTCCTCATCAACATATTCTTGTGTCATTTATTTCCCTTCCTAATTTATAATTTGTATGTTGTGTAGCTTGTCTTCTTCAGTAGGTTCTACATAGGGGTCCTTTACTAGTTCTATTAGTCGTTCAAGTTCAAACAAGTCAGTCAGATTGATATCACCATCTATATCCAAATATTCAAATTCTTATTCTTCATCTTGTAATCAGTGGCATGGATGTATGAGATATTTTTCTTCTTTATTAGTAGCTTTGTAATTTTGTAATGTTGGATTTAGATCACAAGATATGTTCTTCTATGTAGTAGATCTTATCATGGTGCTTAAATATTCTTCACACCCATGGCATAGGAAATGTTTGATTTTTATCAATGCATTGTGAACTAAAGGGTTCTCATCTTCAAAAAATGAAGTCTATATTAAGTCACTTTACACCTATGTCCAATGCTTTGTCTCCCTCCTATATTATTGATGCATATACTATGCTGATAGTAAAAGAGATAGTGTATAATGAAAGATATGAATCCAATATTTCAGGGTCACACAATCTTCATTCTACACTTCAACACATTTATGTATATTTATTTTAAGACACTCACTTTCTTAGAAGAAAGTACAATTACTTTTGATGACCTGTGGTAGTTATAATTTTATAGTTATGATTTTGTATGCATCATCTTACTTGAGCTGATCATTTTTATGAATTGTTTACCATGTCACTATAACTCCCTTTAGAGTATAATTCAAATCACTGCCTCACTAGCTAATGGTAAGTACATGAACTTATAGGCACAGAATGAATTTATTGATATCCTTAATTGCATATTAGATAAGAAGTTATCTCTCATGTGTAAATACCATTTTAACACATCAAAGTTCATGATCACCATGATCTAAGTTGAGTAGGTGTGTGTCTGAGTCTCCACTGATAGATGAATCTATTTCTCAAGGTAAAATCCCTTATCTAGTTAGCTCTATATAATATTTCATATGATCATCTACTTTATAGAGAAATCCAACTTATGAATAAGTAGGGGATTTATTAGACATGGACACACAATCTTCTATGACAAATTGGGTTGCCAATAGCTAAGTAACTACTAGTTTAGGCTTCCATTATTTATATGTCTTCAACTATTGAGTGAGAAAATATTATACCTAAGATTTAGTATGCTCATACAATAAGTTGCACTCAACTATGCATAGAGCTTTTAGGTTCTCTTCAAAGTTTACCTTCAACTAGTTGGTAGCTTAAGTGACATACAGATAATATGGTTTAGTTGGAATGATGTAGGGTTTTTATACCATATTCAAAGGAATGATGATACCCTTATCTCCTATATGTGCTTCTAGTTGATTTTACATAGTATTGATAGTCATTTGACCATCATATGTAATTTTGTTTCCAATCAACGTAGGGTAATGTGTTGTTTTTGTCTTCATATTCATGAATTCAAGGTCACCTCACAAGGTCATTTCTATGACTTTGATCTCAATGTATTATAATCTACCAATGGGCTCAACTCATCCACAGTTGGATAAGCTCAAAGTTACTAGACTATAATTTAGAATCGATCATCCAATAGCCTCCCATGTATATATATGAATCAGGTTGACTATGATAATAAAATAAAAGATAATATTTGGAATTTCATATCCCTTAACATTAATGTCAATTCGTGCATCTACATCCCGTCGATTCTTGGTTTTAACTTACCAAAGAGATTTTCTATCTTCTATTGTCCTTGTTGTGCACACTCTAGTATATTATGTAGTAATTTTGTTATGTTTTAAGAGATGTCTTCATTATGTAGTGTGCTTAAAATTTTTAATAAATCTATCAATGTAGTAAAAATTCCATCCTAACACATAATGCACACAATCTAGCCATACATTTGGGCATCTATAGGTACAACATCTCCTTCAGTAGTATCATGGTTTTGAATTTTTTTCAACATCTACATAGATTCATATATGAGCCCCTTTTTTTATATCTTTTTCAAGTATTTATCCTATTTTTCTTTCTAGATTCCCTAATCTTGAGGCATTTCAAGAGGAGACAAACCTTTTTTTTCATGTTGGTATCATGTAACAACATTTAAGAATTCATCTTCCTTAGGTTATGCATTCACCATATTAACATTCTTGATATCCTTATCCTTTATTTACTTTTCTAAGACAAGATAGTCTTATGTCTTGTGTTGGTCATCTATTATGAAATATTCACAATAATATTGTCT
This sequence comes from Torreya grandis, assembly GCA_037957365.1. Taxonomy (NCBI): domain Eukaryota; kingdom Viridiplantae; phylum Streptophyta; class Pinopsida; order Cupressales; family Taxaceae; genus Torreya; species Torreya grandis. The sequence continues at coordinate 1,247,704 of JARHVA010001158.1, read as the reverse complement.
TTGAGGAATCAAAGTGTAATTGAATTGCACATGATTATGCTCTCCACATGAATATCATTGTGGAAGAGGGCATTGATGTTTATTTTCTCTTCCACCTTGGTAACATCCTCTATATCCACCCCTAATTAATCCTTTGTTTGACTAATAACCTCCTTTATACCCTCATTTTTGTGATGTATTCTAGTGTTGATGTTGTTGGGTATTATCTCCAATTCCAAATTGTTTTTGTGTAGTTGGTAGGGACCAACTAGTTTATTGTTGCTATGTCATGGCTGAATTTTAGGGTGTTGCATACTAGTATTATGGTGATGGTAGTGTCTAACTCAATGAAAGAGGGGTCCAATTGGCCAGACCTTGAGGTTGGTACTATGGTGAACTAGGAATATATTGTGGACACATAACCTTTATCGACATCTAGGCCTGAAATCATTTATTTCATTGAGGACACTTATTATGTAGTGACAGTAAATATGTTTTTAGTGATGTCTTCTTTGAGCTCTTATAAATTATTATAGTTATTTTCATCATGATTGTGTGACTTATATAAATTATAATATAAATTATGTGGGTTATTAATATACTATTATAGGAAATGAAACTACATGGTTGTGTGACCTACTAATCGACATATTTTACAAGACTCTATCTTGATCTTAGGATAATCATTCCTATGATATTCTTCTTTACCATACTCCATACACCATAGATTCAACTTAGGTTTATCTAACTCATGATATTTCTCCATCCTATTCATAAAATGTATTTTTGATCTTAGAATTTATCATAGGATCTTCCTCATAATCTTCAATTTGATCCACTCATCGGGTAGAAGCTCTAACATCTACTTTAGTAGCATATTGAGTCTGTGTAATAGTAAATCTAATTCTAAAACATAGTATTTCAACAAATCATGTAGCTTTATCTTTGTATATTAAGTTAAATTACACCTTATTCATAACATCAAATAATTTATGATCATAATTATAGACTGATTCTCCCAACTTCTACTTTATCTCCTTCAAGTCTTGAATAGTCTGACTCATACGTTTCTTTATCTTGAATTTTGTGACAACCTATTACTTAACCTATTGTAGACTTACCCATTTAATTTATATTTTAGCATATAAACTCTAGTTCTCTTCTAGTTAGTGCCCCTACTAACTCACACTTTTTGACAACTTCTTCAGTGATGCCCTTAGCTTGCCACCTCATTTCACAAGTTAATAAGTAATGTTCAGGGTCCATAGACCTATCATACTTTTCTAGATTTATGAATTTTACTACAAAACCCATTATGTAAATTAGTATTGGAAGGATTTGATACATATTTTTTATAAGAGGAGGATATGTTTTATGTGATCCTTCTTGTAGATTACAAATATTTATCTGTGTACTAGGAGAGTCTACCTGCACACTCTATATTTCTATGTTTCCTTTTTTTCTCTAATTGGTTTTAAAAAAACATATGGCCTTTAAAGATTTTTGTAATGATGTTGTTTTAATTTTATTACCCCAATTATATACTTGTTCTAAAAATGGACCTTCCCAATTATGGTCTTCTGGTCTACCTAGCTAAAAACTTCTACTAGGATACAAAAAAATGAGTTGTGGGGACATGTGCTCTTATGGTGAATGATTCTTTCCTATAACTTCTTCTTCTACACTTGAACTTGTGATTACTCTATGACTATGTTTATCTTGTTTTCTTAATTATTCAATTCCTTTTGATAATACCCATTCCTATAGCTACACACTACACCTATCATCTAATTGTTCTACTTCTACACTATTCTCACCTTCTTCTTCAAAAATATCTTCTTCCTCTCATTCTTCATCACTCTTTTATTTATGTCAGCATTCATCATCTTCTTTATTAATACTCCATTTTTCATCTATTTCATCTCACTCATCACAACTTTTTACTAATTTATCATATAGTTTATTACTACTCTTAACTCTATTCATAGCTACTTGGGTATTCTTCTATTTACCCCTTATATTCTATTGTCATAGCTCACGTTCCAAATCCAAACTTTTCTTCTAAATCTTCTTCCCTCACATCTCCATTTTGGATTCAAGTTCATGCCTTATCTACTCATATAATAAAAACTCACTATCATATCACACACACACACCCATATGCCTAAAGCAACTACTCCATATTGGCTAGAGTAGGCACCATGGCCTTGTCCACAACCAACATCTTCATAAGGAGAGGTAGTACTAAAAAAATTTCCCTCAAATTCCTCTGATAAATAAGTCCTACACAAATTAAGAAACTATTTATCATTGTACTACAAACTTAGTTATATATCCATATATAGTAGTATCAACCCAATAATCTATTGCTCTTGTCTAGTCAATTTCTAATTTTTGCAACCAGTCTATCTTTTCTTCAGTCTAGATTATTACTTCTTTCATTCTTGGGTTGAAATAATAATATTCCAACCATGCTAACCAGTTAGTTAGAAATTCAAGAACCTCATATATAAAATTTCATAAATTTATCCATAAATATGCTCTCAAATGATTTCCTATATGGTAAGACTATTCCATTTTGATTTTTATTCTACAAAATTACATACTCTTTGGTCTAACCATGTCTTAATATCTCTCTACCCTAGTAACCATATTAGCATAATTTATTCTAGAAGGAGTGTTTCCTTACTCACCACACCATTGTTAGCAGAGGTTCTTAAGGCATCATAACATGCTCAAGATGAGGATATCTAGGATATACTTTGGTGTGTAGGATAGTGTATTGAATTTATACAAAAGGTTGGAAAAACATAACAAGTGTGAATTATCATGGACTAAATAAGAGGTAAGAACAACCAGTGATTTATTAACATAAACAAATAATTTAGATTAAATTATATACAAAGTAAGAAAACATTATACATGACAACACACATAAGGAAAAAATTAAGAAACCACATAGGTAACCATAATCAGATAAGTCTCTATTGATCTCTTCAAAGGTGGAACTCTATTCTATTTACAAACACAAGTATATATAGAAATTTGTAGTATATTCTCCATATTCTTCTTGTACTTGGTGCCAAAAGTAAATTTTATTCATATTATAAACTATTAGAAGTCATGATATAGGAAAAAATATACTTATATATGACAAAATAAGTACATAACACATGAATATTAGATGAATATCCTATGTAGCTTTACAATTCAAATTATTCTCCCAAAACTATTAGAAGACTCTTTAATTTAAAAAAATGTGTCTTAAATCACTTTTCATGTTGTGATTAACCTTGATAGACCTCATTTTATGACTATGATTATTCAAGTCGATGTCAATCCAATATCTTGTTAAAATCCTAACATGTCATCATGAGGCCATATCAGTATTGTTGAGATTCATTCCATGAGTCTTCATGACAACCTTTTATAGACCAAATCACTACTTCTCAATGTAAATCAAGGTCATAAACACATGAAAGGGTCCTAGAAGGTGCATTTGAGCTTATATAGGGGATAAAAAATCCCTATTCACTCATTAAGTCATTTTTAGAGAGTTAGGAATTCTAAAAGTTTTAAAGAGTCATCTAATGTTTCAAAACCCTTCATTGACCATTTATAGTCCATATAACTAGTCAAAAAGGCATTGAGGATAATTATTTCCCTCCATTTTTAATTGTGATTGCTTTCATCTCTCTCAACATGGATAAGTGCACTTGAATATAACAAGAATCATTAACTAAAAGCATGATTATAAATATTTAATGGATGGAAATATGTTTTTCAAGTTCTTGTTAACCACCAAACTGCACCCTAGGATAATTTAGACCTTTCCAAATTTGTGGTAACATGGGATTAGTCTAAGGCTATGGGTGACATATAGGTAGAATAAACCTCTAGGTTATAGGGTTATCTCCCCTAATGCATTATCATTATCAAATCACTAAGCCTACTAACTTGTTAGGGGTAAAAGGGAGAGATAAACATGAAATAAACCTACTCTAATAGAGGTGATGCACCAATATAAACATCATCCACCTACCTATCCTACACTATGAACATGAACATAATCTAAACTAATACACTAACTAGCAATGGCCTCTAGGCATGAGTGTTTTAGTATAGAGGTGAGAGCCAAATAAGGACCAAGAGGGGGTGATTAATAGGTCTACTAACATACATTTAATGAATCAATATCCACACTCAACCAATGAAATACCATGAACACACTTCATATGACCTTCTAAGATGATAAACCAACCTATAACCAATTTAGGAAATGGGATAAATGAAGGGAGTCTACTTGATACCAATAACACTCATCAACCAACATCACTATTTTCAATCATATGAGAAGGATAATAACAACATATATTCATTATTTATAGGAAGATATAAGTTTTTTTTAGTGCAAATATTTTCCATACTCTCTAAAGGATTTCATTACAAGCCAAAAAGGCTACTTTTATAGAGAAGTGAGAGAAGAAGAGAAGAGGTATGTTGGATACAAGCAAATGGGCACATGTCACTTGAATAAAGTAGTTACAATAAGGATAATGATAGTGGAATAGTTATAAATAAATCATCCAATTTGTGCATTACTTCATTAGATCATGGTCTCCAAGAGAGTGGCATAAAAGAGACCTTCTAGCACTTAATTATCTTGGTGGCTCATTAATTCTCTTTGAAACTATCCTCTTGATTGTCTAGAGATGATAAGTGGCCTTATTAATGATCACCTTCACCTTGAGATACTCCTTATATTTATAGTTGACACATTTCATTTTTTAGAGGCTCTGGTGTTGATGTTTTTAATGGCAATCATACTCCATTCACCATCTACCTTAATGTTATTTCAATGAGACACTGACCTTTCTCGCTCGATCTTATTTTACAATCTGGTTAGACTTGTTAATGGCCTTATGATGTTATGTATATCATAAAAAAGTAATATTAGTGATTTCAAAGAGTCTCCCAAGCTCTATGTGACCCCTAAGGTCTATAAATAGCCTTCCATGAGCACCCACCATAGTATAATTAAATTTTGGCCAAGGTGATGGCTATAGAAATCCCATGGAGACATTTGAGTGACTTGAAAGAGTTAAATGTTCATTGATGACTCCACTATGATTGGGAGGAAAATAAGACATGAATTGTTCTATGAAACCCATAATCAAACATTAAATCACTACTCACTTATAGATTCATGCATTGAAGGATCTATAACATCAAGAAATAACTATCTGCAACCTGTAACTTATGACAACATGAATGTTTCTTACTCCTATGATCTCACACATGTGAACTAGGGGTGGAAAATGAAGTATATATACTTTTAAAACATCTTAAAGACACATTAAAACATTTATTTCATCAATAAAACTAGATATGCATTGAAACCCTTTAAAATATGTAGATGCAGGAGACTAGTTTGACTACCTAGGTTCTTAAACATTGTTCATAAAGTATGGGTCATCAATTTATAAAATAATTCCAAGAATGTAAAGGTCATGAGACCCCCTTTCTCTACCCAAAATATTAGATCACCATTTTATCTCTCTTATATGAATTGAGCATAGAACTGAATGCCTATCCAAGGCTACCAAGAAGAGAGATGGAGAGATAGGGTAGGTTTTTGTGATTTTTGGTCCTTGATGTTAGAGGTAAAATCATTGATTGGGGTGTGAATAAGTGAACCTAGATAATATAATTTAAATTCCAATTACTTCAATCTCTTAATCATTCAATACATACATTCATGAGGCATACACAACATTCATTGTAATGAATAAGAAAGACAATGCAAGATCAAACACATGACATATGAGGGAAACCCTCTTAGAGAATAAAACCCACTAAACCCTATAATATGGACTATAGTCCTATAATGACAAAATCCAATTTAAGCTAGTTACAACTGATCAAGGAACTACTATCCCTTATTTTATTGAGACTACAATCCCATAAGGAGTGACTACACATGTCTAACTGAGCTACCATAATAACTAGACCTTTAACAAGTTTTACCTTGCAAATAGGTTATAACCCCCTAGATTTTGAGCTATCACAACAACATCTATGAAAATCTCCACCTTTGAACTAATGTCTTCAACACCTAATGATGGACCTATACCTACCACTCTTAACTTTCACTCTTTCATCCAACACTCCTTATTGGCCAAAACACATTACATACTTGCACCAACACATAAAGATCAATTAGGACACAGTACATATTCCAACTAACCCCACTTTTCAACTCGTCACTTACACTTGATCTTCAAAACTAAAACAGAACCCTTATGACATAAAAAACATGACCTATAGGTCATACACACCATCATAAACCTACTCTACCTTTCAACCCATCCATTGAGCACACACATCCTTCACCTTTCCTTTGCTCACCATACACACTCTCTTAAACAACCTCTTGAGCATACTCACTCATTATGCCTCTTCTAGGATTATTAGGTCCAATGACCTATGTGATCACCTTCATCATTTTGATCAAAAAATCATGTCTAATATTATTTACTCTCTATTGATACTCATTGAATTGTACCTTCTCTTTCAAATTTTATCTCCTTAACTTCACTTCACTTCCACAAATAGAACAAACAAGCTAAATAGGAATTGTACTTATACCATGCTCTTAGTATAACCCATTTAGGTTAGCCAAGATGTTTACCAAAATTGTTACACATTTGAATTTCATCTTCATACATGTTACATGTAAGAACCACATACTCCATAGGTCATCCAATGCCTCATTATCTCCAAACCATGATTTTAGGCCTTCATACTCACATGTTACATGTGAGACTTGTTGACCAATTTTTGCCCCCTGGCAAAAATGTGGTCAACTTCTTCCCTGGCTTTTCAAAGTTAGTCAATTTGGGGTTGCAAGTCCATCTTCAAGTTCATGCTCAGTTCGGGCCCGATTCATGTTTGGTTTGGCTTTGGTTCAACATCTCATTTCAACAAGCATTGAACCATTGAACCAATCTTTGGTTCAACAGCTTTGGTTCAAAGGAAAAGGTTTAATGCTTTGGTTTAAGTGGGCTTGGTTCAACGCTTGGGTTCAACGGCAAAGTTCAAGCGGGCTTGGTTCAAGTCAACAGTTCAACGTGGTGGTTCAAGAAATGGTTTGTCGGCCTTTGGTTCATTTGTCCATTGGCATGATTGGTTGAACCTTTGAACCATTTAACCTTTTTGGTTCAAAGGTATGCCCCAAGCTGAAGGGCAGTCAAATGGTCAAAATGCCCTAGTGGAGGGCTAGCACTTCAAAAGGAAAGTTGGGTTAAAAGTTTAGTTCAAGGTTCATTTGGCTTGAAAATTGACTAAGTCTGAATTGCTTTGGACTTTTTGTCTGAAGCAATTCCTTCAGGCAAAAAATCTGAAGGAATTCAGACTGCTTCAAATAACAAGGCAAAAGCCCAGGCAGAATTTCCATGGACTTTTTATCCATGGGAAAATGTCTACAGACAAAAGTCCATGGAAATACAAACGAAAAGCCACAGTCAAAAGACCTAGGGAAATTAACTTGGGGAAATTGTCCATAGACAATTTGCCCGTGGGAGCCTGTGGAAATTCCAAGGCAGATAGAGATCCACCGAACGATCCCAAAGGGCAGGTGCCCTTGCAGGGAACTTCCAGCCAAACAAAAGGACTTTTCAAAGGGCTGGAAGGTGCCAAAGGGAAAATACAAGGCAAGAAGGCCCGAAGCCGATGAAGGATCTGATGACGTCTGCATGGCCGTCAAGTTTAATAAAATGAAATAGCTGTTGGTGTTCAAAATACGATGGCTGTGTGGACATCAACTTTAGTGCAATAGAATGGCCATTTGTTTTCAAATTATAGAAAGTGCTAGCCAAGAAGGAGCTAGAACGCAGCGATCTGCTTAAGTGTTTGCCGCAAGGGGCCAAAGAGCAAGAAAGACCAAATTGACAATGACAAAATGACAAAGTGACAGACAAGGAGAAATGACATGGTGCAGAAGTGACAAGGTGGTCCAAGTGGCAAGTGGAAGGAAATTTATTGCCTGTTAATCCCCAAATGGCACAAATAGTGAGTAGTATGGTCCGTGCATTTACAAAAGGGGACAAATTTCATCTATTGGCAGAAAAGAGGTGCAACCCATGCTTCCACATTAAAGCTCAAATGCCAAAGTCAAATTTGGTGATTATATAGCATGGTTCCAGTAGGCTTCTTCTAGAATGATGACAACACAACAGTGTTTCCTCTTTCCAATGGGACGCGACAGGCCAACTTAACAAAGAAGCACCAAGTTTCTTTCTCCTTTATTCTATATATTGTAACTTCTCATTTTTGAGAAGAATCGGTTATTCCACTTTTGAAAAGGTGTAGCCTTGGAAAGATTTCACCTGAATCAAATAAAATGCAGTTTTTACCTCCATATGGATAGATATTTTTAGAGTATGTTTTGAGTGTTTGCCTGTGTCTAGTCATTTTTTCTTGATGCTCTCACAGGTTCAACACCAGCAGACCTGTTGTCTACAAGGTGCCATTTTTGTAACTAAAAAGAGAAGAGCTGACATTTGAGAAGACTAGAACAGAAGGAGTCACTTATAGTGTGCATTTCACAGCACCTCAGTGATTTTCTATCTCCTGTGTTTTCATGAAAGTCTCCCTGCCAGTCTTTTACAGCCTGGTCCTTCTACCAAATGTGTAGAGTATGTATGCATTTGGTTGATTTCAAGAGTGGATGTGTGAAGGCCGACCTAGTTTGGTGCATCAACTCTTTAGAGTAGGTTTGTTTTCTTGCATCTTTCTCCCTTTTCACCCCACCTTTTTATTATATATACATGTTAACTTTTGTTGGAAACAACATGATGCATCAAAGGGAGCTAGCCCTTATCTAGAGACTCTCTCCTCCATCTTCATCAGTCCCACAGGTGAGAGGAGAGTTTCCATGTTGTGAGGAGAAGGTAGGAGTTTGACTCTTTGCCACTGGGTGCACTTTCCTGCATCAACAGTTATGGCACGCTCAGTGGGACACACAGTTTAATAACACAGTAAGGTATCAGGATTGATGCTGGTCCTATTATAGCAAATCAAGTACTTTTAGTATCTGGTGACTCTAATTTAATCAGTTGGTTAAGCAGCCTAGTGCCATCAAAAATCATTTCTTGTATGTATAATCCTTTTGCATAAAATCATGGGTTATGTTTTCCTTTATATAATTTTGATCAGACTCAAAATATTTAGAGAATCACCTCAAGTAGCTCTCCTAGTTGCCCTGCAATGATAAGGGAAATGGAACTAGAATTTGAGAAGTAGATAATGGAAATCAACAGGCTAGAAGAGCAATACAAATATCAGTAGGAGATGATGTATAAAGAGGAGTGCTTGTTTAGGCAAGCATAGGCCTTGCAGTCCATGGAGAAGGAGGTAACAAAATGGAGAAATCCATCTATTCAAGGTAGTCAACCTTATGCATCCCCTCCTAATCTAAAAAAACCCCCCTCTTTTGCACCAAATCCTTTCTATCAAATTGAACTTGCTCACTCTAGATCATCCAATGCTTTTGATCTCAATCTTATGCACCTGGCTTTCCAACACCAGAGGGCATCAGAGCAACCTCCCATGGAGATGAACCTTTTAAACTCCTTAAATCATGAATTCTCCATTGATAGGAGTACCACTAGCCAGCGCGTCCCTCTTAAAAAGGCTCCTCCAACGCACCAACAACATTTTCCTTGCAGTCCCCAACCTCCCCAAGTCCTTCAGCATAATGCATAGATTTTGAGTTTGAAGAAGGAATGCCAGGGACTAGCTTTGAGCTTTGGAGAGGATCATGCTGGTGACCTCCAAGAAAGACATTTTCAAGACAACCTAGCCAAGTAAATTGAAGATTTAGAGGCTAGGATGAAGCTACTCCTTGAAAGAGAGATGAAATTTTCAGACCTTGTGGAGGAACCTCAAGACCTTGGAGATAACAAAGTTATTGCCTATTCACAGGAGCAAAATTTTAATTTAGAGATCCTAAACTGGGGGAAAATAGTTGAATCATGGGGCAGAATAGAAAAAGAAAAGAAAGGTTTTTCTCAAAACCTTGAAGAAGCTAAAGTTGCGTCTGCTTATGATGATGTTGGCAGCCTCTAGGAAAAGCTTTTCCAAGAAGATCTGGCCAGGAGAATAGCAGAGTTGGAATCCAAAGAGAAATTCCTCAGCCAATGTGTGGTGGATGATTCAGACCAAACAACACATTCCATGCCTGAACACACCCCACCTACACATTTCCAAGAGAGTTCTCAGGCTATGTTTGATATTGATGAAGTGATGATCAAGTGGAGAGAGGAGAATAATTTGATTCTAGCTCAAGGACTGCCTCCTCTTCCACATGTTTTTGCCATTTCACCCCTTCTCAAGGAAGAACCTATTCTGTAGGAGGCAAGTGAGGAGCAGAAGATCCAATATGCAGTCTTTCAAGAAGCTATCATGAGCAACGATGAAGAAGAAATTTTCATTGATACTCCTTGTGGAGACCTTATCATCAGTGGAGAAGATGCAAGTCTTGCATATATGCAGATGTTCCAGCACTTCGAAGAGGAACAAAAGCATGGTGAGCTCTCTTCCCCTCTATTTGATGAACTTCCTTGTTGTTTTGATGATGAGGTCGACTACATTGAAAAGCCCAAGTTGGAGAAGGATCAGGAGGATATTTTTGAAAATATAGAAATTCTAATCAACAAAGAGGAAAAAGAGAGGTCTATCATCTTGGGGGAATGCCTTGAAGAAGAGAGCATTGAATAAAGAGGTGATGTTCTATGGGATGAATAATTGGTTTATGATTCCATTTCAAACATCACCATAGTCACCCTTCTTCAAGAAGGCCAAGAGGAAGTAGAGGATGAGTCTGACAGGATTTTCAATGAGGCAGAAGGAAACAAGTCAGACCATGATATATTATAGAAGGAATGTGCAGATCAAAAGGCTTATGGTGATGAGCCAGCAGTCATTGATTTCTTGGTGTGGAGCACCAATAGAATGGACCAGCATTCAACAGGCTTCCATGGACAAGCAGAGTACATATATGTTGAAATCATGTTTGATTTTGATCCACTCGGATACCAGCCAAACCAAGTGACTGGCAAGAGGAGCAAGTCACCAAATCTCATTTTCCTTCAGCTATTTGCCTAGCACCATAAGTCTTCTCACCAAGAAGGGGACCTGAGAAGTTTTCCTTTTGATCCAGGAGGGAGGCGAGCTTTCCCAATTAGCTGTACATAATAATTTATTTTTAGTTTATTTTCTTGCTTTCCCTAAGTGTAGTTTACACAAGTAGTGTTTTTTAGCCTTGTGTATTTCCCTTTGCATGTGGAGTAAAGCTTCGTGTTTGATTCTTGGATCTTTGGGGTAGTGGTTAACTTTTCATAGCTTCATCTAACTCTGTGCCCAATGGAATGCAAGGCAACTGAGTTCTAAGCATGACAAACATGCTTCCCCTATGAGTCACCATTTGTTGACCAATTTTTTCCCCTCGCAAAAATGTGGTCAACTTCTTCCCTGGATTTTTGAAGCCAGTCAATTTTGGGTTGCAAGTTCATGCTCAGTTCAGGCCTAGTTCATGTTTGGTTCTACTTTGGTTCAACATTTCATTTCAAAAAGTGTTGAACCATTGAACCATTGAACCAATCTTTGGTTCAACAGCTTTGGTTCAAAGGAAAAGGTTTAACGCTTTGGTTCAAGCGAGCTTGGTTCAACGCTTGGGTTCAATGCAAAGTTCAAGTGGGCTAGGTTCAAGTCAACGGTTCAATGTGGCGGTTCAAGAAATGGTTCATTGGCCTTTGGTTCATTTGTCCATCGATTCGCTTGGTTGAACCTTTGAACCGTTGAACCTTTTTGGTTCAATGGCTTGGTTCAAAGGTATGCCCCAAACCAAAGGGTAGTCAAATGGTCAAAATGCCCTATTGGAGGGTTGATGCTTCAAAAGGAAAGTTGGGTTAAAAGTTTAGTTTAAGGTTCATTTGGCTTGAAAATTAACTAAGTCTGAATTCCTTCAGACTTTTTGTCTGAAGGAATTCCTTCAGGCAAAAAGTTTGAAGGAATTCGGACTGCTTCAAATAACAAGGCAAAAGCTTGGGAAAATTTTCTGTGGACTTTTTGTCTGCAGACAAAAGTCTATGGAAATACAAACAAAAATCCACAGTCAAAAGACCCAGGGAAATTAACCTAGGGAAATTGTCCACAGATAATTTGCCCACGAGAGCCTGGGGAAAGTCCAAGGTAGATAGAGATCTACTGAAGGACCCCAAAGGGCAAGTGTCCTTGTGGGGAACTTCTAGCCAAACAAAAGAAATTCTCAAAGGGCTGAAAGGTGTTGAAGGGAAAATACAAGGCAAGAAGGCCCGAAGTTGGTGAAGGATCCGATGACATCAGCATGGTCATCAATTTTAATCAAATGAAATAGCCATTGGTGTTTGAAATACAATAGCCGTGTGGATGTCAACTTCAGTGAAATAGAATGGCCATTTGTTTTCAAAGCATAGAAAGCGCTAGCCAAGAAGGAGCTGGAACGCAGCGATCCACTTAAGTGTTTGCCCCAAGGGGCCAAAGAGAAAGAAAGACAAAACTAACAAAGACAAAATGACAAAGTGATAGACAAGGAGAAATGGCATGGTGTAGAAGTGACAAGGTGGTCCAAGTGGCAAGTGGAAGGCAATTTATTGCTTGTTAATCCCCAAATGGCACAAATAGTGAGCAAAGGGTTTGTGCATTTAAAAAAGGAGATAAATTTCATCTATTGGCAGAAAAGAGGTGTGACCCATGCTTCCACATTAAAGCTCGAATGCCAAATTCAAATTTTGTGATTATACAGCATGGTTCTAGTAGGTTTCTTCTAGAATGATGACAACACAACAGTGTTTCCTCTTTCCAATGGGATGTGACAGGACAACTTGTCAAAGAAGTGCCAAGTTTCTTTCTCCTTTCTTCTATATATTGTAACTTATCATTTTTGAGAAGAATTGATTCTTCCACCTTTGTAAAGGCATAGCCCTGGAAAAATTTCACCTGAATCAAATAAAATGTAGTTTTTACCTCCATATGGATAGATATTTTCAAAGTATGTTGTAAGTGTTTGCCTGTGTCCAATCATTATTTCTTGATGCTCTCACAGGTTCAACACTAGCATACATGTTATCTACAAGGCACCATTTCTACAGCTGAAAGGAGAAGGGATGACATTTGAGAAGACTAGAATAGGAGTCACTTACAGTGTGCATTTCACAACACCTCAGTGATTTTCTTTCTCCTGTGTTTTCATGAAAGCCTCCCTGCCAGTCTTTTGTAGCCTGGTCCTTCTACCAAATGTGTAGATTATGTATGCATTTGTCTGATTTCAAGAGTAGATGTGTGAAGGCCGACCTATTTTGGTGCATCACCTCTTTAGAATAGGTTTGTTTTCCTACATCTTTCTCCCTTTTCACCCCCCTTTTTTATTATATATACCTGTTAACATTTGCTAGAAATAAGACGATGCATCAAAGGGAGATAGTCCTTATCTAGAGACTCTCTCCTCTAGCTTCGCCAGTCCCACAGGTGAGAGGAGAGTTTCCATGTTGTGAGGAGAAGGTAGGAGTTCGACTCCCTGCCACTGGGTGCACTTTCCTGCGTCAACAAGACTACTTAGACAAACTTCATCCTTTGCCAAGATTATAACATATCAAGAATATATATAATATCCCATTGCTTACTCCCACATGTCTTCATTCCATTTGTAACACCAAATCCACACTTGGACCTACCAATTAGGTCTCTTAGCTCTTTAGGTCTTCATGCATAGAAAACATAGTCTAAAACTTCTAAACCATATACTAAAATATTTCACATAGACATATGATTAGATCACATAGTTTAACCCTTTATGACAACATATATATCTCCATGTGATTTATACACATCAACAAATGTTATACGTACTCAAAATAACATATACAAAATGACCACTCAGACTAGTCATATACAGTCAAAATATCACCAAGCTATTTTGATTCTCCATATCTGATAAAAAGAATATCATGAAAAAAAATTCCTTATGACAATACTTAGAGAATTATATAACATATACATGCTCATTTTATTATTCAAATCTACTCAGAACACCTTCAACTTACCTCTGCAAGATGGTCACTCAAATTGCCAATGCATTCAACAAACACAATCAACTTATACATCTTTATTCATATAGTATATAGATTGGTAGAACCTAAAATTACCACACAAATTATTATTATTGATTATAAAACACACTAAAATATATAATTCATTGTTAAAAATCAAAATAGTATCAAGACAAGATCAATTATCCTTCTCAGGTCACTTACAGTCCATGGTCAAACACACAATAAACTTTGGAGCACAATATCTTTGTCTATACACACTTTAGGATATTCAAATATATATTTATAGATGTGCCTTGGAGTCTTATATAAGTTATATTTTTACACCATGAGAAAAAATTTCCTATATCAAAATTTATACCAAAATACATAGCACTATTGTTTCCTTTGTTAAATTCAAATATTCAAATGCAAACGATCATAGTTAAACCTCAGTCACTTTGATCAAATATTATGATCATGAATATTTATATTAAACATGCACCATTGATATTATTTTAAATTTAATTCATATATTTCAACTACCCAAATTTTAAACCTCAAATATTTGACCTCATCTCATGCAATCTTGCAATATTGACTCAATGTGCACTATTGATCTCATATATGTAGCTCGATCTTTATCTATACTAATGAAATAATATCACTCAATAAACACTATTTATCTCTATTTTTACAGTCACATACTCACCTTTTATCCTTGGAGGAAGATTTATATTTACTTTTAATCAATGTTAAACATTGAACACTTGGCACCATCTCGTTGCATCCTAACATCTTAGAATAAACATGCTCCATCAATCCTTTTACAAGGAGTTCAATCTTTACTCAGTTAAATAATGAACACTTTGACTCATTTTACTTGTTTTAAATTGTATATATTCAATATAAAATCACTTATTAACCATTTAATATACATATATCCCTGATCTTTAACTTTTTGCAAAATAGACCAAGTATGGGGACCATTGTTATCTGCCTAGAAGGCCAACTTTGGACATCAATAACTTTTGTTGTTCTTAATTGCATGATCTAAAATTTGGACCATATGATATCCTCACATAGGATAATAAAAAAACATATCAATTTTCTCCTAAAAAATTCATATGTATGATATATAATTCCATTAATATGCCCACTCAAAGTTTTCTACCACAGAGCCAACAATGTCAAAAACTACCTGGAAGCCCAACTTTGTACATGCATATATTTTGATTCACTTAATTTCATGACCTAAAATTTAGTTAATATAAATTAGGCACAAAAATAAAAAACTCATATGATTAAACTCTCTTTAAACATCCACATGTTTGAGATATGTCATCACCAAACTAATTACTTGGCTTTTTTCTTACCTTGTGCAAATTTGGCTAAGTATGGGAAAACACTGTCAAACTATCTAAGAGCCCAAATTTACACTTGAATATATTTTTTCATGCTTATTCACATGACCTAAGATTTATAAAATATAAAATAGGTAAAAATTTGATCACAACCATATTACCAACTCCCCCTAACTCATCTACATGTGGAAATGGTGACATCAACAAACAACCTACTCAAATTTTTTGCCACTAGACACAAAATGTCTAAATGAAAATAATGATCAATTAGATGAAATAAAATCATGGACATAAAGAAATAAAATCTTAAAAAACATCTTAGTGACATATTTTACATCCTTAAATCATCATATTCATCCCTAATCATCTTTAACCATGAAAACTCTGAATATCAACCAAGCCTTCTTCAAACATATTAGGATAAACCCATTACACACTTTGTCATTATTACTTAGACTATCAAGGAACTTCATCCACTCACCAAGACACCTCCATGAAACCTTCATGACATAATTGAAAAATTTCCAATAATCTCCACCTTTGTCATTGATGTCAACATCTATCATAAAAAAATATACAATTCACCTTTCTTCTCTCTCTTCAAGCACTCTTGAAATAAGAACTTTATCCCCTTTTGACAAAATGACAAAGTGGGAACTGACTAATCTTTAGGACATAAAAATACCAAAAATATGAGAGGAAAAACTTATAAATATGATACGAACCCCCCATTACCTTGTTCCTACCTCTTCTTTCCTTGACAACTTCCACTTGCTCCATGCCAACACTCTCTTCAACCAAGCACTACAACTAATGAAGAAAAAACACATAAAATTACTGAAATATAATGGAACTCACCAAGAAACATTTTATATGGACTCCCCACTAATAGATTTAATCCATTTAATATCTTGAGCACCTTCAGATCTTCATACACCATGAAGAATCACCACTCAAGCTTACTCGCCTCTTTTCTCAAGCCACCTTAGGGACCACCAAAAAAACTTCATGCCACTTACCAAATAGGACACATGCTCTCAATAAACCTAATAACTCTCCTTGAAACACTCATGCCTTACTATTTTTGAGAAATTGAGCAAAAAAACATCACATCTTCATTACTAGGCTTGTCTAAACTCCTTATAGCACTACCTATAAATTGTAAAGCCCACAAATTTTAGTAGACATATCTTCAAGACTTGAAACATAATATCTAAATCACTCTTATATTACCCCTTAATCAAACCAATTTTAATTACTTACATATCTTATGAAACATACTTCCTTCACAAACTTACTAGTTAATTAGGCCTCCATCTTGAGAAAAACATCAATAATCTAAAATCCACAAACTTTCATATCTCTTTTAATCATGATTTGACAACCCATTTGGCACATTAAACCTATTAATAATCCTTAGATCTCAACTCACAAGGAAAACTAATTTTCTAGTAGAGCCCAAACCTTTAGAATCTCAAAACAAATAGAGTCAACAAACCTCCTTCTGGTCAATGCCCACCTATAAAACTTCTTACACACCTAGAGATAACTATCACACACTTCTATACCAAAACTTGAGTCTCCATACCTTTATTAATATTGACTTCCTATAACCCATTTAAGGCTTACTTGCCTTTAAGCCAAAACTAAGAAAATTTGGCACACAAGTCTGCCAATAAACAAAGTCCTTCACAGTAAGCCAACACAACTTCTCATGACCTTATTTATCTTGAAACATCAATCAAGACCCAAAAAAAATCCACCCTGCTTCCTCTTTTTGTAAAGTGTCTCCTTGAAGTTTCGAGAGAGACACCCCTTTGACATAGAGAGACTAAAAGTCCCAAAACTCTAGATAGTACCATATCTATATAATCTCATCTAACTTGCAGTCCTACTTGACTTTGAATGAATCCTTGACTTATTTTTTTCTTTAGTTTTGTCAATAAATGCTATCAACATAAACTCTTGAGTTTCTTTCATGTCTATCATGACAAATAAAATAGCTTTAGTCTTAGTTTGATCTCTTTTAATAGGCTTAGGTTTCCATACCCATTTGTAACCTCTTCCTTGCACAATAGGATTGACATACACTTATTTTACTTTGATAACTCATTCAACTTATTCTTTTAATAACTATCAATGTGACCAACTCTATGATAATTTAAATAAATAAGATCATTCATATCTTTTGCTTGATGATGATTGTGATCCTTTTCTATCTAGACAAAAGAAAAATTCTCTTGGCAGTCCTGTATCTTCCTCATATCTAGTTCCTTCTTTACTCTTGACTGATCTAAGTTATGATTTCTCTAAGACCAATTTATTCTTATTCTTGACTAACTTCCTTCTACAGTCCTTATCTCTATGACCATACTTATTACGTGTATAATAATGATCATGGAATAAACTAGCATACCTTGAAGCATTTGGATGTCTAACAGACCTACTTTCATTACTTTCAAAGGATCCATTCTCCTTGACATACTCATGTTTCTTATGCTTCTTTTCAAGTTTATCCAACTTGATAGCAACAAGCTCATGCTAACTCTTCAAGGACCTCATCTCAATATTTAGTTGAGTGTACTCATCTTCTCTTGCTTTCAGATTTACATTGGCAATCTTTAACTGATCATCAATAATACTGATCATCTCTTCATCCTCTTTGGCCTTGTTGGCCATGTATTTTAATCCATATGATTGCACTTCAATAGACTTGATCTTCTCTTGATACTTTTCTTCTTTCTTGGACATGCCTAATAAACTTCCCTTAAGAGAACTGACTTGTACTTTAGGACCTTTGGTCATATTCTTCATTTTATAATTCCTCTTCTTCTGCTCCTTTAGCTCACCAAGTGCACTCATGATCTTAGCTTTTAGATCAACTTCTTCTTCCTCATTGTCATCTTCTCTACTGTTATGTCAAGTTTCTTTATCATACATTATGTCCTTTTCTTTTGAACACAAAATTGTCTTGGCATCTACTAGATGAACCTTGAGATCATTGATAACATTCACATCTTCTTTGGAATCTTTTTAAAAGTACATATCTTCTCTTTAAGTGCCTTTATCATAACCTTCCACTCTTGATTCTCCTTCAAATATTTATCCATCTTTGTACCAACTCAGGATCTCCTTCAAGTTGTTAAGTTTCTTCCAAATTACCCACTCTAATACTAATTATTAGAGGTACAATCATTGAGAGAGGGGTGAATCAGTGAGCCTAAATAGTCAAATTTCAATTCCAATTCTTTCAATCCCTTAATCATTCAATACATACATTCATGAGGCATACACATCATTCATAGTATTGAATAATTAATACAATACAATATCAAGCACATAACACATGACATACATGGGAAACTCTCTTGGGGAATAAAACACACTGAACCCTACAATATGGACTATAGTCCTATAATGACAAGATCCAATTTAGACCAACTACAACTGATCAAGAAACTACCATCCCTTATTCTAGTGAGACTACAATCCCACAAGGATATACTACACCTATCTAGTTAAGATGCCACAACAACTATATGTTTATCAAGTTTCACCTTATAAGTAGGTTGCAACACCTTAGATGTTGAGATGTTGAGCTACCATTACAACACGTATGAACATCTCCACCTTTAAACTAATGTCTTCAACACCTAATGATGGACCTATAATTACCACTCTTCACTTGCACTCTTTCATTCAACACTCCTTATTGGCCAAAGCACACATACTTGAACCAACACACAAATATCAATTAGGACACATTACATATCCTAACTAGCTGCACTCTTCAACTCTTTGTTAACACTCAATCTTTAAACCTATAGGTCATATACACCAAAAATATGACATATAGGTCATACAAAAATATTACATAAAAAATATGACCTATAGGTCATACACACCATCATCAACCTATATCTTCCCTTTAACCCATCTACTAGGCACACATAGATTTCACCTTGATTTTGCTCACCATACATACTCTCTCAAATAGTCTCTTGAGTATATTCACTCAATATACCTCTTCTAGGATTATTAGGTCCAATGACCTATGTGATCACCTTGATCAAATAAGCATGTTCACTCTTTACTAGTCCTCACTGAATTTTACCTTCTCTTTCAAAGGTTCTCTCCTTAACTTCACTCCACCTTCACAACTAGAATAATATGCCAAATAGGCCTTGTACTTATACCATGCTCTTGGTATAATCCAGCTTGGTTGGTAAATATGCTTACCACAATTTTTCCACCTTTGAAATATGTTCTCATACATGTTACATGTAAGAACCACATAATCCATAGGTCAGCCAATGCCTCATTAACTCCAAACCATCATTAAGTCTTGGTAAGACCTAAAATAAATAAGCCTTCATACTCACACATTACATGTGAGATTACTTGGAAAAACTTCATCCTTTACAAAAATTTGAACATATAAAACATATCTCAAATATCCCCTTGTTCACTCTCAAATGGGTCCATGCCATCTAGAACACCAACTCCACACTTGGACCTACCAATTAGGTCTCCTAGTTCTTCAGGTCTTCATACCTAGAATACATAGTCTCAAACTTTTGAACCAACTACTCAAATATTTCAAATAGACATATGATTAGATCACATGGGTAAACCCTTTATGACCTAAAATATACATCCTTGTGATTTAGACAAATCAACACATGTTTTAAGTACTCAAAACAACATATACAAAATAACCACTCATACTGGTCATATACAGTACAAATACGATCAGGTTATTTTGACTCTCCATATATGATCAAAGGTATATCATGACAAATAATGCCTTATGATAATCCTTAGAGACTTATATAACATATCCATTTTCTTTTTCTTTTTCAACTTTTCTCATAACACCTTTAACTTACCTATACAAGATGGTCACTCAAACTACCAATGCATTCAACAAACATAGTCAACTTATACATCTTTGTTCATATAGTATATAGATTGGTCAAACCTCCAATTACCACATAGATGATCCTTATAGATTATAAAACACACTCCAATATCTAAGTCATCATGAAACATTGAAACTATATCAACACAATCTCAATTATCCTTCTCAAGTCACTTACAATCCATGGTCAAACACACAATTAACTTTGGAGCATAATATCTTTGTTTGTACACATTTTCATAAATTAAAATCTATATTTCTAGATTCACCTTATATTCTTATATAATTTAGATTTCTACACCATGATCAAATTCTACCTAATCTAAAGTTATAGACAAAATATAAAGCACTAGGTTTTCCTTTGTTAAATTCAAATATTTAATTGCAAACTATCACAGTTAAACCTCGGTCACTTTGCTCATATATCATGATCTCATGTCTTTATATTAAACATGAAACATAGATAATATTCAAAATTCAATGCATAGAGTGCCAATACCCAAATTTTAGACCTTTAATAGTTGACCTCATCTCATGCAATCTTGTAATATTGACTCAACGTGCACTATCAATCTCCTATACGTAGCTCAATTTTTATCTCTACTAAACATTGGACACTTTGAAATAATATAGATCAATGCACACCATATATATATATATATATATATATATATATATATATATGAATACCCACTCATTTTTTATCCTTATAATAATCTTGATCTTTATTTCTTGTCAATGTAAAACATCAAACACTTGGCACCATCTCGCTGCACCCTGACATCTTGGAATAAACATGTTATGTCGATACTTTTGTAAAGATTTTGATATTTAATTAGCTAACCAATGAACAATTTGACTCATTTGAATTTATATGAACCATATATATTCACTATAAAATCACCTATAAATTGTTGGTTTTGTATTTAGTCCTAATCTTTAACTTTGTGCAAAATAAACTAAGTATGAGGAACATTGTTATCTGCATAAAAGGCCAACTTTGGACCTCAATAACTTTTTTTGTGCTTAGTCACATGATATAAAATTTGTAAAATATGATCTCCTCACATAATATAATCCAACCATATATCAATATTCTCTTGAAACCTTCATATATGCAATATATAATTCCATTAATATGCCCACTTAAATTTTTCTACCATAGAGCCAACAATGTCAAGAAATACCAAGAAGGCCAACTTTGCACATGAATATATTTTTATTTTCTTCATTACATTACTTTAAATTTAGTTCACATCAACTAGAAATAAAAATAAATAAACCCATATGATCAAATTCTCCTGAAATGTCCACACATGCAAGATATGCCATCACTAAATTACTTACTCGGCTCTTTCTTGCCTCATGCAAATTTGGTTAAGTATGGGAAAACACTATCAAACTACCTAGAAAAATAAATTTTCACTTGCATATCTTTTAGAAAACTTAGTCACACGACCTTATATTTATCACATAGTAACTAGGTACAAATTTGATCATAACCATATGAGCAATTCCCCCTAACTCATCTACATGTGCCAATGGTGATGTCAACAAACTACCTACTTATATTTTTTACCACTAGACCCAAAATGTATAGATGAAAATAATTATCAACCAGATGAAATCCAATCATGAACATAAGAACTCAAAGCTTATAAAACATCTAGGGTACCTCTTTCACATCTTCAAACCATCATATTGATCCCTAATCATCCTTAACCATGCAAACTCTAAAGATCAACCAAGCTTTCTTCAATCATACTAGGATAAGCACATTGCACACTTTGTCATTGTCACTTAGAATATCAAGGCAATTCATCCACTCACCAGGATATCTAAATGACACCATAATGACATCATTAACAACTCTCCAACACTTGAGACTCCTATAACACCTGGATTTAAACCTAAGGGAAACAATGGAAGCACATGGATGTGAGTTTGCTCTGATAAACTTGTATAAACCTATTAAAAACCTATGGTTTTAGAATTATAACTACCAATTTTACCTTAGAAACTGATGGAAAAGGTGTGATAAGTGATCTTATAATTGGTGGATGCATGTATAAACCTATGACAAAATTTAAATCACCTCCTCTCGTTGAAAACCTACCATTTGTGACCATAGGAAATTTGATATTAGAGAGGAGATTAGATCAAGTGTTAGTTTAAAGAAATAAAACTTAAAATGAATGCACTAACATGCTAACATCTCTAATCCTAGATCATAGGGGGAGCTTAATGATTAAAATTAAATGAAAATCATAACTAAAATGCAAAGAATGACAAATCCCTTACCTTCTTTGAATGTTCCAAATGATTCATTATGTGGCTTGTTTGGTTTGTGCTCAAAGAGTCTTTGAAAATGGAGTTTGTAAATCTCCCTCTCTCCTTATCACCATTGTGGCTTGTGTTGGCTTGATATGGCTCAATATTTCTTGGTGGGGCTTGGCTCAATATTTTTTCATTATAACATTATTGTTATGAATCATGCGACAAACCTTGCATTATAACTTTACTATTTTCCACACTCTCTTTTCAATAGGAAATGGCTTGTTCTTATAGGTTTAGGAACTAATCCCAACTTAAGTTGAGTAAAAGTGTATTTTAAGCATGGAATGGGTCTAAATATAACCTAAGTAAGTTAATTAACCCTAGTAGATTTAAAAGGTTTCAAGAATTAATGATTTGTAACGAATAGGCATGGGTGAGATATTTTCAAAGGCTTGACAAATCACAAAAGGTAATCATGAAAATCTAAGATATTTCATATTTTTAAATTTCCTTTTTTATTAATTCATTAATTTCACATAGATCATTCAACTAAGGATTTCTTTTAGAAAAGGGTGCACAAAGTTTTCTTAGTTCTTGGCTTATTAAAACTATGTACAAACATGGGATATCCCCTTTACACTCAAAATTTTACACTCGATTGTGAAAAATTCAATTCAAATAAAGCACAAGCCTTATACACTCACCCAAAGTGTAGATTATAAATAAACAAGGCCCGTATTGGGTTAGTTATGCCATAGCACAATATATCAATTATAGGACTTAGTCAATTCAAAGAAGGCTTTAAGTAGATCCATATGTGCAAGCCTTTCATGGGCTGAGCCTAGTGGCCTATAGGTGCAAGAATTTTGGTGGACTAATTATCAAGCCATATGGGCATAAGACTTTGTTAAACTTAACCTAGCATCATATAGGTGCTTTGAGGGTCAAATGGATTCCTTCACTTTAAGTACTCATCTTAGTTTCATGCTTCTAGCAAGGATGTGAACACTTGACACCGAGTCTGTACTTAATATTTATGCAAGTTACATTGACATCATCATTTATCATAGGGAATACATTAATGATGTGAACTATAATCTCACAAATATTACTTACATAACTAAAATGAAATTATAACATTGCACTCATTTTACATTTCAATAGTAATATAAAATATGCATAGACTAGATTCTTCACATTTTAATGCAACCATCCTTGTTATTAATCAAATATTTATTTATATTATATAGTTCATGGCATTTATAATAAGTAAATACCTAGCTCAAACTATTTAATGACCTAGAGGCTCACAGGTGAGCTTGGGCATATACAAATGGAGCCTTCATGGAATCCATACTAAGACTAGGTCTAATTATTGTCAGATGCATACATATAGAGTAAATTATAATTTTTTAGAGCTTTAATCCACTATTTTCATGTCCTACTACATTTATTAGTTTGAGATCCTTTTATAGCTATTTAGGTGCATCTCTGTCAAGGTGGAATGCACATATCAAGTGCTGAAATGAAGTATTGGTGATTATTTTTTCCAGGTCCATCACCTTAAGAGCCTGATGCTGTAGTTATCACATATTACCAATCCTAGAAGATGCCCTAAAGAGTTAAGAACTAGTTATCTGCTTGCCAATTGGTGAAAGGTATGCACTGAACCCTCCAACTAGTGCCAAAATACCAAAATTTCATTATCACAAAAAATGATTTCTTCATGCCAATGTGGATGTTGAACTGGCATGAATCCTTACCAAAATAAGGGGCCCAACATTACCCCATATAAAAATTACAATCCATCTTTAAACTAGGTTTTTAAACTCTTTAGAGTGCAAAACACAAGTGTCCTCTCCTTAAGCTCAGTGTTGAAGTCTTCAAAGCACTTAATGTCAAGCTTGATATCTTCAGCAACATTATCTATTTCGATGGAGCTAACACTAAGTGTAAACACACTAGTCTTATCCATCTCTTTTTAGAAGGGCTCTACATTTGCCTTTTCCTTTTCCACACTCCCATTCAAGATTGCTCCTTACTCACAAGCCTTTATTTGTAAGGAATAAAAGAGTGATTCTAAGTTTTTCTCTTATTCCTTGATCTAATTATTGAGCACATTGATTCTCCCCATGATCAATTCTCACTCTGACTTGCTCATTAAGTATACCTACACCATTAGTTTCTCCTTCTCTTCCTTTTCCTACTTAAGGTGCATGTCTATAATTGATTCTTATTTTTATAAGCTCAAGAAGATGGAATCATCTTCATTTGTGCCCTCTTGTATTTTTTCAAAGAGGACTTATACCTCTTTGATATTACTAGAAAGTTCCTTATATAATACAACATAGGGATCTTATTCTTCTTCTTCTTCTTCCTATACCAACTCAAGTTTTAACCTTGGGAGAATCTGATCCACTAACACATAGATTTTTTCAACCTCAAAGAGGTTTGAAGTATCAATGTTGATAGAGATATTTTACCTTGAACTTAGTAGCCTATGCTTTATCCTTAGCTTCTTTGTGGAGCTTCTTCCATTTTATCACCATGCCATCATTGATTATATTTTGGCGTGAAATTTTGGTGGCTATTCTAATCAGTGTATTCCCATACCAAATTGGGTTCATATAATAATGATTTATGAGGAGGTATTCTTTCCCTTCATTAGGCTCTTCTAGGCTTGAAGTAGTCACTCTAGGCACTTCAAAAAGAGGCTCATCCATATAATGATCAAATGCAAATGCAAGTTTTTTTTGCATCATAGTTGTGGTAGATTGGGGGGACATGATGTCATACATGTAAATCTCATTATCCCCCATCCTTTCTATGCCTTCACTTTTATGCTCAACTTTGCATCATCATTCTCAATGATGGCCATCTCTTTTTGTTCTCCTTCCTCTTCACTAGTACTGCCACTATATTTGGTGCTTTCCTTAGAGGACTCATCTATTT
Source organism: Torreya grandis (assembly GCA_037957365.1). Lineage (NCBI taxonomy): Eukaryota > Viridiplantae > Streptophyta > Pinopsida > Cupressales > Taxaceae > Torreya > Torreya grandis. The sequence goes on along the minus strand of JARHVA010001158.1, from coordinate 1,222,085 downwards.
TTTTTGGGGGTTTCTTCATTGGGCTTCTCCCCCTTGTCCACTTCTTCTTCCTAAGGTTTCTCAATACTCACCTCTAAGGTAATCTATTTGGTGCTAGCATTACCTTATTGCTATTAGGGTGCCTCTATTATCTTTATTTGTTTTTCTAAGGTGACATCATCATCTTATTTTTCTTTAGGCACCCCTTCACTACTTAGGCACACCTCTTGTACAACTTCTTCTACCTTCTTGATGGGGGTGATGGAGCTTGATTGACTACTTTAATGGCTTGTCCTACATTTATGGGAACATTATTAACCTTTTAATATTCCTTGGTTTCTTATTTTTCCTTAGAAAGTATACACTTATCTTCAAGTGCTAGCACCTTCTAAATGTCTTCCTCACTCAAGCCCATTTTATCCCAAACCCTTCTTTTCTCCTCTTCTATTTATAAAGGTACTGTGGAGGGTTACTCACTGGATGAGGATCTTGTCATCTCCTATTCTTCTTCAAGTTTAGTGGTTATGATGCTTTGAAAGGCCTCATATATATCCTTGGTGATTGAATCTTCTTCCTCTTCTATCTATAGGATGTATGTCTCTACTCTTTCTTCTTCAGTCTCTTCCTCTATTCTAAGTGTGAGGGTCACCTCTTTTTCCATCTCTACGAAAGTTATATTATGGAATACAATTATTCCCTTAGTCTTGTTCTTCTTATGCTTCTTGATAGAGGAAGCACTCTCTAACATGAAGGTTGCATGATTTTTAGGAGCTAGGGGTGTAAGTTATTCTCTAGAGGTAATCTTTAGCTTAATACACTTCATGATCTCCGCAATTTTTTTTCCCATTTCTTTTGGAGAGTCTTATCCTACATCTTTGGTATAAATTTCCCTTTATCATTGATCAACAGGGGTGATCATCATCTTTTTCTAGATTGACACCCTTCTTACATGGATTCATTTCATAATAGAGGTTGAAGATCCACCCATTTATTATCTCCCTTTGGAGGGAATGAATTTACATTCTATCAAAGTCATCCTCCTCATTCTTAGTGGCCTTGTATTTGGGGTACACAAATGGGTGCCTCAACTTACTCCTATCTTGATCTATAGTCTTCACCAAGATCTCCATCTATTATATGTTGGGATTACTCCTTATCTCTTCCATGAAATATTTAGTATAAAATTCATAAGTCAATTTAAGCCATCCATATAGGTTCCCATCTATGATTGATAGGTTCACCACACAAAAATATTTCATTATGACTAAGGTCATCATTCCTACCAGGTATTAGGGGATATCCTGAGGGATGTGTCATTCAATCCCAAAAGCTTCAATATACTTATCACACCACCCTTATACCCTTTTTTAATACTTTTGTGAGAATCTAGGTGGGAAGATGAAGTCTTAATACTTCATCATAGGGGACTCATTATGGGTTGGGAACACCATAAGTTATCATCATCATATGGAACACTTATCTCCTCCATCACTATCAATATCAATATGTATACCCACTTAAACGTCTCTCACACTTTATGGCACTCCTACATGTTATTAACCATCTCCTTAGTAATAAATTTATAAATGTTTAACTTCACCCCTTACACCATGTGGTAGATGATGCACAAGAAGGTTTACTAGTGTTGGACCATTGTCTACTAGGGCATAGCTTATAGTTGACCAAGTGTGCCACTATCCTTATTCCAAGGTCCTATATATCCTTGATTGGGAACACAAAACTTGATTTATAGTAGCCCAAGATATTTTCAACCCTCTCTACCTCTACTTCATCCTCCATCATTTGGTGGGTATCTTCCCCTATGCCTAGGAGCCCTGTGATCCTACCAATGAGGTGTGTTGAGATCCTCATGGACCATACTTTGAAATAGAAGCTGATCACCATGGATGCACAAGAGGAGGAATTATACTAGTTACTTCAACTTACTAAAACTTGACATCTCAAATAATTGGTTCATGCCTATTGTTTCCAGTTTGTATTAGATGGAGACATCCATGAGTGTGGTACCCACCTTCATTGTCTTCCCTATGTCAACCATCTAGTTCTCATTGAGTTCGAGTAAATTTATCCCTATCTAATGGTTATAATCCTTCAATTTTGTCAAGTTTTCAAAGGATACCCATTTCTCCCCCACCATGACCTTTTTAGGGAACTAAATCTCTCTATAAGTAAGCTTTATGCTTGCTTTTGGGTCTATCACCATGATACTAACACCCTCTACCAACTACACCTCCCATTTCATGGAAATTGTTTCTTTCACCATCTATACTTTCTTGGCATCCTTATGTGCTTATGGTGGACTTATAATTAATCTTTTCTCATCCATTTTGAGTTGCCTATTGTTAAAGCATAGTTGGTTGATATTTTTGAAGCCCTTAATGGTGCTTTATACTTCTTCATAGTCATGAGAATTATGATTGTCTTTATATCTCAAGATTTGTGTACCATTAATGGTAGCCTTGGAATTTTATATATCTCTTGCTACCATGTTTCTATTTCAAACCTTCTCCACTCACCTCCTATTCATTTATAAATAGAATTCTATCTTGACATGGTTTGACTGTTCTCACTTGGGGGGCTGTGGGTGCTCTGGCTTTCACTATGGTAGCATTTTTCTAGTTTGGGTGGCTTCAGCTCTATTTATCTCTATTTTTTAATTTGAATTTACATATGTTATTTAACCTATTATAGTCTACCATTTGCCTCTTTATACCCTATTTCTAGCTGCCTTATTAATGGCTAGTGATTAATGGCATGGCAGCATGTGGATTTCTTAAAATCTACTAATCCCACAAAATCTACTATAATATATTGCCAAATCCTAATTTATTATGGATTTTGGTGTTTTCATGATTAGATCATTAAAATTACCTTAATGTTTTATTTGGTGAAGTGATAATTAATTCCAATGGTCACTTCTTACTGACTGTTAGGTGGGTACCAACTATCTTGATGATCTTTCTCTTATATTGTGTTTACCTTGCTACAACTTGGGCATAATGCTTCACATGCATGTGATTTAGCCTCCTCAGTTCTATCTATTCTTAGTGATACACTTACTTTCAAGTGCATCTCTATTTCTTGGTTGTTTTCTCTGCACTCTCATGTCTCTTGCTTCAACCTTCCCTACCCCATATAAATTCTTGTATTGGTCCTCCAGTGTTTCATTCTCTCTTCTTAATTTATTATGCACTAGCATCTTATACACCTCCCTTAGTCAAATTGTACTCATATATTTATAAATATGGAAAAATTCATGTGCCCAAAAACTTAGGTGTCTAGCCTTAAGTGCTTAGAAATCATCTATGCTTGACTCACCTAACTAGATTTATGTGTGTAAGTGATAGTAGAGTTCTCATGCAAGCCTGAAATCACCACACTTATTCACCTAAAAAAAGGAAAATAAACACAATGAAATATTTTTCATATACCAAATTTTATTATGTTTAACCCAAAGCAACCAACTTATGATTGAGAAGTCAATGTCTGATGGTGCAAGTAACATCTTAATGACTATAGAATTTCAATCTATTGTTGTTGAAATACCTAGGGAAAATTTTTCCCATTAACATATGTATCTTACATGTGTCAGTCTCCAATATAATATGGATGATATAAGGCCCCATATACCTAATATATAATTTACTTAGGTGCCTAAGGTACTTTGATTCATATAGCAAGATTAGTGTACCTTCATTAAAAATCTTATGCTTGATATGCTTATCATGTCAGATCTTCTGGCATGTCTTTTCTATTTGATGGCTCTATCTTGCTTGGGTACATGTCTCATCTAAGCACTCTAAGTCTTCCAAGAATGATCTTAAATATTCTTGGTCATATAATTGACCAATATGTTCATTTTGCAATAAAGGAACTAAAAATTTCATAGGTAAAATAACCTCTATTCTAAACACAATCTAAAATGGTGTAGCCTTGTTCAAGAACGTGTATGTAGTATGATAGGCCCATAATACTACTAACACATAGTCATCCCAATATTTATGACCAACATCACATATCTTTATGAGGCATGTTCCCATTGAATAAATCAGTGGTGCCATTTACTTGGGGATGATAAGGTGTCATCTTGTGGTTCATCACCATATATTCAATCAACAAGATTAGAAAGGTTTCATTGATGAATTACATGCCATGGTTGTTGGTCAATTTAAGTAGGAATCCATAGTGATTGATAATATTTTCCTAGATAAAACTTGTTATGGTGGTATCTATACAATATTTGGTTGGTGCTACTTTAACCCACTTGGTGAATTAATCTATGGCTACAAGAATGTATCATGTGCCTATGTGCCATGCAGCTAGATTAGTAGGCCCAATAAAATAAATGGCCCATTTTTCAAATGGTGCCTAGGCAAGGATCGGTATGAGAGGCATATCATCTTAGTGGTTTGGTTTTCCTATACACTGATAAATGTCACATGCTTTGGTGCATTATTTTATATCATGGAATAGGGTTGGCCACCACAAGCTTTATTATAGTACTTTGTGCACCATAGCATCTCCATCATAATGGCCTCCAATAATACCCTTGTGTTCCTCATGTAAGATTAAGTCTTACTCATACTCAAGGAAACATATACATAGGACTTCATCATGGATCAAATTTTATAGTTCCCTACCAATGAGTTGAAAAGGGGTAGTGCAAATGGTGAGTTACTTCTCCTTAGTCATCATGGTCTATGGCATAGATCTAGAAATCAGAAATACATTGATGTCTACCAATTATTTTGGGATGCACTAGACCCTATAAAGTTATACATCAAACATATCATCCTCAATGGGCATTATTGCATCACCAAAATTGAGGTGAGATAGATGGTCTAGGCCCAAGTTTTGTTTTCTAGGTTTTACTAAAATAGAGAACTAGAGTTTTTGAAATAAAATAATTCATCAAAAAATGTGCATGTGTATAAAGGGCTTGTTCACTATGTACTTAAGTGTCTTATGATCAATGAATAAAATAAAAGGGGCAGCCAATAAGTACTACCTAAATATTTTTAGGGTATAGATCATGGAAAGCAAATTACACTCAATTATGGTGTAGTTATATTCTACTTTGGATAATTTTCTATTTGTGAAAGAAATAAGATGGTCCATTTTGCCTTTACTTGGTTGTGTCAGAATGGTACCAATCATAATACCAAATGCATCAACATGGAAATGTAAGGGAGTCATCTAGTTGGGAAATTATAATATCAATGCATTGGCTAGTTTGAGCTTCATGGTCTCAAATACATCTTCCTATGATAAACCCTAATAGAATGGGACATTATTTGGTAAGATCTCTTCTAGAAACATCAAAATCTTGAAATAGTTTCTTATAAATTTCATATATTACCCACAGTGTCCAAGAAAGGCACAAATGTCTTTCTACCTTGATAAGGTCTAGAGTTGAAGGATGATTGCAATCTTTGATGAATAAATGAGAAGACCATCATTATAGATGATGTGTCTGAGAAAATTTCCAAATGGTGTTGTAAAAACACACTTATTGAGGTTCAAATAAATTTTCAATTTCCTACACCTTTCAAACATAAGGTGCAAGTTGTCATAATGATCCTTTACTAAACCATACATAGTCAAGTCATCTAAGTATACTTGGAGGAATTTGTGAATGAAGTCATTAAAATAAATGATCACCACTCAAGAGAATATGAATGGCACATTCTTCAGTCCAAAGGGCATCATGTTGTATGTGAAATAACCCCATTCCATCACAAAGGTAGTTTTAGGCTTGTCTTCCTCCTCAATTTAGGCTTGACGGTATTCTAAGAATCCATTAGTAAAAGTGCATATTTTGTAAATTGTGATGTTATCTAATAGTTCATTAGTGATTAGAGTTAGAAATGGGTTAGCTACATAGGTGGCATTCAAAAATCTATAGTTGACACAAATTTAGATGTGCCCATCCTTCTTATTGCTGATGACCATGGGGCTAAACCATTCAAATTCTTTCATAGGTTATATAGTGCCTATGGGTAGCATTTCATCAATTTCCATCTTGACCTTGGCATAAAGATTGGGGTTCTTCCTATAAGGTCGCTTATTGATAGGTTTTGTGTTTTTGAGTAGCTTGATTTTCATCTTCTTAAGGGATGGGTGTGTGCCTTTCATATCTTAGTAATTTCAAGGGAAAAAGTCTTGTAATTCCTCCAAGAGGTCCACAATGCATGCCAAATTTATGTTACACTAATAAGTTCCCAAAGTGGAAATCTTTTCTTTCCCCACTAAACTAATATCTACCTTGGTGTGGTAGGGTTCATTCTTATCCTAATGCGAATCCTCAACCTGTCCACTACCCTTAGTTGTTTCTATACATAGGAGAGCAAGGTTTATTTCTTCTAGTGTGTTATCCTTAACTTGGTGCACTAACTTTATTTTTCTTATCAAATTATTCCAATTGTACACCTTTCATGTTTCATCATCTTCATCACTATAGTCACTATTAAGAGTTTTTCTTTGAATAAGGTTGGGAGTGCTAACCCCTTTTTTTTTAACATGTCTTTTAGGTGTTCCTCCAATATTACAATGTCCTCAAACACTGACCTTCAAAATACTTGCAATGGCTCAATCAATTCAAGGTTTTGTGAAGAAAAGGAGGTGTGAAAAAACCACTCCTTAAGTTCATCCTAACTAATTTTATTGTGGTGCATCTCATTGAAAACACACCATGCATGTGCCAAATTCTTTAAGGTCCCATATAAGTTATGCACCTATAAATTCCTTGGGGCATTTTTGCCATTAATAGACCAGGTTTCTTCATAAAGGCACACATGTGATATAGGGTCAGAATCACTAGATTAGGTTGATATGTCTAGGTACTCATTACTCTTCCCAAATCTAGTGAAAATGACTACCTTCACATCTTTCCAAGTTTAAAATCTAGGATATTGTGATACCCACCAATGAGCAATAGTGATCTTCAATGTATACACTAGAGCACCTATTCTATCCACCTCTTTTGGGATGCATGATTCAAGCTCAAAGACATAGTATTCCACTAGATTACTCCCTTCATATCTTGGGAGTGCTACACATTTTCCCTTACTAAGGTGAAACACTCTTTTTCCTTTGTTCTTGGTGAAAGGGACCCATCTTTTAGAAGCGTCATCAGTCTATACCTAGCCTATCTTTACTAGTTTTGGGTCCTTTGCATGTACAAAGTAACACCTTTGACTAGTGGTCTGATATTCTTACTCAACCCATCGATCATAGAAAACATTGATGATGTATGAGGCTAATCATCTATCTTCCTAAGAGATGACTCCTTATTTATTAAGGTCTAGAGTCTCAGTGCCTTACATCATGATATTATATATGTGGTTGATCTCATTTTTGATGTCCATGCTATCAACATAAGGGGTCTTTGGTCATTTGAGATGGGTATAACTACACTCTCTTTTCCATTCTCAAAGGTTATGTAGTGCCTTTTGAAGTGCATATTTTCATTATTTGCATAACATCATGACCTTCCTAGAATCACCAAGTAGTTTTCATGTTCTACTAACTCAATCACTTCAAATTTAACATGGAATTTAATGCCCATGATATCTATAACTGTAATCTTCAAAAATATGATAGGTTATGACCAAGTCTTATTGGTCATGAAGAGTACTTGAGGGGAATGCCTCAAGGTTAGCCTACCCATTTTATCCCAAGCATTCTTGGTAAAGATGTTGACTTCAGTACAAATGTCTACAAGGACCTCATAGATAGACCATCCATCAATAGTGGCATCTATGAGGATTTCTTGGTTGTACTCCATATTTTGTGTATGCCAAACTTCTTGCATCCTTTTCATGCATGGAACATGGAACTCAACTTGATTTTGATTTGCATACTCCATGAGAAAGTTATTTAATAGGGGTAGTATTCCCTCTTTTTGTAAGAGGCACAAGATCTCAGTCAGTTCTTGTATCTTAGTTTCTTGTCTCTATTTATTTTTATGAGAAGCAACAATCTATGCTTCTAGGTATCAAATTTATTAGATATCCCCATACAAGTTTTGTATTACACTCATAACCTATTATGATACATCTTTTTGGCATGTTGGGTTTGGGTAAGGTACATATTTGGGTTTAAGTTGTGTTATACACTATGTACAACCCTTATACCCATATTTTAAGCATAACTTAGGTATTGGTGTAACTAGTGGTTGAGTGGTGAATCCACTGCGAGTAATCCCCTATACCTTGATTGTCTATATGTAGACTAATTGCACCTTTAGGGTCTATTTTTTATCTTGAGCTCATTCTTAATCATTATTATGCCATTTTATATAATAGGCCTACATTGGGTCAACATTTTGTCCAAGTCAGGGCATTCTTTGACCTTATTGGACCTTTGACAATACCCACATGTAGGATGTGTAGGGCAGTCATGATGATAATGCTCTATCGATCCACATTTATAACATGAGCATAGTGGGAACCTTCCACCACCACATCCTCCACCTCTCCCTCTGGTGCCCCATTATATCCCAAATCCTATATTCTATTGACTTTAACCTTTATTTACTTGGTTATCCTTCCCTTTAACTATTATTATGGCCTATCATGGAACTCTTTCAATATTCTCATGCATTTTATCAATCACCTAATGATCAATAGTGGTATAGGTGTAAATGTCACACAACTAATAGCAAATGGTTATGTTTATTTGGATGTCACATTGCAACAAAGTGAAGTTTTAGATGTCATGCATTTGTTGATAGACTTCATATCTTAAAATAAAAGTGTGCACATTCCTCTATGGGTAGTTAGTCCTATTATGGTATTCTACTTCATAGTTGGTACACCATAGTCCACTTTGAGCATCATGTGATGAGTTAATGATAATATTTTGGAGATGGGAGGCCATAGATGCAATTTTTTCCTCCATAAACTAGTTGATCCTGATATCTATGATTCTAACTACCTTGGCTCTAAGTATGGATTCAAGCGCTTCATGAGGGTTTATAAAAGTCTTCATGGAAAGTGCTCTTCATAATGACACTATATACCTTTCAATGAACCACTGCACATTATGGGAAGGGTGAATATCATATGGGAGATTCAATAGGAGAATCTTGAACCTTACATCGTATAGGCACACACTTTTTGAGAGTCTTTGGGTAATCTCCTTGAGCATAGTGATGCTCTGCTATTCAAACTCTAGAATGTCAAATTACTTTAGGAATGCATCCTTTAGGGTATCATAGTCAATCATATCCTGGTTAGTATCAAAAATTTTATACCAAGTGTGGGCATGATCAAGTAAATTGGTCACAAATTGGGTGACCTTACACTCTAATTGGGTTATCCCCTGAGCCTACTACTATAGTTCACACTTTAGCACATGATCTACGGCATTTTCCATGCTATGATAATCTATAAATTGCATGTCCATTTCATAGTATATTTACTAAAGGGGTAGTTAGTATTTAAATTGTTTATCCCCCTAGTATCTATCTTGGAAATGGCCCTCCAATTCCTCTATCCATTAGGTTAGGCACTCATTCCATTATTACTACTAGAACTATTGATATTGATGGATCTAAACTAATTATTTGTGTTAATGACATTGATTGAGTTGGTAAACTTATGTTCAAGTTATATTGTGGTGAGCCAGTGCCTAATGGCCTAAAGGTAGTTGCACCCACCTCCTTGTATGAAATAATTTTTTTAATCACAAAGTTGCACTCCAAGTCTATAAAACATCTAAGATTTATGTGGACAACAGGGTCAATTATTACTTCTAGAATTTCTTTAAGTGGGGGATCCAACACGTGAGCATGCATCATATGTTCAAATGGGGTAGGTTCCTCAAGCATATCTTTAGTCACTAAATCCTATAGGAACCAAATGAATTATACACCTATCAAGTATTGATCTTGATCCATAATTTCATTATATCTCTCATTCTCATATTGATGTATTTCAAGAGATCCTTCTCTATGCCCTTCCTACTCGCTATGGGTTCTCTCAACATTTCTAGGTTCTATATCTTCCATCAATCTATGTCATCTCTTATTATAGGTCTATTTTCTAAGCTCTTAGGTTTCAATCTGCTCATCCCCTTATATTTCACATCACTTACACATCCCATTTTCCCCTTTTGTGTTGCTCATACATGAAAGGACTTTAGCCTTCCATCCCCAAAGTTGCAAAAATGTAATACACCATTTGATTTTTTTATCTATATGATGAATTAATTTATAAATTTTCATCTAAGGTTGCATAATAACTAGTGATCTACTTCATTAATGGCAAGATTATGTTGATACTATGAACTCAAGTATGTATCTATTAAGCACTCTTTACCACAATTTATCTATTGTTCTAGTCCAAATGAAATCAAGGGTGTCAAACATCTCTAGGAACTCATTTTTCCACTCATAAGACTATATATAGTTCCTTATTATAAGGGTTAAATAGTCATCTAACCATCGATACACATGCTTAGGTAGCTCTGAGAAAAAGACCTCATACAAAGCATCATATAGGTCTTTATAAACCCATTTTTTCTTATTTTATCCTTGGTAAGTTGGATTTTTGAGTGTAAATATATATTCCACATATTATATCCAACACTTGATGTTTTTAAGGGAGATTTGGTACATCATTCTACCACACTATTTCACTAACAAAATTTAACATGGGTCTCAGCAACAGAACTAAAATGTTGTAGAAAAGAGCACATAAATTTGTCCTAGTCCAATCTTGGCTTATTAAAACTAAGTGAAAATATGGGATATCCCATTTGTGATCAAAATTTTACACTTGATTATGATGGAATAAATTCACATAAAGCACAAGCCTTATACACTCAATTGAAGCATAGCTAAGAAGGAATCAGGGCCTGCATTGGGCTAGTTATGTAATGGTGCAAGACATCAATTATGGGACTTGGTCAATTCAAATAAGGATTTATGTAGATCCATAGGTGTAGGTATTTCATGGGCTAAGCCTACTGGCCTATAGGCATAATCCTTTTGGTGGAATAATTCTTGAGTCATATGGGCACAAGCCTTCATTAAACTAATACTAACATCATATAGGTACTTCAAGAGTCAAAGGGTTGATTTCACTTTAAGTAATCATACTAGGCTCATGATTATAGCAAGGATGGTAACACTTGGCATTGGCTCTATAATTAATCTTTATGATGTGGACATCTAATTCCTAACACCATTTGTGTTGAATTTGTCAATCTAACTCGAATTGTACTCAAATGCACATTTTAGGTCAAAATATATAAAATGTGCTAAATAAATCAAACTTGTTATTTAAAAGTGTTAATTTAGGTCAAATTATCCCTAAATATGGAAATGCAATTTATGGGCCAACTAACTTTGATGAATTCATTTCAAGTCAAATGATTATTTTGCATTTTTTGCTCTAGATCACTCTTTTCTCCTAGATTTATTAGTACATGCCACATACCTTTATTAATTTGTGTTGGAAACATCCTACATGGAAATAAGGTTTTGGTACATCTAATGTCACCTTATAATTCTTCTTGAGTCAAATTACAACTTAGTAATATGACTTTCTGACCATTTTGATTAATTGAGGGTCAATTTTTAAATAATTGCACAAATGTTGATTAACCTTGTTTAAGGATAATTAATCTAAATAAAGAGCTTAAGTGGATTTTCCATGAGATTTTTTGAATATTTATTTTTGAAAATTTATTCCTATTAAATGCATCATCAGGTGACCTCATTTCTTGGGAAGACATCCCTAAGCCATAAATGCCACAAATATCAGGATTATGGGTCACCCATGCCTAGTTAATGCCTCCCATGCCTCTTCAATGCCCCTTCTTCCAAGGTCATGATGAAGATAATTATGGACTTAATTCCAAATATTAGGATTATTCATAGCCACACATCTCAAACTTGAGATCGATGGTCATGGTTGATCCTGACCAATCTCAAAATTCTATAAATAAAAAGGCCATGAACATCATTTCAAAGCTATCTTGGTGCAAGGCTATTATGCTCAAATATATTAAAGGCTTGAATATTGAAAAGTTATAATGTTAAATTATTTACATAAGGTTTTGCATTTGATCATAGATTTTTCTCTCAAACTTCATTGATAGGCTACTTTATTGATATGGAATCATGAGCCTAGGTTTTATGGAGTGTTCTTGAGGCATTGGAGGAGCTTACCACCATTGTTTATAAAGATGAGAATCCTTGATCAAGGGATAATATGTTTTTGAGCCATATGGTTATGGTGAATCCCTTTGATAAGGTAATATGGTGTTGTTTTCTTTCATTTGTTTCTTGTTATCCTTTGTAATTCCCATAGGAATAGATAGGAATGGTTAGTTAGCTCTTTATGCATGTTTCATTATTTATGGACTAACGTTTGACTAACTTGCTTTGTAATCCTCTCTACATCTTGGCACACCTGGTGGGAAAAGATGCATCTCACACCTAAATAAGATCACTTTGTAACTCTAAAATATCCATTTGGACCCTTAAAACTCATACAAATTGATTTTCTAATGTTATTTTATTATTTTTGTTTGTCATGGTTTTACATAGTAACCAATGTCGACAAGTGATATCAACATTAGTTACCTAGCTTAACCAACATCGATTAGCAAAACTGACATCACTTAGATCTTGGTTAGCTAAAGTAACTGACATTGGTGGTAATAACAGACATCATCGGTATGTTTTTCCAAAAACACAGACTTGAGAACTATTTTTCCAAAGTTCGTTGTTTAAAGCTAAAAAGAGCTTTAAAGCTAAAGGACATGCTAACATTTTTGTTGTAGGATCAAGCTTTTGGTTTGATAAAAACATGTTCAAATCACCTCTTGCATGCTTAAAAATCAATTCAGAACTTTGTTTTGGTGTTTAACAAAGAATTTGGATGTTTTTGGTGAATGTTTTCAAAGTTTGAAACTAAGGTCAAGGGGTTAAATGAACACCACCAAATTTTTCATTTGGGGTTTAAAATTGAACACATTTGTCAATTCTTGTTTACAATAGTTGTTTATTTAGGTTTTGTTTGGAAAAAAGAGGAATGTTGCATGTATGCTCTTCCATTTATCCCTTTTAGGGAACACTTGGAATCAAAAGCACCATTCCTATTACAAGTAGCCTAGTTCAAGGCTTAGAAAGAATTTCAGCTAAATCACTCCCCAAAAACTCATCAAAGTCTGGGTGATCTTGAAAATGATCCTAAAGTCTTTCTACTTTCATGCTTTATTTATTTTTATGTATCTTGGCTTGCGAGGGGGACATAATTACCTCCCATGAGTTCCTTAGGGGAGCTTTGACCTAGGGTTTCATCTCCTAACATTGACTTCATTTTACTCCTTTAGATTTGCACATAAGACATATATGTATTTGGATATTTCACTACACTAAGCGAATAACAGGATGTAGTGGTTGTAAAAAGGACTAGACCTTTTTAAAACTAGCCAATGCCATGGTCTCCCAAATTCCATGCTTGTATTTTGCATCATTTGATGTGAAAATCCTTATGCAATTGATTCCCCTAGAATGATCAAAACTTTGCTAGTTAGTAGACCCCACTTTGCCATACCTTGTCAATTTAGACTTAAGACATTTGTTTTTTGTCATTAGCTTATTTGGACTTGATTTATGTCTAAAATTGCTTGTTAACTCAATGAAATTAACCAAAACACATTGTCCTCAATTTTCTTGAGCAAGGGAGGCATTACGCTATCCAAATGGAAAAATCATCTTTTCCTTGTTCAAATTGTTATCAAAAGCTTTGTGTCATGTCATCCATTTTGGCATAATCATGTTGCTCAATTGAGTATAGATATTTTACCCAATTTTTTTTAAATCCTTCATTTATAATCCACATTTGAAATTGAACCTTTATGAGTTCTAAGGGCTAGTGTGTCAAAGCGGGATCACCATTTACGCACTAAGATTTTTTTAACTTGGGTTAAATTTTCCATTTTGGATTAAAGGTAATTTATTAAAACTCAAAATCACATGATCATCTTGATGGACTCAAGTCATCTTGTGTATCACTCATGCTTTGAGTCCTAGAACATATTTTATCCTACTAAAATCATGTGGTGATGTTGTGCTGCCCATTTAGTCCTAGCTTTATACTTAGTAATTCACATATGTTTATACATCTTGATTTATTTAGTTCATTTTATCTTCTTCATAATCTAGAGAGTTTTCTTCTAAACTTCTAGGGTCAACATGTCAAAGTTGAAGCTAGCTTTTACAGTGTGGGTGTATCACAAAGACCTAGGCTTTGGAGTACTATTTTTCACCTTGGGCCTTTAAGTTACCTTACTCCCTTCCAATCTATATGATTTCAACTTTACCAAAAGTTGAGTGAACTCATGAACTCAATCTTTTAAATTGTGCATGGTTTCAAACCACCCTCCCTTATATTCTCATTGGTACCTTAGTTATTTATTTAAAAGAGAGCCAAAGCATACTTTTATTGGTTGCCAAACATTGGTCCAAAGTTAGTCAATACATAGAGTAGCTCTTTTTAGACATGACTCAAAGGTTAACTCATAGTGGGACCTATTTTGGCCTTAATTATGAAGATGAGAAATTTTATGATGGTAAAAATAACCCCATCATTTTTGATAATATCCTCACAACAGTAGGATCCAAAGATGATTACAATGAATATCAACCCCAAAAAGATCAAGATGAAGCCCTTCTTAGATTGATAGAATTAGGTGCTAGACTACCTTTTGAATTTCCTACAAAACAATTGCATACCTTAATTAGAGAAGGAGAACAATGATGGTAAGAGTAAGATTTTGCATAAATAGACATACCTTCTTCCTCTAACAAAGGAAATGAAATATAAATAGAGTCAAAACCCACAAATCCAAATCTTATAGCTAAGATCAAGATGATAAGTCAACAATATGTAGATCAACTTGTCGTAGACTTAACTAAATCCCTAGTTACCACTTCAATTCACAATAATGCTTCAAAAAAACATAGAGATATGGTTGAAGGCATGCAAAAAATATTGGATGAAAACATGACCATAGTGGATCAAGGTAATTTTAATGAATAGTTAAATTCATAAGAGACCTTATAAAATGTTCCATTTAACATAGAACATATGTTTTTTAATCATCAAAAACCTCTTGTTACTTTAAAAACTTTAAAACCTAAACATTTAGTCTAAATTGAGAAAATCCCTCAAGAAATTTTAGTTACTTCTTTTCAACCAACCCAAAGATTGGTAAATAAATATAGAAATTTCCAGAAACAACAAAGTATAAAATAGCTAAATTTAGGCAATGTTTTTTAAACCAAGAATCAACAACCTATGTTATCAACTCAAGGAGTGAATTATAACCAATTCATGGATCAAAAGGTATATGCTCCCTATAGATATACACAAAACTAGGGGCATATTCTACCTCAATAGCAATAAAACTAGGGGCACATTCCACCCAAATAACAATAAAACTAGAGGCACATTCCACCCCAATAGAAAAAAAATTAGGGGCACATTCCACCCTAATAGAAACAAAACCAAGGGCACATTCCACCCAAATAGTAAAAAAACTAGGGGCACATTCCACCACAACAACAATAAAACTAGGGGTAAATTCCACCCCAACACCAACAAAACGAAGGGCACATTCCACCCCAAAAACAACAAAACTAGGGTCACATTCCACCCCAACAACATCTTATCCAATCCATAAATGCACCAAACATGCAAGAATGGAATTATATAAAGGAAATTTTCCAAATATTGGAGAGGAATAATAGAGTCAAAAAGTATAAATTCAATGAGATATGCCCATATCTATTTGATTTATCTATTCTCTAAAACCCCTTTCTACCTCATTTTGAGGCACCCAAATTTGACAAGTACAAAGGGAAAGGAGATCCATGTGAACACACACAACTATTTTTCATCTTATGTCAATAGGTTTCTTATAGTAGCGAGTACTTACTATCACTATTTTTGCAAAGTTTAGCAGGACAAGCTCTTGATTGGCCACTTAAACTACCCAAGGGATCAGTTATGGATTGGAATGACTTATCAAAAAAGTTCATTAACCATTTATCATACAATATACAACATGATTTGACCATTGTTGACTTATGCAAAGCCAAGAAACATGATGGTGAAAGTTTTAATATGTATCTGTAAAGGTGGAGATCATTATCATGTTGCTTTCAACACAATTTACTAGAAAAATAGTTGGTTGATGTCTTTGCATAGAATTTACATCCTGAAGTTACACATAGTCTATGGTTAGCTTATGCTAACTCATTTTAATAAATTATTGACAAAAGAGTGCATCTTAAGAAGGCTCTTATTGCTATGGGCCTTGTTAAGATTTTTTTTCACAAGGTCAAGTGTCTAATAAAACTAAATTACTAGTTCAAATAGTTATGTAGGATAAGCCTAAGGGCTTTAGAAAAAATAAGAACATGGTTGTAAATGGGGTGACAGATATAAGACATGTACAAATGGTACAAGATATACCTACTTTGCAAAGACAACCTCCATGAAGGACATTTCATAATAGTTTTAGAGCCTTTAGCAAGTTAGGAGAATAAATTGAAATAGTTTTACAAAAGCTAATTGTAGGTAATTTAATTATATGGCTAGTATCAAGGCCATTTCCTCAAGATCAACCAAAACCAGACTAGTACAAAGAGGATGAATGGTGTAACTTTCATCATATTGTTGGTCATGGTGCATATCATTACATTCAATTATGACATATTATTAAGGAATTTATTGAAAATGGTGAGTTGTAAATTAAGTTGGCCCCTAATCAAGACACAAATTAAGATATGGGATTCTAAAAAGACCCCTTTCCTCAACATGATCCATTGTCACCAAGAAACAATCAAAATGGTCACAATCAAGGATAGACATAAAATCAGAACCAACAACAAGGTCAGAATAATAATGAACATAATCAAGATCATAATGCCCACACTAATAATGTGGCTTATAAAAATGTACCTCATGCCTATAATAATACTATGGGATGCATTTTTGCAACCCATGTTGCCACTGTTACTATAAAACCATGTGGCCAATATCATGTTCCTCACAACATGAGACTCATCATTATAGGGTTAGCACCCTCTCCCCTAGTAATACCATATCGAGTTCACATTATCATGTTTCTACGTTGCTTTCATGGGTTGTTAATACTAAATAATAGTACCATTCTTATAATTATAAAGGCTCCTCATTGACCCAAAATTATAACAATATAGTTAGTCACTTGTGAGTCACCATCTAAGGCCCTTTGCCTTGCTCCTCTAATTATAATAACTACTTGCCACCTCTAGGTTGTGTAATTGTAAATAGATGCCCATGAGATACCATCTAGGGCCCTTCACCCACTTCTTTCCATAAACCCAATGAGAACATTGTGCCAATGTTCCAAAGCTGAATACTATCCCAATAAAGACTAAACTAGTTCACTCCATAGTTCAAAGGCCTTATAGTCTAATGGATCAATTAGATAAAACCCCCACACAAATTTCCATATTAAAACTCTTGTGGACATCTGATGTCCATAGAACCATATTTAATAAAATTTTACAAGAGTCTATTATGCCTAATGATATAAATCTTGATTAGTTCTAGAACCTAATTGGACATTTATCTTTATTTCAACAAATAACATTTGCTCAAAAGGACATGTCCACCCTTAGCACAAACCACAATAACCCATTATACATTGAGATAATCATTGTATATCACAAGATCAAGTGGGTTATTATAGATAATGGTTCAGGGATGAACATCATATATCTTAACTTATTACAATGATTGGGTTACATGGATAAAGACATTCAACTAGAAACTATTACAATCAAGGCTTATGATAATGTCAAGAGGGAGTCATCTGATACAATTTGGTTGCCAGTCATAGTTGGGTCTATTTCTCATCACATATTATTTAATATTGTGGAGATTAAGCTTCCTTATAACATACTTCTTGGTCATCCTTGGATCCATGAAGTATAGTCAATTCCATCTACTCTTCACCAATGCCTTAAATTTCCCCATAATGAGATCGAGGTTACTATTCCCACTGATCATCAACCCTACCAATACTACAAACATCTTGAAGTAGAGTTTCATAATTATAACTATTGCCTAGGTTTAGAACTAATTACAAAGAAAAACAAAGCCATTATTTATCATCCATCTCCATCTAATTATATAGACCCTAGTGATCTAGCTTCCACTTCAGTCGATCCATTTCCTATAGCTTTGGCCAAAAAGGTTATTATTAAATATGTATGCATTTCCACATACCATCTGAAGGACATAATCCATATTTCAAAATTACAAAAATCCCCTTAAACATTTGGTAAACCTAGAACCTCCCAGACTCCTAATAGCCCTGATCAAATTTAGCAACCAAAGAAGAAGCAACCAAAACCTCCTATGGTTTTTATACCTATAATTGCACCAAAGAAAGATTGAGAGGACTTTAATAAGGGAGTTTGGTTATATTTTTAAGGCCTTACTGATTATTTTTAGAATCCAAAGTATCTTATCCCTAACAAGATAATGGATCATCTTGACTATACAGGGAAAGGCCTTGGCCCATAGGCACAAAGAATTTTAGAACCCTTATTAGCTAAAGTTATCAATTAGAATCATGTCTCAAATTTAAACCACCATAAGATTACCTCATGACATTTTATATTGACTCTTCCAAAGTGACTAGTAGTGAGACTCCTAAAAGTGACACAATATCCCATTATTGCCTTTTTGATGAGCTTGCCAACTCAGATTTGTTTGATTCAAATGCCATATTGACCATAACACCTATTGAAGATTCCCATCCTAAAGAAAAAATACATCTTAGTGGTGCTTCCCTTCCTAAGGAAAGACATTATATCTTTACCATTGGAGCTTCCCATCCTAAAGCAAAAAACTATCCTAGTGGTGTTTCCCTTCCTAAAGTAGGACATTATATCTTTACCATTGGTGTTTCCCATCTTGAAGTAAATCCTCATTATAACCTATGCCTTTTCCATCCTAAAATTTTATATTAGGGTCAAAAAAATTTGGTCATATGTCTTGACGAGTTTAAAAAAGAATAATTAATTATAGAATACATGGGCCTATGAGATGAATTCCCTATTGGGGATCATAAGTAGGGTTTTGATTTTTCATTGAATTTGTCTACCTACTTTGGAGAGCAGGAAAAATTTATTGGTCATAATAAACAAATATTATCAAGATATTCCAGTGAAAACCTCTTTGAGGCACTTGTCAATTAGGGAAAAGTAAAGAAAAAGACAAGCCTTTGAGTGAAAACCTATTTTATTCACTCCCAAGTAGGAAATTTTGGCCATCCCCTCAGGATGTAGAAATTCCATTTAGCCCAGGTTCCATAAATAGTATAAGTATCTCTTTAGAATAACATCAAATATTTGAGTGTCTTGATCTTGATTTTTTAGAGGTTTTTGCCAATTGGCCTTTACTTGAGAAAGCAGATTCTGATTCTTCATATTATCTAGATCTTTGGGAGGAACAACAAGAAGATATAGCTAAGAGAGATTATCATGACCATACATTGCCTACAATTATAGAATATGGATCCACAT
The DNA here is from genome assembly GCA_037957365.1 of Torreya grandis. NCBI lineage: Eukaryota > Viridiplantae > Streptophyta > Pinopsida > Cupressales > Taxaceae > Torreya > Torreya grandis. The sequence goes on along the minus strand of JARHVA010001158.1, from coordinate 1,202,482 downwards.
TCCTTATGGAGAGCATAATAGAAGTGAATTTGGGAACCCATGAGGATCTTAAAATTGTTTATCTTGGAGCTTCCCTTGTTGAATTGGAACATGAACATATTATATCCATTCTTAAGGATTATATAGACATATTTTCATGGGCATACTCTGACATGCCAGGCTTAGATCCAAATTTAGTTGTGAATCATCTTTTTGTTCACCCTGATGCTACACCAATCAAGTAAAAGTTAAAAAAGATGCATCCATGCATTACACTTTTGGTTAAGGCCAAGTTGGAAAAGCTATTGAAATCCAATTTTATCAGACCACTAGACTACTCTAAATGGATTTCTAACATAGTGCCAGTAAGTAAAAAGACCCTAGGCATATGTGTTTGTACTAATTTTCATGATATCAACAAAGAATGCCTAAAAGATGATTTTCCTCTGCCCAACATTGACATGATTATGGACTCAACCTCTAGGTATGAGATGTTATCCTTAAGAGATGGATTTTCTAGTTATAATCAAATCAAGATAGCCCCTAAAGATTAGCATAAGACCATGTTCACCACTTCATGTGGGACATTCTATTACCAAGTCATGCAATTTATCTTGAAGAATGCTGGAGCTACATATCAATGTGTAATGACTATTATTTTCCATGACATGATGCATAACATTGTCAAGGACTATGTTGATGATATACTAGCAAAATAAAGAACAAGAGCTGAACATCCTAACATTCTATGAAGAACATTTAAAAGGCTTCATACATATAAAGTCTACTTGAATCCTAAGAAATGTGTCTTTAGATTCACATCAATAAAATTTATAAGGTTCATTGTATCACAATGAGGGATTGAAGTCAAACCTACAAAGGTCAACGCTATTATGGAAATGCCTTCACCAAAAAATATTACACAATTATGAGGTCTACAAGGCAAGATTGAGTATATACGTAGGTTTATTTATTAATTGGAAGATAAGTGCCACCCATTTACCCACCTATTAAAGAAAGGGTTAACATTTTAGTGGGATGACGATTGTCAAATGGCATTTGTGAAGATTAAAACATACTTAGCCAATCCACCATTTTTAAGACCTCTGACACAAGGAAAGCCATTACTTCTTTATATATCAGCCATAGAACATGCATTGGGGGCACCTTTCTCTCAGCATGATGATCACGGTAAGGAACACATGGTTTATTATTTAAGCCACACATTGGTATCCTATGAACATAATTATATGCCTATTGAGAAGGCATGTTTAGTTATGGTGTTTGCCACTCAAAAATTGTGACATTATATGCCAAATAACAAAACTATTATTATCACCAAAGTAGATCCTCTCAAGTTCCTTTTATCTAAAACATTTCTTCAAGGATACATGGCTAAATGGATTATGATTCTTAGTGAGTTTGATATTGATTACTTGTAATGATCTTGATAATCAATATATGCAAAAATACCCTTAAGGTATGGAAACAACATATAATACTCCTTTAGGAAGTAATAACTCCACAATGTCTCTTCAAGGGGACAACCTCCAATATCCTCATACAATAGAAGACTCGATGCTTACTTGATATATTTACCATGATATTCATCTCCTATATATATATATACATCTATCTAACCCATGGATGGGCAACCTCCTAGTCTAATGTAGGCTGACCATTACCCAATGTAATACTTCCATAAGTTATTCTATTATCCTAATATAGTGTACCATATAACTAAGGAGATGTGTGCCACATGTCGACATCTCCATCAACCCATATACATTAATATATCATATCCCTAGGTGCATAGCATTCCTTCCCTCCTTGACATGTTTCATCCCTAAAACATAGGAAGAAACCAAATAATGAGTGTGCTTCAAATCATTGCACACTTGTCTCCAATCTCGATCATCTAGCCATCCATATGTGATCTTGGTAGGTGATAGCTCTCCAAGCTTGTTTCCAAATTTTATTGTGCTCCTTTGATTTCATTTATGATCATAATTATACTACTTTGGTGTCCAAGCATAATTATTCCTCTATTTATTCCATGTACCATATTCCACTGTGCTACTCTGATTCCAACCATGACCATAGTAGGTATTATTCTATGCATAGTCATAGTGATTACCGCATTCATTCCATGTGTAGACACCAATATTGTGTCGACTCCCTTTTGGTCCCCCTCTAACACTTACACACCTTATTAATTTAAAATAAACTACTTATTTTAAATTAATGACATCACCCTAGACACCTCACCTTCGACACCTCACCCTTAGACCATTTTTCACCCTATGAGTCACCGTGAGACTAGGTCATCTAAAGCATGACCTATTCTCACTCCATCCTAACCTCCTAACTAACTCTCGTGCCTAATAAACCCATCTTTTAACTGCTCTCCAATGGCAAATGCACTTGGCAGATGGAGAAATGAGCAAAGGGCTAAAAATAGCCCTTTTACCCATTCTCTATCCACCGATGTCAGTCAACTGTC